>JAUMHE010000055.1:11619446-11636626 GCA_032359235.1 Enteromius mattozi
GCTGTCTTTGAAATATTAAGGAAAGAAGCATCTTGATGCTCACTGAATCCTTGTGACAGTAAAGCTAGGATTGAGCACTTTTTTTCTTTTCACTGTTTTTTGGCATGTTTAGTGTTTATTTTTACATTTCTAATTACGTTTGAATTACTTTTTCAAATACTGTAAATGTAGCCTTTGTGAGCATAGGAGACTTCTGTCAAAATATATTATAACAGTTCTACTGTTACTTGCTTACCATATTTAATGTACATTTAAATAATTAATATCTGATGACTGAAAAGTCAATATTTTGATGTATAATATTTTGATTTCACTTCTAATTTTCAGCCTTGCAGCATGCATATATTGCTACAGAACATTACGTTTTATGAGAGCACAAGCATTCTAACGAACTTGTGCAAAACTGTAAAGATTTTTACAAGTTTGAGTGTAAAACATAACCTTCAGCCACATAGACCAATTCCCTCTTTCTCGCCCCCTTCATTCCCTTCAAAGGAAAACACTGTTAAACACACCCAATGCAACCTTAGTTCAAGACATTGTTATCTTCTCTCTTCTTTCTATTACCTCACGCATATATTGTTTCTTTTTCCTTTACTGCTGGCTATATTAACTGTAAAAGCACATTTAAAATTCATACTTCACTGTTGCCTTTGTGCCCCTTCAAGGGAGAAATGTAATGAGACTTTGTTTACCATGTGGCATCCCTGTCAAAAGGGAATGAGATATGGTCAGCGTTATACAAACAAGCCTGGGTCATAGCCGCTGATTATTAAACCCACAACAAGACGGTGGTTTTGCAGTCCGTGCTGATGTTGAAAGTTTGATAGTAAACAGGTTTTAGACTTCAGAAGTGTCCACACAGAATCTGATGAGTCACATAATGAGAAATAACGTTTTCCTAGATGTTTAGGGATAAAAGAGATCATTACTGGAACTTCCAGCAGTCAAAACCTCCTCGCCAATAATAATAATAATAATAATAATAATAATAAAAACAAGACAGTTAATTGAAATTCACTGCAAAAACAACAAATTAATTCTATAAATCCATTTGAATGCACAACCTCCTATATTCGTACCTCAACAAAAACTATTCTTTTGGGAAACTCATATAGAAGAGGTGATACAGAGGAAGTAGGATATATATGTTATTATGGTTCTTGATTCTGTGTAGCACCTACAGCTCTGCAGATCCTTCGAAAGGATCCCAGTATCCTTTTACCCAGCCTAGACTCATTGTACAGTAATTACGTGCCTCTTTATACTTCTGCAAAACTGAAAAAAAATATACCTATACATACAAATCGCTGCAGTTTCTAGTTAAAATGAACACAACTTTTATTCCTTTTCACACAAAATTATGACTTACATTGTTTGTCATTACATAAGTTTCATATGTATGACTTTTCTAATTTAGTTGGTTTACTCAGTAGCTCACGTGATACGCCATTGCACTTTAGCATAGCATGGCTGCATCAGCGAATACATTTTTACATTACTTTTGCATTCGTTAACACTATAAGGTAGGTTTAGGTTTGGGTTTGGTGTAGGGGATATTTCCAACATGATAGAGCATTAATCTTTAGTTCTGAACGGCTGCAAAACATTCCTCAAGCAGCATAATAAAAATGCTGCAATATGTACTGGTACCAACGTAATAAAAATGTGCCACGGTCACATTTTAAATGTGTTTTGTAATGCCACTTTCTGATCATTTCACTTCGAAACTGACACGGAACGTTCAGTAAGGTACATAATTATGGGGTTGCAGAAATTTATGTAGAGGCACGTATTTCCAATGAGCCTGGGTTGCTTTTACCACATGTGAGTGACTGAACTTTATTTTTAACAAGGTCCCTGTTCATAAATTGTGCTCTGCGTCTGAGTATTTGATTTTGAGAACTAGCACAGAGACTGTTAGTGAGGGACCCAGAGTTTGAAAATAGGAGTAATATCACATATAAAGAAAACATTTACACGGTTGTTTTCATGAGATGGCAGCAATAAAATTAATAAACAAACTAACATATTGGTAACACTTTATATTATTGTTCTGTTTGATAACACTATTACATTAGTTAACAGGAAAAAACATTATTTAAAGCATTTATTAATCTTATACTTAAAATAATTACAATACTAATACTTTAGTAAAAAGTTTTATATGTTTATATTTAATGTGTCCGGCCTAAACAACGTGAACATTGAAGAGTTATATTTGTAATAACTAACATTAGCAATGATTAATAAATACTGTAACGAATTATTTAATTAGTAAAAGGAATAGTTCACTTTAAAATGAAGGTTTATTTCTTTATCTAAACAAATTTGGAGAAATGTAGCATTTCATAATTTGCTCACCAATTGATCCTCTGCAGTGAACTCATATTTAGCCTGAAGCAATGATTTGAAGTTAAAAACATCTTAGAGACAGTTTATTACAAACAGGCCCGGACTGGCTAATTGGGAACACTGGAAGAATTCCCGGTGGGTCTGTCTTTTTTTATTTATTTATTATTTGCCCACTAGGGTTGAAATGAACTGACTACTTACATGTCCTGATTTTGCTGTCTTTTTTAAATTAAACTTCTAGCATATTCCTAAAATTAGACCTTATTATAGATGTACAAATCTAAGGACCAGAAGTAGCCCATACTATATTTTCTTTAATTGAAAAATATACATTAATATAATTTTTTGTTCAAACATTTAAGTGTGACTGTTAAAAAAAAATGCTTGATCGATTGACTGACATTTCATAGACATTCAGTTGTAATGCTTTCAAATTTCATGCCATTTATGGGTGATTCTATAATTGCGGGTACATTTTGTGTCCAAACTCATTATTTTTTTAAACAATTGTCTTGAAAAACAGAATTTATTACTGATCTCACATTGGGTTATTTAATGGTCTTTTAATCATGTTTTCATTAGTGTTCTTAGCAATTATGCCAGCAAGTGGAGTTTTTGGAAAAAAATAATTGTCAACTCTGTTACATATTATCAGCATTGTTACTCTACCTTGGTAACAGACTTCGGATACCAAATTTACCCGCAATTATAGAATCACCCTTAATTGGAATCCCTAATGATGGCTTAGGCTAATTATCTGTCTACTCCCCCAACTTGCTCAAAACAATTGTTGGAGAAATGCTTGCAAAAATACAATAAATACACAGATTAGAGCCCACTTACAATATCAAGATACTATGCTAAATGTATTGCATGCCAAATTTATACAAATCTGTTACAACAAACAAACTCTCCAACGGCTTAAGGATAAGTAACTTTTCAGCAAATTTCCATTTCTGGGTGAACTGTTCCTTTAATGCAATGACTAATGTTAGCAACCTGGACCTTATTATAAAGTGTTACTCATGCATTTTTTTTAATTGTATAAAAAAATTATAAAAGCTATTAAATTCCTCAGGTCAAAAAGATGGTAGGAAATGGTCATAAAAATCATATTATGAGGTTTTTGTTGCAGAATTGTTTTACTAATATTATAAGTGAACCTCAGGGACTCATTCTGTAGAGCACACTAGAAAAGTTTAGATCTCTCGTTCCATCTCTTCTGTACTCTCTTCCTCTCTCTCTCTCAATAAGTGTTATAATAGAAGGAGATAATGAGTAATGAGAAGTAAAGAAAGGCTTCCCATTCTCCTCGCAGCAACAGTACAAGCTAAAGACTTTCTAACGAGCTCACGCACCTCGGAGGAGATTACATCTAAACTGTGGCACTTCTCCTAATTGCAATCAGCACAGGCAGTGCCAAGAGCTGTGAATAACCCAGACTGTCCCTTCAGCCGTCCATTACACAAAACAGCATATTATTCACACATTATATGCCTGTGAGTGATAAAGATACACTATAAAAAAAGTTAAAACGGAGTATGTTTTACAGACAAAAATACTATTTTAGTCTTTCTGCTTTGAAATGTCATGTTTAATTTGATGTGTTTGTAATTATTTTTTAAATTTACTAGCAGTTTTTGAGTAGAAATTATAAAACCTAGCAGATACTATATGCTTAGCACATGAAATAAACCCATATGCCTCATAAATACATCAAATTGCACCTGTTATATCAGACAGAAATTGCGAACCGCAGGGTGGTATTGGTCACAGTTTGTTTTACAGGCTGTGCCCCATCCAGAATTCTTGCTGAGAGGAAGAAAAGAAAGAAACAACTATAAATCCTTTTTATTCTGTTCACTCTTTCTTTATCTGACTATGGAGTATTTTGTAACTCAGATGGACCTCTGCCAATATCCAGAATATGTTTATGATTCTCTGTTTCTCTCAAATAAAATTCAGCGTGTTATTTGATTTGAATTTAAGAAGCCTTTAAGTTGAATTCACACTTGCACCACTTTTGTTTTGGACTTTGGGCCACTGCAAATCTCTATCTATATAATATCGCAGGATATCTGAACATATCCCAGTATTTGGTCCCGCGTGGTTCCTATCCCTTCTTTAACCAAGCAAATGTTTGTGCATGCAGAGTGCAGTCTGTACTGCAGCATCCTCTGACCTCCAGACGCTGGACGTTTTTTTTATGTACATTCTCACCAACCAATTTCATACCTCATTTACGGCTTCTTCCTCCACTGTGAGACACACCTAAAATTGCTCTCTTACAACACACACACACACACACACACACACACAGACTCGCGCACACACAGGACAAGAGAGCTCGAGGACTACTGAATCAAATTTAGAAACACTCTAAAACCACACAGTATTTTTAGATCCGGGTAACCTTTGCTTGCCATGCATTCAGATCGTTGCAAATGGTTTTGTTGACTAAGAGCAAGAACTTTTAAAGGGTTATTATTATTATGGAAACGAAAGATTGCACCAATTACAGGATACTTTTACGACGTTATGTCATCTCCCTGTAAATAGCCACAGATTGCATTGCAAAATAATATTCTTAGTTGATATTTTTATTGTAGTGTTTTCTGGGAAAAAATATATGAAAGCTATTATGCAAAATTTACTTCAACATTTGAACATAAATATGGGTTTGGCAGTGTGTATACACAACCACCCTTTAATGATATAAAACAGCTTGAAGTACAAGCTGTGAAGGCACAGCCCTGTCCTGCGGGGGCAGCAGCTCATTTGCATTTAAAGAGATATGCACAAAAACCGCATGTTTCTGCTTCCACTCAAAACAGACAACTGATATGATAGATCATATTGGGGGTATTTTGAGTTGAAACTTCACAGACACATTTTGAGGTCAGCTGAGGCTTATTACATCTTGTAAATAGGGCCATAATAGGTGCTCTTTTAAAAAAAAAACATCTAAAAGGATAGATATATATATTTGTAATGAGCGGTCCACGGAAGGCGAGCAAAGTGAGATGAACCCAAGTGCAGTTTATTGACAGTGCAATCCAAAAACCCAAACAAATGACTTGACGTGACACAGACATAGCATGAACAGGCATGAACAGACTCAAAACAGACTTGGCATGAAAAGACTAAACTCACCGACAGTGGATTACAACATTAATACGCGACAAGCACAAGGTTCAACAGTGGCCAAATATATACAGAGCAATGACAGTCACATGACAAGAACAGACCAATGAACACATGACACAATGACAAGGACAACCAATCAGAACATGACACAAAGAACAAAGGAACCAATAGCGAAGAGACATGAGGGCAAGGGAAGCATGAAACAACAGACAGAATTAGATTACAAAATAAAAGACATGACAACACTGAACAACACAAGCACACCCAAACAAAACCTAAAACCTGTGTTACAATATTGCTCTTACTATTGAGGTATTTGGTGGTGGTTATATTTTCAAATTTATTTCAAATTCAGAGACAATCAGTAGATGTACTTCTGTAGTTTTTGGTCCTTGGGGAGCAAAACTTTTTAAGCCTAAAAAAGCTCAGGGAGTGAGGTTACCAGGAAGAGAGGCTTCACTTGCTCTGAATTGTATTGATTGCTTGGAGGGGTCCCTCCTGTATTTAACTGTAGTGATACTTGAGCTCGGAGGCAATCTGTGTTATTTCACGATAAAATATCTGACAGGGATCCCGAAGGTGATTTCATGAGTCCAGATCTGCATAAAGTATATAAATCTGTAACACAGATGAGGCCTGTCTTTAATGAGGAAGGATGTGTTTGATGTAAATGTAAATTTGAATGCCTTATTAATGATAAGAATCGGAACATGCGTTATTAATCATTACTTTGTAAATACACAACCTCTGAGCAATGATGTCTTCTCTGAAACCAAGATAACCTCTACAAACATCAAGCTAGTTATTAATATCAATCAGTCTCAAAATATCTTCAAAGGACTTCATAAAAATCCCTAATGTTTCTTTGAGTCCTTAGCTGCCATAACACAAGGTAATTTATATGCCTACTCCCTTTTTATTTACATAAATATTATATTTCCACTCATTTAGAGTAAACAGTTTCGACATTTAGATCATTAGCACTTTATTCATAAGTAACAAAAACCCGTTCGGAATGAAATTCATCTTTTAGTCTCCACAAGGGGTCTGATAAACCATCTGTTCTCAAAGTTATACCAACACCCACTGGGTTTTATTAGTTTCTCTCACTCCCTCTCTCTCTCCAATCACCAGAGCAGCCGTCAAGGCTGGAGACGCCATTAGGGCAACATATCAATGCCGACCTTCATACACTTTTAGAGGTCCAGAACTTCCCCATAATCTCCAGCTGATAGTTCCCCAATCCCCTGAACGCTTCATTCAGCTGCCTTCAACACAACACTTCACACAGCTGGATACATGCCCTTGTTTCCCATTTCCCACTTTTTCTTTATCTTGAATGTGCTTATCAGTCATTTGCACTGTACACTATTACAGTATGATATACACACCACTTGAGGGATCAGTAATGTTAAGGTTTCAGTAGGGTTTTAGATAATATATTAAAAAAATAAAACATCTTTCAGTTTTAGTAAGGGTACTGCTAATGATTCATAGCCATTCTTTTGTCAGGACCTCATTCTCAGAAAGGTCGGGATTACATGGGATTATCCACAGCAAAAGTGCTGTGCCTTTGCAAACTCAGGATGAATTTGCACATTTTTGAGCCAGAGGGACTTTTTTTAATTATCATTTATACATACACAGAGGTTGACAAATCGGCATATTAGAAAGATTTCTGAATGAGAATACCACAAAAACCGTAATACTGTCAAATATTATTACGTTTAGATGGGAAAAAAGTTTTCTATTTTAATATCATTTAAAAACGATCTTGATTAATTTATTTTAATATTTAAAAGAGTTTTGCTGCTTGATGTTGTGAAAATCATGATATACTTGCATAAAGTATGGGATAAGATTAAAATAATATCATTTAATTCGACAAGCATTTATTAAACAAAAATAAAGGCAGTAAAGACATTTAAAATGTTAAAAAAAAACATTTATATTTCAAATAAATTCTGTTCTTTTGAACTCTCTGTTCCCATAAAAAATGTATCATGGTTTCAAAGCTGTGAAAACATGTTTTAGCATTGATAATGATAAGAACCGTTAATAATTTAGCATTAATAATAATTAATAATCAATAAGCCAAAATACACCTATTCGAATGATTTCTGAAGGATCATGTGACACTGAAGTAATGACTGCTGAAAATTTAGCTTTGCATCACAGGAATAAATTAGATTTAAAACATATTAAAGTAGAAAACGGTTATTATAAATTGTAAAAATATATTTTGAAATAATATTATTGTTTTACTGTAAATCAAAATGGAATTTGCGTGTGTGCATGTGTGCATGTTTATGTGCTTTATGAGGACACAAATGTATACAATGACATGAGTATGTTATAGGTATTACAACGTGAAGGTGATTTATGAGGACACCTACAGTGCCCCCATAATTCAAAAGGCTTATAAATCATAAAGAATTATTATTTTTTTATTTTATTGAAAATCTAGAAATGCACAAAGTTTCCTGTAAGGGGTAGGTTTACAGGTAGGTGTGAGGTGACGAAATATGGCTTGTACAGTATAAAAACTATTACACCTATGAAGAGTCCCCATAAATCATATAAACCAACATGAGTCTGTGTGTGTGTGACCTACTTTATAAGGGGCCAGTGAATACAATGGAGTGTGTATTCAGGTTTCAGCCTAGCTGCCCTACATTATGAGGACATCCAGCTGTCCCATAATTCATACCGCTAAATAAACACTTTTTTTATTATTAAAAATGTATAAATGTTACTGGTGGATAGAAAATATAATTTTCTCAGCATTAAAAACCATTATGCTTATGGAAAGTCCTCATAATTATATGTGTACCAACATCTGTGTGTGTGTGTGTGCGTATTCTGAAAGCATCCCAGTCGGCACACTGACTTGGAAACAGATCTAAAGAGTTCATTGTTGTGCTGGAGTTGTCCTATTCATCTGTCAAGGAGTGTACAGTATGTGGGACAGTGCAGATCATGGTCTCTTTTTTCCTATGCACACCCACTCTCAAATCCTCTCTCGCTCTCTTTATAGCATTCACACAAACACCCTTGCGTTCAATCTCACTTATCTTTTCCTGCTTTTCCTCTCGTAGGCATACACTCTGGCACAAGTAAAGGCCAGCCACACTGCTCAGATCCAAGCCGCCCATGCAACCCCTGTCTGGACGCCACCAAAGCCTGCAACCTGAATGAAAACTGCAAGCGTCAGCGCTCCAACTACATCTCCACCTGCACCCGTGCGCAGACCCAGGGTCAGCAATCCTCGCAGCCTCAGTCGCAGGACAGCTGCAATAGAAAACGCTGCCACAAGGCCTTGCGTCAGTTCTTTGAGCGCGTTGACACACAATACAGCTACGGGCTGCTCTTCTGCTCCTGTAAGGACCAGGCCTGTGCTGAGAGAAGGAGACAGACCATTGTACCCTCCTGCTCCTATCAGGACAAGACCAAACCCAACTGTCTTCAGCTACGCAGCACTTGCCGTCTTGATGTGCACTGCAGGTAGGAGAGTCAGTGCGTTTCATGGTGAATTAAATTGACATTTATCCATTTGCCAGATGCTTTTTATCTAAAACCACTTACCATAGTTATTCATCTTAAGAAGACCATACCATAAGTTTCAGTTTCCATAAATCTTAAAATCTTGAATCTTTATTTATAACCATGGCTTTCCCACAAAGTCGCCATGGAACAGCAACCACAGACTTATTACAGAGAAAATTCACTTGGATCTGGGGTTATAGGGATAGTTCGTCCAAAAATGGTTTCCCTTTCTTCATTTAGTTATTTTAATGTCATTCCAAATCTGAATGACTTTTAGTTTTTGTTCTGTAAAGCACAAAAAGAGACATTTTTAATAATATGCTGGTCGTTCTTTTACATGCAATTACAATGAATGGGGACTGATGATTTTAGGATAAAAAAAAAAAATAAACGGCATAGAATCATCATAAAAGTTGACATTTACAGTAAAAATGTATTATAAATGTACACCCGAAAATTATTTACAATTTTCAGTAATTGCTAGTAAATTTTGCAAACAATAACAAAGAAATGGACAGTAACACATTAAATACAAACATGACATTTTAAAGCAGAAAACCTGAAGTAATCATAAGTTTTATTTATGCTGAAAAAATATTTTACAGTGTAGTCCATGCATCTTGTGACATATGATATAAGTCTTACATATTATATATGTATAATTTATAAGTGTTACCAGAAGTCATCATTCTCTGAAAATCTTAGAAAAAAAAAAAAAAAGATTTCATATGTCTTCACAAGATGGCTTATACAGTTTGTGTTCTTTTTTATATTTGGTGCTTTTGTTTTCTTTTTGAAGCTTGAAAGCTCCAGCATCTTTCAAGCTTCGAAAGGACACAAAAGCACAATAAAATTATTATAAAATATCAACCTCTGTTCTTCACATAAAACAGCTGTATTGACTTTAGAAGATTTGGAATAAAGACACTTTAGAGACATCCCCAGTCCTTATTCACTTAAAAAGATTGTCCAGTATATTGTGCAAAAAACTGCTCTCTTAGGTTTTAAGGAAGAAAGAAAGTCACATGGGTGTGGAAGGTCTTTTTGGATGAACTGTGTCTTTAAGTGCTTTGCTCAGGGGCTTTAGTAGTAATGTGCATTGTGCTCAAGGGTCTGGTGGTGTTGGCTCATGGCTCACTCTTTGCTGAACCAGCAACCTTACAGTTAACTGCCCTGGACCCTAACAACTACAACACCCCAGAAAACAGACACCACATTTGAATACCTGTTAAATTGAATGTAAAGTTTATATTTGATGTTTGCTTAAGCATACTCATTTTCCGTTTAATTTTAAGGTTATACACAATGCATTTAATGCTGCTTTGAAATTAAAGCCTACTCTTTCCATCCAACATATTCTGTTAGTGCCTTGAGCCTTTGCCAGGAAAGTAATTGCAGACATTTTAAGAACCTTCTATTAGAAACAGAAGAGACTTTCTGCTTAATTGACAAGACAGTGTTCAATTAGGCTGAACTGAACATTAGTACATCACTTTTACTGTGTGTCCCTGTGATTTAACAGCCAGCCATTTTATTAACACGACCGTATCCACTACCATTGCTGGATTACTCTGTCAAGAAATCAGGCCAATACTCAAATTATAGTTATGTGTGTTTTTAACATTTTAAGAATTCAATTTAATATTTATTTCATTGTTTGGAAATCATTACATTGGTTGTAAAGGTTTCGCAATATAAGATAATATTATGCAATAATAAAATCAGAATTTCTTTTTTCTTGCAATTCTACGATTCTAATTTAACATTGCAATTCTAAATTTTACATATTGTGCAATTCTGCCTTTTTTTTCCCCCAGAATTGCAAGTTTATATAGCACAGATGTTTTAGAGTTTAAATCTTATAACTATGAGAAATTATAAGGTAAACGGCAAGAACAAACTAACTAAAATGCATACAAATGGCCATAAAAAGTATATATATTTATATGTATTTGGCCATTTTTATGCATTTTAGTTAGTTTTGGAGTCATCAAAATGTATGTTATTTTAAATGCTTTTAGTTAAATGTTTGGTGCTGAAACACCAAAGGCACAAAAGCCTGATCATTCACAAACCTGAAAGGGTCATGCATATTAGATGCAAATTACAGAAGTGGCATCGAACACGGATTTGCTTTTTCCCAGGAATTGCAAGTTTATATATCACAGTTGTTTACATTTTTAAATCTTTAAATAAAGTTTAAATCTCATAATTATGAACATTTTAAAGGTATAAAATTGCAAGATCAAACTAACTAAAATTCATAAAATGTATATATTTATTTATTTGTTGGCCATTTTTATGCATTTTAGTTGGTTTTGTGTTTTATGTTATTTTAAATGCTTTTAGTTGAACATTTGGTGCTGAAACACGAAAGGAACAGAAGCCTGATCATTCACAAACCTGAAAGTGTCATGCATATTATATGCAAATTACAGAAGCGGCATCGAACACGAATTTGCTTTTAGTCTACAGATACCTTGAAGCATCCCAATGCTTAATCCGTGGCTATGCTGGGAGATGTGGGTAGACGAGCAGTTATCTGTAATTTTCGGCTACGTAGCAGAAATAGCCACATAGTGTGAGCTGATATGTCAGAATGTTGCATTTCAAAGAAAACTATTCATTCGATTTGATACACATTAATGTCTTTGAAATTCTGAGACAATTTGGTCTTGTTAACATGGCCTTTGGTAGTAATGTGCATTTAGCAGTGACTGATAGGTTCATTGAACACATATGCATAGGCAAATAATCGCTGGAGCGTTAATGGTGACCAATTAAATACTCCCTCAAACGATCGAAAATAAATAATCACACAAGGACACACATGCACACATTTCTTATAGAACAGAACTCACTGTTCCTGTTGTTTCTTTAAATAAGTGGATGCGTAGTTCAAGTGCTCGATCTGGGAATCATCTGTACTGCATGTTTCCCTGCTGATTTTTGACTTTGAAGCAATATGAAAGCACTTTAAAGGAGAGATCAGAGATATAAGTTAACTGGAGATATGAAGCAGCATTAATGAGGAATTTTCAGAGTACTTATTGGTTCTTGTGTGGCATAAATGTGCTATGTTAAGCATTAGCTCTGCTGCACCCAATGTATGCGAGCAGTCATATAGTCTGCGTGTTTGTGTGATTGCAAAGATGGACATAAATCTCATCTTTGCTCTCTGTGGAGGCACGTCTGTGGAGGTGTTGATGTGGGTGTGTGTTTATGTGAAATAGAAAGACAGATAATGTAGGCTGCTTCATGTTTAGGATCGATGAAACACAGGATTTAGTTTTTCACACTGCCATGCAAACCAATAGTACTCCTAACAATTTGTATACATTTTCTATATGGTGCATCACGGCGTGTAAATAGCTGGGTTCTGTTTGAATGGGTTCACCATTATGGCAATTAGTGTTTACTATAATATATGTGTGTGTGTGTGTGTGTGTATATATATATATATATATATATATATATATATTATGCAGTGCTGACGTTATATACCAAACATATATGATACTATTGAAGGGTTTTTGGTGACAATATATGTGACTTTCTTAACATTTCATTTTAGATAAAAGCTGTCCTATTAAGCTTTATATTCATCAAAGAATCCAGAAATGAAATGTAGCATGGTCTTCACAAACATGTGACACTGGAGACTGAAATAAATTCTCCTGAAAATTACATTTTAAATTATATTTGAATAAAAAAGTATTTCTTTAAATGTAGTAATATTTAATTTACCCAAAGTTTCTTATTGCATTAAAATTTGCAAAGTTTTGTCATGAAATGCTAGATACCACAGCATTTACCACAAATTAATATAGTCACATAATTATTTACACGCTGTTATCAGCTGTAATAAGCTGCCAATGGGCTCGCTGCTCAGCATTTAAATACTTGGTGCTTGCTATAGCAGTTGCAGTGCACTTCAGAAACTCCCCACCTTCCCCAGCTCCACCTGCATAGATATCCTCAAAGATAATGTCATTTATGTTAAATATGAGGTTATTTCATAGGTTACATGTATAGTAGTGGAAATTTCTACATGCTCACAGCAGCATGTCTGTGGATGCATTGGCTGTAGCAAGTTTTGGTACTTGCTCTACCATTGTAGCATTGCAGATCTTTTCTGCCAAGACCCACATTAACATTGCCATGCTAAATTCTGAGAGAGTTGTCATGACAGAAATGTTTTTTTAATGTCATGCATTCTCTGGAAATGCACATCTTACTATTTGAGACAGAAATGCTCACAAACTTCCCGGTCTGTGAAAATACATCAACTAGCAGCCAGGACTATTCTGGAAAATCACAATAATATGTTACAGTGTAGCCTATGGATTTGTGTGTTTCACATTTTTCCATTTTTATCAGTTCGGCCATCTTGAATGACAGATCTCTGTTTGGATTGGCGTTATTAAACATGAATGTCACAGTCAGCTTAATACAGTGCTTCAACTGTACCGGGCCGACTAACAATAAGCATGCCTTCCCATCCATCTCCACAATCCCCATCCGTCCTCGCCTCATGGCTTGAATCCATTGCAGTGGAAATTGGCCTCATATCATCTCTCATTGGCCGCGGCTGCGGTCGGAGCTGTGAGGGATGGCATTGTCTGAGCAGATGAATACATGATGAACTGGGTAATGAATGACACTGCGGGCCTCATACAGGGCTTGACTATTTAAAGCCACAGGAGGCTCCACGACCTCACTGATTCAACACTGTTTGAGCCAATCTCAATAGCCTTATTCACTGTCAGTATCTCATTGCGTTCAAATGTCACTAGAGGTCAGTGGCTTTGGGCCATGGCAAGGAGCATCAGCGATGTATGTACATTGTGTTAGGTTGACATGAGTTTGAATCTGGTTTCTGGTTTCATTCCTCTCATTTTCTCTTTTCTCTCAGGGCCTAATTTGTGTCGGAACAAGCCAGATCTGGATTTTAGTTGGTTCCCCTCCCCTTCATATGCTTCTGAAGGAAACTTATTTACTCATACAATGTTCAATGACAAATGATGTACACTATATGTTTTGTTTTGTTTTTTTGTCAACAATGTGCAATATATACTCCAAAAAGGTTTTTTACAGCATTTTTTTTTTTTTCAGTGAGCAGTTTTTAACCATTTTATAGTGCTTACACAGTATATTAAACATGACAAAAAGTAAAACAAAGAACAAAATAAAATAATCAACCAAATCAGTTAAATGGCATTACATGTCTTCCCTCTCTTTTTGAGAGTCTATTCTCTTGCTTTCATACAGCATGTTGAGCTTGAGTTGACTGCCCCTAACCATGCCCTATTTATGTCAATATGACACAACAAATTAATGCATTTGTTTTTTTTAGCCCAAATCCTAGTCCTCGTATTATCCATCTTATGTAATAGTTTCCACGGCAGAATAACTAAGCTTTTAGCAAAACTCATTCTTTATTTGGAGTTTTGATTCTGAGCAGTTCAGCTGAGTGAAAGTTCATGGCTTATTTAATTTCCAGGGACTGAATAAGCAGCATTACTACTGATATGATTTGTTTACTAAGTTCTAATGTTCGCATACTGCCTCAATGCCATTTATTCTCAATGCCATGTTATTTACTGTTAGTCATTCCAATATTCAATGCAAGTTATCATGGTTTTATTAAAGGCAAAACCATCTAACTTTAAAGAGCTTGAGCATTTAAAAGTGGCAGAAAACATAAATGCAACTTATATTCTGTCATCTGTTGGTGTGGACACTAAAGACATCGTTCTCTGTGTTAACAGGCCTTTTGATTTAAATATGAATAAGGCATACAAGGAACTTCGCATGGTAGATTCACTGAGATCACATATCTCTTATTGTTTGTACTGTCATTTTTGTGATTAATGTTACCATTAGTATCCTCAGGTATAATTCATAAGTGATAGCTTTTTAATAGATTTTTAAGTAGCAAAATGGTTATACATTATACATAAACCAAATTATCTGTAAAGTAGTCCTACAGTCCTGCTTAAGAGAGAGAGAGAGAGAGAAAAAGATAGCTGGACATAACTAGTTTGAACTGGTCTAATCAGTCTCAAAAGTTTAAATGTAATGTTACCGTAATGTCAACAAAAAGATAAAAATGGGATGTTTCTTTAACATAAAAATTGGTTTTGGAACATTTAAAAGATGGTTTGAACATTTAGAGAATATTCAGAAATAATGTTTTTGAGTTATTGTTTATGTTAACGAAATGTTCTGAGAGGTCATATTTTTGTTACCTCTGATAGCAGGTTGGTCTGTACCCTAAACCCCTCTAAAACCAACAAACCAGACCAATGTGAGCTTGTCTTTGCTTAAGTCTTTCAGTCAGATTAGATGTTTCAGTGTCTCCACTTCTGATGGATTCAGAGGTCTGTTTTCAGGATGATTGTTGTTGTAGCTTCTGCTCTTTGCTGTTGTGATTGGGAGCATTTCAAACCTGCCATTTTCATTTCATGTTTGAATTTATGTCTATTGTGATGCTACAGTGCTGACGGTCGTGACAAGCTGAATCAGACACCAATTGTAATTTTCTTTTTTTTCTTAGAATAAAGAATGTGGTTTAAGGATATCCGTCTAGCACCATTTGCACTGAAGCACTTGCTTGAATCACCACCCCCCAAAATACACGCAAAAATGTTTCGCAGCTCTGATTTATGGTACAGGAATGTTGTTTATCTGTTTTGATGGGGGCTGGTGGGAGGCCAAATATAGGAGCAGTCAAGACTGGTTGGGAGCATACAGCCCAGGCAAATAAAGCACAGACTGACAGGGTTAGTTATCGATCCCTCCACAATAGGAGCCGGATCAGGGTTCTGCTGGAGAAGTATATGGATCTGACAGGCTTTCGTGCAGTAGGATGTGGTGTGTTTTCCAAATATGGGTAACATGCCAAATGAGCAGTCTGTCCCACTGCTGAGTTTATTTATCTTTGCACAGTAATACCAGATGTGAGAGAAAAGCTTAAATATGCATGTTGCAGCAAGAGGTAAGTGAATAACAGAGGCATCAACAAATTTTCAAAGTCAATTTTCTGTGTTGATCCTTGACACTCTAAAATGCCACAATGTCTCACAAGAAAGTGTACAAATGCGCTGTATGCCAAATTGTAGAGAGGTGCCTGTTGTCTACAAAAGAGACTTTTCACTGAGAATGTTTTCTTGTGTTTATAAATGTGGAATGCAGCACATAAAAAGATCATGAGACATCAAGTTCTTGAGACATTTTAGCTCGTTTTACATAAAAGTAATACTCTTGTGACCTTTGTAAAAAACAAGTATACCATAGCATACTTTACATAAAAATATTTTTTTGTGTAAGGAATATTTAAAAAAATAATACGCATACTTTATTTACTACTGTATCTATATTTTTTCAGACATCTAATGGCATGTTAATCGCAATTTATATAAATGCAATAGACTTATCATTTAAAATTACTAAATTAAATGAGCTAAACTTTCAAGAATTTTTTTAAAGGGGTCATATGATGTTGCATTATTTTGTGTATTTGGTGTAATGCAATATGTTTATGTGGTTTATGTTTCAACAAACATACTATTTTCCACATACTGTGCATCATTGTTTCTCCTCTAAGCCCCACCTTCCGAAACAGGTTGATTGTTACAAAGCTCCTCATTCTAAAGAACCAAGGTTTGCTCTAATTGGCCAGCTATCCAGTGCGTTGTGATTGGCCGAATACCTAAAGAGTTTGGCAGAAATGTTTGCCCCTTACCTTACCGTGATGCCGCATCCTGGCGCTATGACACCAAAACAATTAAACACATTACAAACAAGCCATTTGTTGTAAACAGTGGAGACATAATTACTGATTATCGTAACTTAGTACTGTCTTTTTTACGTGTCGCGTTGCATCACGTCTTTCAGATGAGACGTTAAACCGAGGTCTTGACTCTCTGTGGTCATTAAAAATCCCATGACACTCATCGTAAAGAGTAGGGGTGTACCCCGGTGTCCTGGCCAAATTCCCACTGGCCCTTGTCTATCATGGCCTCCCAATAATCCCCATCCATTAATTGGCTCTATCTCTCTCTCCTCTCCACCTGTAGCTGGTGTGTGGTGAGCGCACTGGCGCCGTTGTCCTGTGGCTGCCGTCGCAT
>JAUMHE010000055.1:11636726-11647363 GCA_032359235.1 Enteromius mattozi
CCAATTTCATTGGCCTTTTGTATAAAGCTCAAAGGCAATTGGTCTCTCTGGCGAGTTCCCATATGTAACGTCGAAGTAATTTGACTGAAAGGGTAACTGCACTTCACTGATTCGAATCTTACCTCAGGTTACCCCTGAAGGTCTTTCAGGGTTGTCTGGAGGGGGAAGGTATCCAAATAACATTAACTGGTCATGGGGGTTCCTCAGGGATCAATCCCTAGACCCATTCTTTTCTCCATATTGGGATCCATTATACATGGTTTATCCTGTTACCATTGTGACTACCGTTGTGATTCTGATGACACACGGCTTTTTTTTAATTTCAAACAGATGATCCAGCAATAGCTGCATGAAACTCAAGACTGCCTGGCGGACATGTTGGCATGAATGAAAAAACATCACCTGCAGCTCAACCTGGCAATGACTGAGCTACTATTCTTCTCTGCCAATTCAACTGTACAGCACAATTTCATCATCCAGCTTTTTTCAGCAATTATCCTGTTGAGTTCAGTCAAAAATCTTGGTCCGATCTATGATGATCAGGCCCTTCCTAATAGAGCATGTTGTCCAACTTCTTGAAAAGACTTTGAGTGGAGTTAAGGTCATGACTCTGTGGTAACTAATCCATTTGAAAAAATGATTCATCATGCTTACTGAATCACACTTTGAGTCGATGAATCCTGGCATTGTTATCCTGGAATATAGACAGGAATATGGAATATGTCTTCAAACAAGGTTGTTTGAGAAATAAAGGCTGCAAAGCTAGAATGCATTAAAAGAATTGATGCCAAACATATAACATGCCAGAAACATATTAATCACTGCAAAATAATTCAGTCCTAAAATCTAAAGCATTTTTAATACCTGCTTGTTTTACTTGTATACAGTTTGACCTTCAACACAAATATCAACCTCCTTTTTTTACTTGCTATTTTATAAAAGTGCTAAAATAAAAATGCAAAATGACTGCTTTTCTTAAATGTTAACTGAACTGCATTTTGTCACTTCACTAAGTAACAATTTCATATTTATTTGTATAAATTTTGGTGTATCAGTCTTTGTCAGATAAATAAGCGCATACACATTCATGCCATCTCTTTTGAACAAGTGTTAAATCTGTCTAATTTGCATGTGAAGGCAGCCGTGCATTGATAAAGTAATGCAGCAAGTGGAGGGGGTTCCCAATTATGGTGCAGCTCAGTTTAGCACAATACTACAACATCAGGTATCAAAAGCCCAGAGAATTAGGGCTGGCTGCTTGCCTGACACTGCTGTGCATTGTGGGTAGCACCACTCATGCTGTGACTGGGCAATTCTCACAATACTCCTGCCAGTCTGATGCAAATCTCTTATCTTTAGACAGAATTAATATTTATCTCTTTATATACTGCTACAACTCGAATGCGTCATATATGTGAGAACGCTCTTCACAGTCAGCGATGACTTATTTTTTGCTTGCTTTTGAAGACCCGTGTCTAAGATGAGGCAGTCAGGGAGGGAGAGAGAGAGATCATTATTTTCACACCAGAGAAAGTGCATAAAGAGAGAAACACCCCTCCCCGGGCCCATCATCAATTCCCCTGCCCAGGTAATTCAATGCAATCTATTGTTAATTCACACCGAAGGAGACTTCTGATTAACAGAGTCCTTGCGGACCAACAAGCTCCTCGCCACACTCATGCAGCTCCCTTTAATTAGGACACAACAGTCAGCAATACATTTCTCAGAATTTCATTAGTATTCAAGTGGCTTTGATACCCCATCCCTATTTTGGTCCCAAAGGACAACCAGGCAGCACTGCAATCAATTGTGTCAAAGCAAGAGAGGGCCTAGATGCTCCCACATGGGGCCAAATGTTGCCTTAAAATATGGCTTGTGGATATTTTCTGGACAGGGTTCCACTCCATATTCATGACACCTGATTATGTAGGTATTAAATTGTAATTTAGTACGTAAGGTAAGATATTTAGATATAAATTTAGCATTTGTAGATTATTGCATTGGTCAGTGTGTGAATAAGGAAATAAACAGAATCGTTTGCTAAATTACTCTTTGAAAATGTAAAAACAATTTCCACTCAGAAATTTCTAGTAAATTTCACAATTAATTGAGAAAAAAGGAAAGTAACACAATGAATATGGGATTAAAAAATAAATAAATAGTATTTTCCAACACAGCCTCACAACCAATTCATATGTATTCGTACAAGGTTCCAAATTCGTGCTAATTTGTACAAATTTGTATGACCTGACGGGTAAGTTTAGAGGCGGGGTTAGGTTTAGGTCATTCATAGAAATTCATACGAATTGGCAACTCGTAAAATACGTACGAGTGAGGTCGTACGAATTTGTACGAATTAGCCACCTTGTAAAACATGTACAAATTGGCTTGAGATTGGGTTGTATTTTCTGGTTTTATTCAAAAAATTCACTTGTGAGAAAGAAATTTGGTACATGGATAGAGGACAGTCTCAACATTAACCACATTAACTTAAACTCTCTAGAAACATAATTTTTTCTAAATTGTCACTCCACTCATGTTTATGCATGAAGAGCACACAAAAATGGATGCGAGGCTTTATAGAGACCAGACTTGGTGTGTGTTATAACAACCATGACCTGAGGCTACCTTCACAGTTTCTGCCAGCGCCACCTAGTGGTCAGGATATATTAAAATTTATATTTTTCTTTATAACTTCTGAATGGTTTGGCCAAAAATTACTAACTGGTCATTATATTTTCAACGAAGCATGCAGAGTTGAACCATACCCAGTTTTTCCACATCGGTCATTCTCAATTTTGTTGTAAAATGCTATATTTTAAGAAACTCATTGGCAGATCATTACAATCAAACTTGGTATGTGTCTTCCGTACCATGCTCTGACAGCACTCAGAAAGTTTGGGGACAGTGTCACCTTTTAGCCAAAAAGTTTCAACAAATGATAATAATGTTTGATTAAATTGGCCTATTGTAATGAAAGTGATTTTGATATATCCCTTGGGTCATGTTGAGAACATATATACCAATTTTGCCATAGTCAGCTGAACTTCCTGTCCCCATTTTTTTATTTCTGTACTTATTGTATTTATTCTTTTTCATTTTGACAAAAAATTATCCAAAAATAACTTTAATTACTCATTGTTGCAGATGGTCTGTCACTCCATGCCATGCTTAACTCCTCATTTAGCCTAATTATTTGCTGCTGGCACCTATATTTACCTTATTTTTTATGTAAAATAATCAACCACTCTATTTATAATTATTTCATTACTTTTGACTATTTAGAGAATTCGAGTAAAAGATTAATCTAAAAGTTACACTTACTGCAACCTAAGAATATTTAAATATTTAATTGCCCTTACTGTTTTTTAAGATATGTCTTAATATATACTGTAGGTTTTTATGAAAAGCAAAGATGTCTGAAATGTACATCTAATTTATGCAATTAATAAACAATAAACCCATCTACAAACATTGATGTCATTAATAAATAGACACAAAAACTTTGACAATGCATTGTCATAGATTACTATTTTACAGAGAAATTTAGATTTTAAGATGAAATTACAAGATTAAATACAGTAATAAAAATATTTATAAAAAGTTTTAAGATGAGATTTTGTGCCAGAATTAAGGTGGGCATCTTACCCCATATTTGCGCAAGTGTTGTTTGAACCTCTGCCAATATCTCATCAATAACTCTCCATTTTTATATACTTTTTTGCATACAAGTTGTCACTGTTCATTTATTTAATATTTGGCTATTTGAGTGCAGCACATTTGGGGAATCTCATGTATGTGCATACAGTATGTGTATTCCATAGACCCCTACACTGCTGTCACAAAATAAAAAAATACCCTTTTGAAAAAAAACGGATTTGTAAGATTTTGTGTAACACACAGCACGCACATGCCAGCAAACAAAGGCCAAGCTGGTGAAATTGGCTGTCACACAAAAACTGTGTGGTGAGTGGTTTTATTTTAAGCCCTATTGCTTGTCCCCAGGATTGACAGGAATGCACACATTACAGTTTTATGGTCACAGCAGTAGTTCACAGACTGTCTCTGTAGGTAAAAGTCCAAAGAGGTGTCAGAATCATGTGACCACGAACAGAATATTGTCAAACTACAGACAATAAATCATTTCTGTTATGAGGGGAAGCTGGAAATATCACTGACATGTATGACCTCTGCAGTCCTCACTGTAATCATGTTGAAGAAGAATACAGGCTGTGCTGTGAGAGCAAATGTTGCTTTGCTCTTTATCTCTATTTTCAGGAAATTTGGGGCAAAATTCATATTTTAAATGCTTACTTATTTTGAATTCACAAATGTGAATCTTAATTCACCTGGAACACCCAACAATATGCTCATGTGGAATGGTAAGAGAGAAATTTACTCAATTAATGAATTAATAAGTTCACCACAAGCAACAAAACATTAACAGATTGCTAAAAGACATTAACATATTTAAAAAAATATATTTTTCTCAACTGATTAGACATTTCAGTACTGCCACAACAGTTAACAAACAGGTTTAGTGTTATTTTTTATTAAACTATTTACAAATTCCCATTAAACACTATGTAATGTAGTGTTTTAAAAAGTCACCAAGGTTGAATTTCTTCAATTAAAACAGTCAAAATCCAGAAATGAATTTGAAGACTTTAGAATGAAAATGGTCTCATCTATATTTACATCCATCCAAATACATCTTGCCTGTCAAAACACACTGCTTTACATATATTCAGCACATTCATAATGTAAATAGATTTAGGTGTCAGAAGAACAGATTACTTGTGGCAGGAGTGCTTAACTCAGCTCATGGTAATTTACATCCAGACTCTGATCAAACACACCTGAAGCAGTTAATCAAGGTCTTCAAAGATTTATGCAGGAAAGAATGTTAGAACAAGGCTGTAACTAAACTCTACATCTTTAGAAAAGATGTGCATTGTGGGCTGTGAGTGTATTTGACAGGCTGCAGTGGTCACTGATGAACTAAAGCTGCCACTCAGACAGCATGCCAGTGATTTAGTACAACCAATATTATTCAACATGGAAAAATGCACCTACTGTATACAATTCACTGCAGCTTCTAGCTAAAATAATCAAAAGAGTTGGTAAAAAAGTACCCTTATTTCCTTTTCACACAAATGTTGATCGGATTATTGATGATTTGCATAGTTCTTTGCACAATGCTATAGCATGATCTCAAAACACTGATATTCTGATATAGTAAACTTGCTTGTTAGCGCACCTGGTACAGCATTGCATTTGTAATGCAAAGTGCTCGGGTAACACAAGTCATGATTAAAGAGCTCAAAGACTTGTAGAAGCAAGCTAAAATATGATTTTTGCTTCAACAAATGTGTTTTTATTTTGCGTTTGTTTGTTTTTTTCGTAACACTATTAATTAGTTGTAGAGTAGGATTTAGTGAAGGTGGTACATTATTTTCAAACATGATAAAGAACTAACCTTTTAGCATGACACACACAACAACCAAAGTAATAAAACATCACCAGATTAAACACTTTTAGTGCCACTCACAGGACATTTTGATTTGAAAGCATCACAAAATGTGCAATAAGAAACATAATACTTTTAAAATGGGATTGGGTTCTCAGCTACACAAAACATACTGCATTATACACATATGCTTTCAAAAGAGCTGTCAAATATGTTTAAATAAGTATAATTAATTTATTATTCATATTTTCTCACATTTCAGCTTTAAAAGGAAACATTTGCAGCTTTTCTAATGGCTCCCATTTACAGCATCAGTACCCCTGCTGATGTAATGATGTGTAAAAGTGCGAGAATTAGGTGATTTAACCCTGTTTAAGAGATGAGTGAAAATCTAATGCAGCCTGGCTGTCCGTCTTTGCGTTTTTTTCTCAAGGTTATGGACAAGTCACATGAGACCGGTTAATGAGTCAACCAACATTAGCAAGATAAAAAACATCCTGACAGCAACATTTAACAGGAAGTGTTTCTATGATAAAAACCGAGCTTTATATTCTCCTGATGGTGCAGTGCTGGTCTAATGCACAAGTTTTTTTTTGCCCATAGTTTTAATTCCACGGCATCAATATATACGTATCTTTTCTGCTGCATACGTAACATCCTCAGGTGAGAATCTCTCTCATTCAGTGGGGTGTTCATGCTGTGGATGAAGGCTATCTATTACTGACTTGCGGTGCAAGCTCTCCACCTCCTGTGAGGAGCTGCAGCCGGTCCAACTCACCACTAAAACATCCTGCTGCTCGACTGACTGGGAAAACCACATGGAATTTAACTACAACAGGTTTTGAGAGGATTATGAAGGGCGAAAGTGAAAAAGCATCTCAAATGTATTAATAAATCATGTTTCGCACATTAAAGGTTATAGTATGCAACTTTTATGTGATGCCATAAAAACAAGCTGCCTGTGATATTGGTAGGTAATTATGGCTAAAATCTTATACTGTACTTACAAGAACAAGATGTCTTGGGAGTTCATTGGCTTTAATTATAACCAACCCCATTAATTATGAATATCATGAATTTATAATGTAATGAACGATAGCTTTTGCTATAATACACAAGTGTTCTCACCCACTCCACATATTTAGTTTGTAATTAATGAAATATTATATGAGCTGGAACCAAAGGAATTCTCTTCATTGCTACAAAGGAGGGTCAAAGGTTTCATTTTACATATTAAACAGCATAAAGTCTATAAAGACTATTTGGCAGCAACATAAAAAGTCTCTTTCCTAACCACGTTCCAGTTTGCTGGGTAAAAGTGGCACAGAGACATATCCAGCCTTGACAGCTAAGTGCAATGTGTAATTTGAATAATTAAAGATTACTTGAGGCTACCATGCTGAGCACATCTCCTCCGTTGATGTGATCTCTCTGTGAGAGTGCCCCCCCTGGAGGAAGGAGCAGTATCGTGAGAGTTTTACAGCCCCTAAAGCCACCAGAGAACCAGACAATGTCCTTTTCTAGTGAGCATACAGCCTTGTGATGTGAGGAGACAAAAAAACACATGAAACAATAATCTCAGTGGCTGAAAATAACTCTCTGTGTGCATCCGGCAATGAGACTATGTAAGTGTGAAGAGGCTTTTAATTTCGTGCAACGCTGCATGTTGCTTGACTCTCTTTCTAAGTAAAGTGCTTCTTATAATAGGTCAGCAGCAGGTTTATGAAGTTTTTAAATGATCTCCATCCAAATGTTCAAGTTTGCTCAGAGGTAAAAGTAAATATAAGTCATTATTTACCAATGGAGTCAGGTCCAGTGTCCAGTGTACCTATTAAATGAGATATTATTCTGATATGTGTCGGTATTCATTTTCACTAGAGTTGCAAGATAAAAACAAGCACTGCAGATTTACTGTGTCTGCTGTATGTGCAGTTTTGAACAGGTTTATCAAATAAAATATTAAAGTAGTTTACATGATCAATATAGCTTACGCATTGTTATTTTTATTTGGAATTGTGGTTAAGCTTAACATTTCATAACAGTAGAATAAAATAAAGTAGAATTGTGAATGATTATAACTATTTAAAGTATCTGATTTTTATGTTAATATATTAAGAAACTTGTTACCGTGTCATGATGAATATGCTGATTTGGTGCTCAGATGAATTCTTATTAGCAATTGTCTTAATGTTCAAAACAGGTGTGCTGCTTTTTCTAGATTTTTTGATGAGTAGAAAGTTGATAAGAATAGCATTTTTGAACTGATTTGTTTATTACTGTGAAGATACCTTGAAACAATTTGTACTATATAGAGCATAAACATAGGTGATTTGACTTTTACAAGCTTGATACAAAAATGCACTGTGACATCACTAATTTAATTTAAAAACAACACTAACAATATAATACAGTCTTGCATAATTAACATTCTACTTACTTTAAAAAATAAGAATAATAATTAATAAATAAAAATATTTTTGAAATCAACCGGTAGTGTGTTTCAGGAAAAACATGATATCTTTAAAAATAAATATTTATCACCTGGTATAACAGAAACAGATAGAACAGGCTGTCAATAACGTGTTGAGGAAGATAAAGAATCAGGTCAGCTTCTGATATCAACCTGTGTAGCGTGAGGTACATATCTCCTGAGATAAATCTAAAAATCTTACAAGATCAAGCAGCATTAAAAAAGGGAAAATAAAAGCCCTGGTCTGGGGGGGGGGGGGGAAGCCTAGTGCAAGTGTGAGAAGAACGAGTAAGTTTTATCCCACATTTGCACAAAGGAGATGAAAACATTGATCTAGCGAATGATGATGAACCTGAGTGCAATCCTCTCACCTCATCTCTGTTTTATGACGATTGCTGTATCTTTTTTATCCCTGTAATTCTGTGTATGAATCATATCGGAGATGTGGTTTGCTCTTCTGGATTCCTGCTTCCATTTGTCACTTCCGTTAAGATAAGCGTAATGTTCCCAATGCTACACTGTATGCATACTGTATCATTTTTTAAAAATGTACCAACTTTTCCAATATTAAAAAAAATACATTTATATTTTCAATATTGTTTCAGACTTGTACAGCTGTTCTATTTACATAAAAACTTGCCTATTACTGTATTGTTATTATTTTTCATTTCAGCATATACAGTATAGCACATTTTGCTGGTCATGAGCTTGTTTAAGCATAGGACCAGCACCTGACCAGCTAAAACCAGCTCATGCCCAGATAAAGACTGGTTTAAACCAGCTCAAACCAGCAGCCATGCTTCAAAACCTTTACAGTATACCTAACCAGCATATGCTGGAATTTTCAACAGGGGAAAATTTAAAATATATATATAGAAATGTATTTTATATTGATTTATAAGTATCTATGTATATCACTTTTAATGTAACCAAATTAAGTTAAACCAAACTCATATCTTCAGAAAGTTCTTAGGAGACATGGGTAATCATAAATCAAACCGGTATTTCTGAACCACAATAAAATGCCTCTTAACAAGATGCTTAAAGTACTGAGACAAATGCTTGAGATCTCTCAGGACCTGTTTCCATCATCCAGAGGGGATATAAATGACTCTGTGCATCGTTTCATCAGATTTCACTGGAGAAACAAAAAAGCTCACTGTCATTTATCACTCTCCACATCGCCTGGCTTTCAGTCACCTCTGCTGCTCTCCCTCAATAATACCGCTCCATTGAAAACGATCCGCACTTGACACGTGCAGCACAGTTTCAGCCTCCTTTTCACAGCATCTACAGTAAGAATCCATATTTGCTGTCTGTATATCTACTGCATATAAAGCACTCAGCTTGTTCTTGGTTGTTATTGAAAATTGTTGTTTGCTAAAAAAAGAAAACAGTGTTATTTTTTACTCGCCTCCATTTTGTATGCTTTTTAACATGTCTATATTTTTTTTGTGATTTTGCCAATCCTGTGCATTAGATTTGTAATGTTTTACTATGCTGAATAAAATATAGATCATATTAGTTTGTTTTCTTTTATCTCAGCATCACAGTTAAAAGTGAGAAAGATATCTCACAATTGGCTAAAATCATCTTGAAATCATATAACCAAAAAGCTGATAGTTGGCCATCCAAGATGTAGATGAGTTTACTTCTTCAGAACTAAAATGTAGCATTATATCACTGCTCATCAGTGGATCCTTTGTAGTTAATGGGTGCCGTCAGAATGAAAGTCCAAAAAGCTGATAAAAACATCAAAAGCAATCCACACAACTCCAGTTTATCAGTTCAAAATATGTGTTTGTAAGAAACAAACCATCATTAAGGTGTTTTAAACTGCAGCTTCTGCCCAAAATACCCATCCATAATCCATAATAACGGGATAACTTCCTCCAGTTAAAAAGTCAATGTTGTCCTTTCACAACAAAATCTACAGACATAGATTATTTGTTTACAACTGTTTTTGCTTATAAATATGCCTGTGCATGTTCATCTCCTCACTGAGAATTTTTTTTTTTCACTAGAGAAACCAATATATCATATTTTAGCGTGAAGCAATGGTTTGAAATTAAAAACATGTTAATGAATTTATCAAGCACACAGAATTTCACTTCACAAGATCTAAATTGATGTACTGGAGTGGTGTGGATTACTTTTAGATTATTGTTAAGTTTTTATTAGCTATTTAAACTCTCATTTAGACGGCACCCATTCACTGCAGAGGATCCATTGGTGAGCAAGTAATGTAACACTATATAGCCCCAAATCGGTTTCAATGACAAAACAATTTCATTTACATCATGACTAGCCTGAGGGTGAGCATTCTGGGTTAAACTATTCCTTTAAACCCCTAGCACTAAAAGCTGTTTGACTGAGGAATTAAGAAATGTGTGGTTGCTTTCTGTGTAATCTTGCCCTAATTTAATCTACAGCATAACAAGAATGGCCCATATATTTCTTTTTTTTTTTAGCTCCTCTTCCTTACATTTTCCATCTAACAAGAAGTGAAAGCAAGGAAAGAGCCAAGTGGCCAAGTGCTGCAGGTGTCTGACTCATAGTTGATGGCAAGTTTGCTCATGACTCACGGTGGATGAAATTTACCCTCTGAGGCTTCACGGCCGTAAAAACGTCTAGGTTACGAACGTAACCCACGTTCCCTGAAGGAGGGAACGGAGACGTTACATATGGGAACTCGCC
>JAUMHE010000055.1:11647463-11669426 GCA_032359235.1 Enteromius mattozi
ATGAAAAAAGGAAGAAATAATATATCAAATACACATAATATATTTTTTATATATATATATATATATATATATATATATATATATATATTTAAAAAATAAAATATTGACCCCCTAACTTTGAAACTGTAACATATAGATAGTATTTATAGATATATAGAAGTTTTTATATTTTAGGAAGAGAGTGACACACATTATCCTGCTTGGGAATTTTAAAATCTTCAAAAAACTAAAAAAAAAACCTCTGGTCTAGTTGCATAAACACAGGACTCCAATTATTACAAAAAAAGAAACTTGTGTGATTGATGTTTCCTGGACATGACCTTAAACCAGTCTAATTAGTTAGTTCAGAAAACTCACTGAGAAGCTGATTTTGACAATATAGTTTTGTATGTAATCAGATCTCCCAACAAGAGTAGACACACCAGCGATGGGGCATACGATCGGCTATTCCCATGGTTTCAAGAGACTCACCACCAGAATAATAAAAAAAAAAAAAAAAAAAGATCTAGAAATGGAAATGGTATTGTACTGTCTCTATCTGTCAGGACTCGTTCACAGAGGAGAGCATATCAGTTAATATTTCATGAAAATGATAGAGCGGATATTTCCCAGATACTCTGGGCTCTAAAACTTCTTTTGGACAGATTCCAGAGGCTTCTAAGCTTTCAGGGAGTCTTTGACGTACCAGGAGCCAGACAACAGAGATCAATCAGAGACAAGAGTCTAGATGCTTGATGACATCCGATCACTTTCCCAAAGTCAATCCAAGCCTAGCAAAGCAGAAATAGGATAACAGAAATAAATTGTTAATGCCCATCTTTGCGATCTTCAAATCAAATAAGGCCTTTTCTTCATATGTTATTAGAAGTAGTAGTATAGAACTATTGAGACAAATTAAAGTTATCATCAGGCCCATATGGAATCTGCTACAAGTTAGCTAATTATCCGTTGCCCTTTGCAAGTGGTGACGATGCTAATTACATGATGCTCCCTTCTTGTCTAATTGGACTGCTCTTTTTTGACAGAATAAATCAAGGGGTCAAGGGTTGTCTGGTTACCATGGCTCCAATAGCCCCTGCTGGTTGATATAATAATTACACCATCTGGCTTTAATGAGCAGAACACGTATACAACACAAGCTCATTCAGCATTAACAAAAAAAAAAATACTAAGACCAAAGTCTTTTTCTCTGGATAGTTTTATTCATATTTTACTCCATATTTATAAATTCTTCTGATTTTGTTGTTTCATTTAGCTAAACAAATTTCAATTCCAGTTCTTTTTTTTTGTAATGACTTTAGTTAAAAGGTAATAACCTTATGATTCATCATTAGAGCTCGGTTTCATTTTCAGTGCTGCTGGCAACAGTCTCAGGTTGTTTAATCAGCTGGGCTGGCTTTCATTCTGTCCAACCTACACACCCTTCATTTCACTCCAGATTCAACTCCCCCTCCATCATTCCCTCCTCTGCCTTTATTCAATCAGTCTCCTACACACACACCTTTACCCAAAAGAGCTAAGGTCAAAGGCCACTGGTGGAGGTCTCTGATTTAACTCATTGTCATTATTTTCCATGTGGTAAGACTGCTGGTACCTGCACCTGTTTTTTGACTACATATCATTAATCATTGTAACTAATCATTTTTAAATAATAATATTTCATCTCAGTTAAATGGAACTAAATGATGCATTAACTTTTGAAGCCTTAAAATAAATAAATAAATAATTTTCTAAATAATAATAATAATTATTATTATTATTATTATTATTTTTTTTTTAGTGGTTTCAAAATTAGCGCGTTAACACATACGATTAATTTTTTCAGATTAATGCGTTAAAAATATTTAACGCAATTAATGCAGGGGCATGGCTAGGATTGGTCACCCCACTCACAACTGCTGCTTTGTCACTTTTTCTCTTCACAAGAAGTGCATTTATTCAGTCACAGAAGATTTGTGTCAGAACTGCGTCACATTCAGCAGCGGCAGCTCTTAAAGAAATAACAGCCAAAATAACCTCAAATAACCAGCTGCTGTGATATCGATTAACCAAAGGACAAAGAAAAAAGGGACTAGCT
Source organism: Enteromius mattozi (assembly GCA_032359235.1). Lineage (NCBI taxonomy): Eukaryota > Metazoa > Chordata > Actinopteri > Cypriniformes > Cyprinidae > Enteromius > Enteromius mattozi. The sequence continues at coordinate 11,649,541 of JAUMHE010000055.1, forward strand.
TTATGGATTCATCTATATTTAATTTAGAATGTGTCTGATAACTTCAATTTCAATTTCTGTATAGTCAGTCACAAAAAAAGATGCTATTATACAAATATTAAAAAAATGTACTATCTTTATGTTGTTTGTACATTAATGTTTGAATGTAAAAATTATTGCAATATAAAAGTATATTTAAAAAACGTTACCGTTACTTGGAATTAATCACGATTAATTTCAGAAAAATTATTGACAGATTGACAGCACTATTATTATTATTATAATTATTACTATTTTTAAAAACCGTGTAAAAAAACAACATTTAGTACAAAGATATGTAGGATTGAGACATAGCAAAACATAGTGAGACACATTTTTTTAAATTTTATAACTATTAATTTGAGGTTTTGTAATAAAAAAAATAAAAATGCATGAGATACCGAAAAACAGTAATATAACGGAACAGTACTACTGATAAGCTTATGTTCAATCAAATGGATAAAAAACAGACAGCACACTGAATAATACTAATTTCACAATGTCTATGATATTCGGAGGCTCAACAAATATTGCTACATGCAATTAAGTTCATTTTTTTTTTATAATTTGACAGTAATATTAGATAGAAAGTGTCTAAAGTCATTAGAACTAAGGAGAAAGAGTAAGAACTGTTTCTAAAAGATAATGGCTGTGATTTATTACTCCTCTGCTCAATTATACCCAAAATCTAACTTTCAAAGGAAGGCGTATCACTTAAGCCCTCTAAGTGGTCAGCATGCATAAGAGAGTGGTTCAGAAAGTGCTGTGAGGGTGTTGGAGAGGACTCTGAGTGATGCTGGAGGAGGAGATGTCCTTCCTTTTGAATTATTCACTCCATCACTGTAATGCATCTCCCTTCACATCAAGAGTTCTTATTTCAAGAGTGCATTTACTCTCTACTGCTCCAGATGTGGCTGAGAGCTTGAGTTGGAAAAGTATGACCAATGGGATTCCCGCATATACTATATGTGGGTGTTGCTCTCAGTACAGTTTAAGAATTAATATAAAAATCTCGCTAAAATGTTTCTCCTTCTGTAACCTACTTTATGTACAATTCAATTACTTCTCAGGACTCTCAGATCATCCAGCATGAGATAAGTGCACTGTTGGGGTGTATATTAAAGAAGCTAATGCCCGGAATTTGAAATGGCCTACAAAAGCCTTCATTTAATGTTGCCATGGAGACTTGTAGTCACATGATGAATACATAATGCATTTTAGTAGGAAACTGTCCAATAACAGATGTTCTGTATGGCAAATAAGTTATTGGTGGATTATTTATGCCAAATGTCCCTCAACTAAGCTCAGCTTCATCAGATAGCATGAGAACTTTCTATCAAAATAGAAGTATTTTCGGTTACACTTTATTCTGATATTCAACTTTAGACATTATACTAAGTAACTTTATAACTACATGTCAACTAATTCTCATTAATTTGCGACTACATGTCTACTAACTCTCAGAGTAGACCGTTAGGGCAGGTTTAGGGTTAGAACACAGGTACAATACATGAAGCCTGGCACATTTTATTATGTTGATATAGGTACATATTGCTGTGTTTTTATAACATTGCTTCGGATACGTATTGCAACGGTTCAAAATTCAAATATCCAGGGACTTAAAAGCATGAACAAAAAACAACCAAATATTTATTACACACAAATTGCAAGCTAATGAGAGAAAATGAACAGGGGCACATTGTTTGATGTGCAAAGCTCGGGATACTATGAAGGGCTTTGCTCCAGATGGTCATTGTGCTCGTTTTTTTTTCTTGATTAGGAATGATAAGATCACATCTGCTGGTGGACAGGGACAGAGAGAGAGGGGCCTGACAAGACTTTCCCCCACAGCCCCTTCGCAGCTGCACACAATACACCACCGATTAAGACCCCCTGACTAGATGATGGATGAATCCATAAGACAACATCATACATCCAATGTTTTAAAACATGCATGATGGCATTAGTTTATTACACACCCTGAAATGGTGTGTCAGATTGTGAGTGAGACAAATAACAAACAAACCGCTAAATAAATAATATTATTTTAGCTCAAAACCTGCTTATTAATAATTTGCAAATCTACATTCCAGAGCCTCATTTTGCATGTAACAGATGTTCCAAAATTGTGTAAATAAACCACATGATTTCATAGTGAAATTAAGTTACTATCAGTTCAGCTAATTAGCACATGTGCTCATACAGAGTGCTGGGAGGAAGCAGCAATATAACGATCTTATGGCACAGCTGATTGTGTGACTGAGAAACATTATTCCCACGGGACAACGAAGCCTGGCTGCAATCCAGAATAGATACTTTATTCACACCCGCCATGAGCAACTCTGTAGACAGGTCTGATCAGTCTTTAAAAGTGCAATAATATTTCACAATTTCCTGGAAATCACCTGTCAGAACTGTGCCACTGTTTCTGGTGTTCATTTAGAGTTACAATGAGTGTCATGTTCCAAACCTTTTTTTTTTTACTTTCTTGATTATCGGTATGAATTTGTTGCCGTTTCTGACTGTAACTTTTAAGGTTTTTTTCTTTTGTTAATGAGCTAGCTTTGATAATGATAAACCTCAAAGTATACAGGCATCAGTGATGCTGCAATCAAACATGAAAATTGCAACTAAAAGTGCTGTTAAAGTCTCATTATTGTCATTTAAAATGGAACAATATAATCAAGATAAGGATTTTTTTTTTTCCAGGGGTTGCAAGTGTTTGAGTTTGAGGTTTGAGAAAAAGATTTGAGAGATTTAAGAAAATGTTTGAGATTAAATTTAAGTGCAAATACAACATATAGTTATGTAGTTATGTTTAAATTATTTATAAATATATTTTTATATTCGTAAAAATATATACAAATACATTCAAAACGTTAAAATATTAAGCAGCTTGTGTGTTTCCAACACTGATGATAATAAGAAATATTTCTTAAGCATTGCACTAATTTAAACATTTTATGCATACATATATATATATATATATACATACACACACACACACATACATATTGGTTTTTGTGATTTTGTGACTTCATATAATATTTATACATGTGTAAATATTTTAAAATCTTACCAACCACCATATGTTTTTTCTATTTTTGTTTATGTACAACAGCTTTGTCTCCTGAATAAAAGATCTACCCAGCAATATTCACTGTACTGTACATATCAGCTCTACTAAGGATTGATACATAATGTTCCTAGCTTTAGGTGCATCTAGATGCAATGCACCATACTGGGTATAGCAAAAACCTAAAACTTTTTCTATAATTGTTGGCCACAAATTCTGCATGAAATCTAGTACCACACACAAAGTAACAGCCAAAAGTGACACAAAATGGTCATATGTACCAGGAAAGGGACACTTTAATAAAATATTTGTAACAGTGCAGATCTATGTGTGCCATCTGGCAGTCCCAGGTGTGGTAAAGTGCAGCAGTGTACGCTTTGTTTGGACTGCAGTAAATCTTCTACAGTACAACAACCCGAACCGAGTCTTTATACATGCATGCAGTAATGGATTGGCCATGCGTTGGATAACGTCTGCTGGCCACACTTCTCATAGGACATCTTTGTCCCACATAGGTTGACAAAAAAGTGGAACGTGTGAGGGGAACAAAAACACACACACATACACTCCCAAAAGAGGCCCAGTGTCTGTGATAAAGGTCTTTCATGGCCAATTAAAGCAGCTCGACTTTCCACCTCAATAACATCCAAGCATCTATTAGTGGCTAGCCCCTCCCGCACACACACACACACACACACACACACGGCTGCTCTGTCGCGCTCCCGCTGAGCTCAGCTCATTGACTGTATGATTAGGTCATATCGTTCTCATCTGTCTCTGAGAACAATGAAACAACAGCCGAGAGCGTGAAGAGCCAAAGTCTGCACTACCTACTCTCCAACAAACTAAATCACTGCTGGCTGATTACAATAGAGTCTGAACGAGCACCAGGGTTACAAAGGTCAAAACCTGAAAGTTAAGATCAAAAGATCTAATGTATAGGGCAAAGTGTTAGTTATTATATAGACATTAAATGTAATTCATTAAGAACCATGGAACCTTTTCATTACAAAAACATTTTTTACACTTTTAAAAATAAAGGTTTCAAAGGGGTGTTTTCACAGTAATGCCATAGAAGAACCTTTTGAGGCCCCCCCCCACTCCGAAATGTCCCTTCTTGGACGTATTGCCTTTTTTTTTTTGCAGTACCCATTTCAACCACTAGCTGTCAATCTTACATACGGCATATTTAAGTGTTTCACGAGTTCGCGCTTTCTTATGATAATAATTTAAGCGTGTTTGCCGTGCTGTCCAGGGGGCGAGCCAGGAGATCGGCAGGCTCCGAGCCCTAGTAGTTTGAACCCTAGCGAGGGCTGAGCTCGGCGTCCAGCTCGAACCCCACGTGCCCCCCCTGGAGCGGGAAGGCGCGAAACGAGGCGTGAGAAGGGGCGGAGGAGGGAATGCGAAACGAAATAAAGAAGGGAAGGAAGTGAGTTATTTAATGAGGAGGCTTGTAGATTTGATTGGACGGAGTAGAAATGGATTGATAGATTAATGCGGTGCCAGCCGTGGCTCCCGAAATTTGTTTATCAACATCACAAAGTGAAAAAGAGGTTATTTAAATGTTCTTCAACCTAAAAATGTTTATTTTAAGAATCAGAAATGTATAATTTATAGCATCACTAAAAATATAAAAATAAAATAAAATAAACAGATCATAGTTAATAGATTATTATAGAGGCCAAAAGCAGAGATGGAAACATTGATTTGTAGTAAAATGTTAAATCAAACTGAGTTTTTTAACTTGAAAGTGATGTCATATTTAACGGTCTACTGTTTACTGAGATGGCACAAACTTTATATACTCTTCATATATCAGTAAACAATATTCAGCATTGATCCGCTTGACAGAGAACCTAAGTCAACCTCACCAATGTACACATTGTTCAAAAACTACAGCTCTTTCACAACTTTTCACAAATATATATATGTGTGTGTGTGTGTGTGTGTGTGTGTTTAAAACTTACTATTTTAGTCAGTTAGAGATGTATTTGTTCATAGCAGTCATCTGGCACATTTGACATCAGTCATCGCCTGATTGAGACTGAAAACTGCATCCAATTAAAGATGACATAAAATCAAAAGTGGTACTACTCTGAAGTGACCAATAAGGGCCTATGACATTATGCATATATGCATATGTCATTATTACACTGTTGCCCTCTCACTTTCATAGCCAGATACAATATTAAACAACAACTCCTCTGGGAACTCCTAGACACTTAAATCCACATTCATAATTTAAAGAAACGTATTCAACGTGCTGTCTGGGCGCCCTGTCCCGAGGGGCCACAGCCGAAGACTGGGCGACCTTTGATTCCTCGCACACTTTGCAAATGTGCCAGTCCATTGTCCACGGCTACGGCCTGTTTTTGCATATGGATTACATTGATCCCTCCACTAACCACTTACAAAGAGCATCTGAAGAATCAATACCGTGCCTTCTGCTGCTGTCTTGCCAAATCAAACTTCACCCCCAAAATAACATCTTGTCGGGGCGCAATGAAATTAATACTCGAAGGGGATGTGGCGTGACAGAACCATGCAAATGCTTTTAAATAAGAACTATTCCCCTCAAGATTAGCATGTAAAATGTTTTGCTAACCCCAAATGCAACAACTCTTCCAACCTTGGTATTTTGGACAAAGGGATGCATCCGCAGAGTTGGGATAGAGTTTCACAGCCAGATTGATTATCTGAAAGTCTGCCTTCTTTGTTCTGGTCCCCACGGTGCTGATTTTGCGCTTCAGATGAATGTACACAGATGCAGAAACTTGGGTGCAGAGCAATAGCTGTGTAGTGGTTTTTATGACATTTTGAGTTTACTCTTAGATATTTTTATCGTTTTCAGAGACACTTATGTGATGACTTTAGAACAATTGTTGAGAAAAACTGCTTGAAAATCCTTGGTCACAAAAATAGTATCCAAATGTACAGTACACCTACAAACAGACCTAAAACATGTGCTGAATTGAATTTATATTGTACAAATAAATAGATAAACTTAGATACACAAGTAAAGTATCTTGCTTTAAGGTAGTTTATTTTTTTCTTAAAAAATAAAACAAAAATATGATTATGAGAGTGTTATTACAGTGTCACCAGCATTGACTACTTCCAAGCCAAAGGGCCACTTGTGTTTGACTACTACAATAAAAAAAGTATCAAGAAAGTCATTTAAACATGTGTTCAACTGCTTTTGGAAGCTATTAAAATATTTGACTGCTTTGGCATTTTAATGTTGATTTTTACAAACAAGAACATCTGCACAAAGACACCTTCTGCGTTTTACGGCATGCAGCATGCTTCTTTTTGAGAGGTAGTTAGAGAGTCATTTATTTTATGGTGTAAATGTAGCACTCAGCCTAAATAAATGTTCGAGCTCACTGAACCTCACACAAAACAGGCACACTTCAGTGGACAAAGACACAGACGGAGGGAGGGAACATCAAGCTCTTCTTTCTTTTCCTGGAGGGGTGTTTGTTCAGAGTGGGTGCAGGGCAGTTTGGAGAGGAGGGGAGGGCGGCAAAGAGAGCCAACTGGGAGAAGTGTGTGTTTGTATGGAAAACAGTGAAAGATAACCGATAGAAAATGAGTGAGAGTCACAAAAGCGACTCAAACTTGTGCATATGTGTGTGTGAGTCTTATGATTGTGTTATGGTGTTAGTGTTGAGGTGTAAGAAAGAGCGGGAGAGAAAGTGAGTGTGACAGAGGGGGGCATGCAGCTCATTGTAAGCAGCAGTGAGTTAATCTCTTTAGCGGCACACGTCTTATGTAAAGAGGTGTAATGGTCTCTGCCCCCTCCTTGCCCCAAGGGACCCCAGGGGACACTGGGGTCCCGTATCCCAGCAACATTTGCATGTCGGTTATTCCAAAAAAAGATATGAAGGGGAAAAAAACTGCTGAATGGTGATAAGATCCGCCCCCTTTGCATGGTAGACTCTCGTCTACAGACAGACTATAGAGTATTCAGTGGTTCACTCAAGGACAAACACATTCTGACTCACCACGGAGAGCATGCGAAGGAGATTTGATTCAGATTTCACAAACACGGCATCTGTGGATTTATTTGTTTGAAGAGTAAGTGTCATTTTATCATCTTTTTTATTCTAGTAAGCCTTTGAACTTGATAGTAAAGATGCCAGACAGACACTGAGACGCTCCAACTGAGATTGTTTACCTGCAGCACATGTTGGGAAGTGATGTCTGGGCATGTGTCAAAACGCGACTTGAGTTTTGCTGATTGTTTTGTACCTTAAAAATGAACAAATAATGCAATAATAATAACATGCAGTGCACTAAACATGTATGTTGGGGTTTTCATGTTTGTTATTATTTAGCATACAAAATGAAAAGTGCACACATCACAAAACAATACCCTTCATAGGTTGACAAAAACAGTGATTAATGCGAGTTAAAATATTGCATTTTTAATTTATGACAACTATGCATTAGGTGTTACAACAGAATGTGTGAATTGATGATAATGTCAAGCATTGCGATTAATTTGCAGTGCTGCATAAAAGAAGAGTATTAGCATTACATCATTGCTTGGCATGCCTCGAGGACAAAATATGTGTGACTCTCTTAAACAAAGACACTGATGAGATCGCTTTTCATTGGAAGGTACTGCTAAAGGGCTGCCTGGAGCCATTGACTCCTTCTGCTAAAACAGATGCATTTATTTATAAGAATGCAAAAGTAGCATTGAATGAAAAAAAACACATGAATGGTAATTGAGTTGTTTGTGGAATATCATCCTTCTGGAAACAGTAATGGAGTACAAGCATTTAAATAAATGTTTATATGGTCATTGATGTATGTTTCTACGATGTCAGTTTTATTTGATCTTGAAACAACAAGTTATGGAGTCGAGAGAGATTAGACAAACAGATGTGGTTAAATGTATGGTTCTCTTATCTAAAAGCAGCTGTGAGGCAGCAAAGTTACAACTAAATAACATAAAAATGACAATTTCTTTGAAATGCATGAATTCATAATGTGATATTAATAATTAAGAAACAGCTGGCATATTCTCTGTGTTCTTTCTAGCTAATAAGCCTTTAACATATCAGCCATCACAATTAGGCCAGTTATACAAAGCCACATGTGATAATAGTGGCAGGTCTTTTGTTCGTAAAGCCCCTCGCTATCTGCTCTGAAAGACAGATGGAAGGCATGATGTGTTGATTATGGATCTCTAATATATGCTTTAGGCACATATGAATCATAAAAGAAGGTTGAGTAGCTGGTGACAGACCTGTGGTACTATAGAACTGTTGTCAGGTGATTGACAGGTCCCATCTTCCTAATGGGACCCCATTTTATGACCAGCATATGCAGGCTTATATAAGCTTGTTTTTAATTTATTCCTAAATAACGCTTATGTAATTAAAAGCATTAAGTGTGTTTACATGCATATGTTTCTACTAAAATCTATCGAAGTATACATGGAAAATTAAATTTATATTTTAAATATTAAATAAACATTGCACAAGCGCACAACACTGCCAGATTTCTGCCAGAAATCTACCTCAAAGTGCATGTAAACATTCTCATTGTTTTTGAGAGTCTGACAAGAACAAAAAAAAAAAAAAGTAATTGGCAGATCTTTTGACCTACTGACCAAGTAACATGAAAAATTGTTTGACCTAGTCTCACTAATTTCAAGCTTGCATTTGCCTTTGTTTGTCAAAGAGGAGGGTGTTCTTGGTTCTTGTTCAAAGCAAGCGTTCACTATGGTCTCCATATTGTAAATCAGGATATTCAGGATAACTGCCATTAGGTCTACCCCATTGTATCACATGTAGGCAAAGAGCCAAGAAAAAAATACCCTAGTTCCTGGTTTTGTAGGACCTGTTAGCTGAACTAGTGAACGTTTAGTAAAGTAAACATTAAGAAACTTCTGCATAGACTATACTGCTCTAATGCCAACAGGAGTCATCTCACTACATTTCTTAAAATCCATGTTTTACCAGGTTTCCCAAATGGGAATAAGAAGGATCTACACACAAGGCTATGAGTCCATCAGAGCTTCCTCCATCATTAAAATTCTGTAATTACACACCTGCCACCACCAAGACCACCACCTGCTTTCTCCAGATGTCCCAGGAAACATGGGTAGTGTCAGCAGTTTGATATCAGGCCATAGCCTCCACAGCAAACACTGCAAAGCCTCTGAAAGCAAAGTCAAAAAGGGGCTTCAGTCTAAGAAAACAGGCCGTAGCTTGGATGGCCTTCTGAAGTATGGCTTCTCTCAGGACCATTGCAGCACCAACAACAACTCAAAAATCAGCTATCATTCAGGCAAAAATGACGACTTCTTTTACATCAAGGTCAGCAACAAGCCCCGAACTGCTAATAGTAATACAGCTGAAGACAGTCAAGGAAGGACAACTGAAATGGACAATGAGGTGGACAGGAGAGGAGGGCCACCAGAATTAGTTCCGCTGTCTGGAAAACTAGAAAAGGTAACAGAACTAGAGTTAGTCAGAGAATAAACTAAGCGAGGCATGGGCTACAAAAAAGTGAATTTCTATTTTACAAAATAACATATAATCAAGAGTTTAATTTATTCACTGCCTACTGATGTGTATTTCAGTCCTATAAAACTCAAATTTAAAGCAGTACAACTTGTAAACAAAGCAAAATGTCTGATTAGGACATGTTCAGTACAGATAAAAGCAGCCAAAACCAAAAGATGGCCCATCCCCCAGACATTGTTATCACACAAAAATCAAACAGCAGTCAAGTATAGTTGATGTTAAGTAATCCCCATCAGCCTCTGACACTTTCACTAAGAGCTTAGCGGTGTCTGCTCCATTTAATTATACCTCCAGATTGACGAGGTAAGAATGCCTTGATCTCTCCAGAGATTCGGTCCAACGGCGGTGTGGCACTTGCAAGCAGGCAAGCACCTCTTTCTCTGAATAGCTTCATTTATGAAGGATCTAGCTAGGAAAATGAGCCCAGTTTCACTAGGTCAGGAAGTTAATGTTAAACCATGAGGTAAACATGCAACCATGAGTTAGAGGAAGTGACGGAATAAAGGGAGAGGAATAAGAAAAAGGGAAAGGATTCTTGAGATTGTCTTGTGGATCAATCATTTATGAAAAATGTTTGTTGTATTGCCCTGGCAGTTATGCGAGCAATTACTTTGAGAGCATCTGATCAATAGGTTTTAAGATGGATTTCTGTCCTGCCATAAACATCAGTTGGTTGTACTGCACTTTAAATCCCTAAACTATCTTTTTTGTCCTTTCTCTTTTAGAGTATAGAGAATGCTTTAATTCGACCCACTGCCTTCAAACCAGTTCTTCCTCGAAGCAGCAGTTCCTCTGTGGAGACTCATAACAACTTGAGCACTATCCTGGGAAAGAGAATTAGTCCTATAGACAGGCTAAAAGATCTTCAGGACCCCAAGCTGGAGACAAATTCTGGTACCTTCTCTGACTCTGGAAGGAACTCTATGTCCAGTCTGCCCACTCACAGCACCAGTGGCAGCAGCCAGATGGACAACTTAAGCACTTCAACTAGCCACATGGCACGCCATGGAGGCCTTGCCCAAAACATGGACACATCTAAGAACCCACAGGGGGGTGTAGCAGGGATGAATGTAAATTCTGGATCCAGTTGGATATGTAGTGGGACTAACAGTGGAAACGGTTGGGCCAATGGGTTTAGTGAAACAAACAGAAATAGTGAGTTGACGAATGGCAATACAAGATCCATAGGTGTCTTAAGCGAAAGTATGGCAGCAGCAATAAGTATGAACCGAGAAATAACTGCTGCAGCGCTGACGGTTTCATCCACCGAGCCAAAGATGGACTTCTCTGGAAACCAAGAACTGCTTCTGGAACATAGATTTACAATTTCAGAGCAAACCCAGGCAAAACCATCATCTTCTGGGGGTTGTGTCCGATCACCAATTTCAATGGATGAATCGCTGATACAGCAGCTGGAGCAGAAACTTCTAGAACGTGAATCAGAGCTGGCAGAGTTACAAACAAGCCTTGATGAGAAGGAGTCAGACACGTGTCATCTGTTTGAGGAGAAACAACGGTACTGTGCTGAGGAGATGGAGGGGTTGAAACAGCGATGTTCTACAAAACTCCGTCAAGTAAGTTGGTTACAATATTCATAGGTTTGAAAGGAAAACGAATATATAAAGTTTAGTGTGACTCCAAAACCAATAAGACTACCTTATCTTCCTTTGATGACCAACCAAGTACTGTATTCACCTTTATCCAAGCAGATCTTAATGATGGTTTGTGTAACCTGCAGGTGTCTCAGAGGGCTTTGAGAGCCCAACAGTTATTGCAGCTTCAGGTAATACAACTTCAACAGGACAAGGAACGTCTGCAGGAGGAGGTGGACCAGCTTAATCATGACCGGGACACTGCAGAAAGCCGTCTACGAATCTATGAGAGCCAGAAAAACCTAGTACCCACTCTAGAAGAAACTCAGTGGGAGGTCAGTCCATAAGACTTTATTGTTGTATTAAAGGATTAGTTCACCCAAAAATGAAAATTGTGTCATTAATTACTCACCCTCATGTCATTCCAAACCCGTTAGACCTTCGTTCATCACAACACAAATTAAGATATTTTTGATGAAATCAGAGAGCCATCCAGCCCTCCATAGACAGATGGCTCTCTGATCTCATCAACAACATCTTAATTTGTGTTTGGAAGATAAACAAAGGTCTTACAGGTTTGGAGTGAGTAATTAAATGACAGAATTTTCATTTTTGGGTGAACTAATCCTTTAATGACACGTGTGGATGCAATGAAAATCTAATAAACTCCGTGTTTGATAAAGAGGTCAGTTTAAAGTTAAACAGCTGGGATAATTATGAGAAAAGATCAAAATGTTTACAAAAACACATCAATGTTCATGATTTTTGTTATTTTTGTAGGTGTGCCAGAAGTCAGGTGAGATTTCTCTGCTAAAGCAGCAGCTAAGGGACTCCCAGGCCGATGTTGGAAACAAACTCAGTGAGATCGTCAGTCTCAAAGCCTCTCTGAAGGAGTCCAGATGCAAGCTGGAAGACCTGGAAAAGAAGATCAAGGAGTATGAGGAAGCACTTCACCAGCGGAGTGCAGAGGTTGAGGTCCGTGTTCGGTGATATTAGATTAACTTACAGTTGTTGCTGCTACATTCTGTACCATCACAAGTGCCTGACTCTGATATCTCTTTTTAAATAGGTATCTAAAAATGAGTTTCAAAGAAAGAAGAATGAAGCTGACCTCCTCAGGGAGAAGGTGAACATGCTGGAAACGGACATCAAGGGCATGAAGCAGGACTTAGCTATGGCCAAAGAGGAGCAACAGCAGCTAATGACCATGAGAGCCAAAGTTGAGGAGCAACAGCTGCAGTTGCAGATAAGCCAAGCCCGGATGGAGGCCTTTGGGACTGGTCAAGCCAAATCGAAAGCCCAGGATGGAACCAGTGCCAGTAAAACACTGAATCATAATGGAGGGACAGCAGACTTGGATGCCCTACAGAAGGAAGTAGAGAGGCTGAGAGGGGAACTGAAGGAAGAGAAGCAAAAGAAACATAAGATGATAAGTAGTTTCCAGCAGGAGAGACAAACATGGAATAAAGAGAAAGATAAAGTAATTAGATACCAAAAGCAGTTGCAGTACAATTACCTACAGATGTACAGAAAGAACAGGGACCTGGAGAAGATTCTGAAGGAACTAACGGCTGAGATGGACAGTCGGACAGAGATGGACATGGACAGCCATAGCTCTGACCTGAACTTTGAAAAAATTGTAGCCACAGAGATATGAGGTCAGAGGATGAATGTTTTCACAATTAACCGAATGGTCTTAAAAGGGTGAATGTACACAAAGCAACATTTAAAGGGAAGAAACATGATGTCACATAAGATTTTAAGATGTCAGGAGATGCTCGAGACTAAAGATAATAGCATCACTTGTACATATCATCCAAAGACTTTCTCCTTTTAGATTTACCACTTAACTTAAAAACTTAGGATGTCATCCAAGAACATTTTTAAATAAGTTCCTATTAAAGGTGCAGTAAGCAGTTTAGTTTATTAAAATTACTTGAGATATCACACTGAATTAATGTTTCACCAGTAACCATCACATCTGTCTCTGTGGCAGCTGTAAATTCGGTAAACTCCAAATAATTGACCACGGTCAGTTTCTTTGTTTAGCCACTTAAGCATTTTCTGCCTGTCAGTCATTCTGTGCATTCATAGGGCAGCCAGTGAATAGGAAGCAGGTGTCTGGAAGCGTGGCAGTTGAAGACTTGAATAATTTAACTTAAATAATTCCAGTTAAAAACCATATTAAATTTCATAAGCAGTTTAGATACTATTTTGTAAGCATTTAGCTTGGCAACAGTGAGAGATGTGAGATGTAAGGGTTATGGAAATTGTGTGCGAGTCTAATTTTTGCAGAAGTTTCAGAATGGCTGACATTGCTTACAGCACCTTTAATCTGTGCACATCCAACCAAATGCTTACCCCCTATAATCCATACAATCCAGTGCTTCTTGCCTAAACCTCACGCAGTTATACAGTCTCACTACAGGGTGACAAAGTGATATGAATATTTTATTTTCTGTAATTGCTAGTTTTGCACTCTTTTTTCCTTTTTATATGACAAGAATCTTTATCACCAGTGTCTTGGCAGACAGGCTTATAGAAACAATCTAACACAGTCTCACAACCAATTCGTCTGCATTTTATGAGGTGGCTAATTTATACAAATTCCATTTTGTATGATTTGTCTAAACCCCAGTGACGGGTAAGTTTAGGGACGAGGTTAGGTGTAGGTCAGTTGTACAAATTCATATGAACTGGCAACTCGTAAAATATGTACGATTTATGAAAAATGTTATTAATTTTTCGGAGTGAGGTTGTACGAATTTGTACAAATTAGCCACCTCATAAAATGCGTACGAATTGTCGTGAGATCGGCCTGAAGAATCTGTGTACAGGAATATAGTAGCTCATAAAGTGAGATTATGCCATGTTGAATGCAAATGCACTGTTCGCTAATGTCCAGATACATATTTCATTGTTAATCTAAAGTATTTCACAATTCCTTTGCATCTTTTTAACAGTACTATTTTATCAGTTTTGAAGCTTAGACATTGTATATATATTTTTTGTACAGTAAGTACAGTCAAGTCACTTTCACTCATAGACACGAGTGTGGGACAACAAGGGTTGAAAAATGATATATTCCTGTGATTTACTCACTCTTTTGAGCCAAAATATTATTTTAGCTCTATTTTATCTTTTCTTCTCAAAAAAAAAAAAAAAAAGATTTGTTTTCTATTCAAGAAGTTTTTTTGTTTTTTTTTTTACTGCCAAACCACAAAAGTTGATCACTCATATATTCTTTGTGTCAAAAAACTTGTCATGTGACATGAGACCCAACATTGTTAAATTCTAAAAATGTCATTTTCTTCTAACTGAAAATAAGCATGAATGAGATTTGAGAGACTGGTTTACCATCTTGTTTCCAGCCAAAATATCTAAATTTTCTTGAAACTAGCAAAATATTCTTCCAATGGGGTAAGGAAAATAAACTTGTTTTTTGTTTGAAATAAAATATTTTTTCTTGTTCTAAGGAAAAACTCTAATTTTGACTTTTATGAAAATTACAATACTTTTTATGCCAAGAAATTCCTTCTTGATTTAAGAATTTTTAGATATTTTTTGCTGGAAACTAGTAAGAAAAGCATTTTTTTGCAGCGTAAGGAAAGATTATCAGTAAACAAAGGCTTACATTTTGGTCTACTCCTCAAACAAAACTATTGTATGACTTGTGAAGACCTTGAACATATGTGGACTACTTTTATATTTTTGGGGCTTGGTTAGAAAAATAAGGGTTAGCACATGATGACAAAATGCTCGTTTTTATGATCAGTTCTGGAATTGTCTGCAGGAATTGCCTTCCTGGAGAAAAAGATCAACCATTTTACTCTCTAATGAGTTCTGAATTTCACTGAATCACTTCAAAACGCTATCTACAAAAAGATTTATCTAGCTAGAAGACTCACAGTACAACGGTATGTTACACAGAGAAGAAACAAGTTCCACTGCAGAAAAACAAGTGCTGAAAGGCCGCGATAACAGAGTAGTACCATTCACAGGACAACTTTCCTAGCAATTAAAACGGCAAACAGAAAGACTGAGGTGGGCAGCACTGAAACTTTCCTTTCTTCATTGCACAAATTTGTTACTCAACGTTTCATCATACAAAAGCTCCCAAAAGGCTGCCTTGTAAATTATCATCCCTAGAGCTTCCAGGAGTTCTGATTTGAAAACAGCAAACTGATAATCATATTATTGTTGGTGCAGGGTGGTTGTGGGGTGTAAGGCTGTCTTTAAATGCATTTGAATGCATGTATGTTGTATATTCCTTATTTATTTTAACTAAATAAATTAAGATTTTTTCTGAATACTGTTTCAGTTGTTTTTCAGTTATTTATTTTTTATAGTTAAAGTGACATATGGCACAATAGCCTACCTTAACAATATTCCAAATTAAAATTATTAAAGGCAATGCAACCGCTAGAGCCAGTGATGACATCAATCTGCACATCAATCTTTGATCCAGTTCTTAGCATTTCTGTGCTGGAAGAGAGAAGAAAGTGAAATGTAATTATATTGGATCATCTCATAAAACAGTTAAATTTAGCAGCAATTTCCAGCAATCTTCAGTGCTATTTAGTATGAAATTAACTGTAAATCTATAACACAGTTATAAGTTAAATTGAATTAGTTGGTGATAATGAGAATTTTGCCTAATGCCTGCCACCTTGTCCTTTCATGAAATAGCTAAATCAGCTTATAAAGATTTAATTTATATTGTGGCGTCGCCCTCTTGTGGCAAACCTTTATTATTACACAGGCCCAGTCTAAGAATCTTATTGTTCAAAATGTATTTTTGTTTCATCTCATGCTGTTAAGCATTTTCCTCTGGCTGATTCGTGGCAATATACACGATGAAAGTACAAGATCTGTAAACGCAGCTGCAATTCTGTCCACTGCCGTGTGTTTAGGACCTCTTTGAATGCAAGCAATGGCCAAAATCAAAGAAAGGAACTCCAAGATGAGCCTAAATGCTTTGTCTCATCCTTTGACCTAAATATTTATCTGCATGAATACATGACACGGGAAATAAACACGATTAGCTTCTCTGAAGTGATTAGTTACCTTTGATTTAAAGGTTCCTCTTGCCCGTTTCTCCACGTGGAGGTCATGTTTACCGTCCTCTCTTCAGATGTCAAACGGAATTCAAACTTGGCTGCCAAATCAAAGGCAGGAATATTGCTAATATTGTTTCCGCTAGCCTACTATCATGATTTTTATCATTTATCTGTCGTGTAGCGACCCGGAGGGGCGTAATACAAGAAATTAATAAAATTGCAACAAAAATACATTATCAATATTATTATTATTAAAGCAACATGTTTATCTATGTTAAATATGTTACTCTTATTATTTAAAAATGTACTTATTTACATTCATTCAGGTGTTTCCAGTTCAACTTTTCCACTAGATGGCGCACTCTGAAAAATCTCTCTCTCTCTCTCTCTTTGCTCTGTTATTTTAGGCAACTGACAGAACAAACCTTTCAGGAGTATGTCATAAGTAATCGTATAAGTGTGGCTTTTGACGAATATACAAGCAATGAATGCATAAATACTTAAGGAATTCTAACAACATCATTGCCCTCTAGTGGAAAAGAGAATAGAAACGAAGCAGGATCACCTGGTATCAATGCAAATACACTATATTAAAGTATTTAAGACCCCTGTTATTATTAAAGACCTTTAACACACCTACACACCACAATTTTAAATGTCCAAGTTTAACAAATATTTAATTTTTTTTTTTAATAACTAAGATTTTAAGTCCATGTTAGGTTATAGCCTATCTTTATGCATATAAATGAACTATATTATAAATATATGGTGTACAGTGGTGGTCTTTTTACACGCACAGAGAACAGCACTGTTCAGAGCTACAGTGCACTATATATTTAAAGCAGTACTGTGGCTCGTACAAGTCCTCCTCTGTACACTATGCTACCATGTGGTTAAGCGTGCTAGAGAGGTTGGGTAATCCTGTAGTGATCGGTGATGGGGTCACATGCTTAGGTGTGTGTGTGTGTGTTTATGTGTGTGTGCTGAGAGAGATTAGCCATGGCTGGCACTAATTAAATACTTAAGACTCAGCCATAAGCAGTGAACATGCTGACTAAAACCTCGGCAACACTTTGAGACTCCACAAAGAAAACAGCAATATATGAAATCATATCACATTCAAATATTAACATTGGTTTATTTGTATATTACGCAAATTCATGTGGGTGGGAGAACAAGAGAATTCCCAACAAAGTGTTTGCAT
The DNA here is from genome assembly GCA_032359235.1 of Enteromius mattozi. Taxonomy (NCBI): domain Eukaryota; kingdom Metazoa; phylum Chordata; class Actinopteri; order Cypriniformes; family Cyprinidae; genus Enteromius; species Enteromius mattozi. Next base: position 11,667,036 of record JAUMHE010000055.1, read on the forward strand.
GTGTTTCAAATTTTAATGTACACTGTACATAAGTTATACTTTTACATTTCAAGATTCTTCAAATAACAATGAATCATTATTATCATTATTATTATCATTAAATCCAATATATATACATATTTATATATATATATATATATATATATATATATATATATATAGTATTTCTGTATATACACTAACTGGTTAATTAAATCCTTTAAAACAATATATATTTAAAAATATTTTTTAGCTACTTTAAGGATTGAAATAAAAATCTAACATTTTAAATGCCACAAAACAACTGGAGCAATTTGGAAATCTAAATTTTTCTAAATAAATCTCTTTGTTTTGCACAAAAACACCTTAACATTTTGATATTCCAGAGCATGTCTAACACATTCTTCATAATTAACCGTATGCTTTGTCCCAAAAACATTTAACAATATTTTAATTACAAGAGATGTTCTTCAAACTCTACACAACCTTTCACTATTGCTGACTTGTTACTTATCCGGACATTACTTATCCATTTTTATTCTTTAAAATTCACCACATCAATAAATATCATTAAACATTTGTCCAAAAAATAAGTTAATAAATAAATTAATTAATTAATTAAAAAAAAAAAAAAATATATATATATATATATATATAGGTCCCCATTTACTTTTCACAAACACTCTGCTAAATATCTAATTTCTTATTCAAGGGTGGAAAGAAACTCTTAAGCTTGGACTGACATGAAGGCAAGTAAATGATGACAGAAAATTCATCTTAAGATAAAACACAAATAGAGACACCATTGACGCTAGCTGCACACAGAACTGTACCAACTGTATGCAACCAGTGAGGATTAATATCTTAAATTCACAATGTTGGTACCATATGTTTATGTTCCGCTCTAATTACATTTGTCCACTGCAGGCCCTTAAGTGTGTGAATTAGATAGAATGAGTGCTATGAGGGGGGCAGACAAATCAGGCACATAAATTCACACAGCCAAGCACCGCTTACCCACAATCCTATTATGACATATAAATCTCCAGAAGATCTGGCTAGTTGTAGAGAGCCACTTGGCAATGTGCAGTGGCCTTTTACCACCTCTCATACATGTCAAATTAGGCCATACAGCCAGATAAATCTGTATTGATCTAAGATGGCCCCCAGTACCACCTGCTCACACTGCACACAGTCAGCGTTTATGACTTACTCACAAAAGAACACATGGATAAAGACGATTTGAGAAGATTATACTACTGTGTCTTGTATGGAGAACTGAAATCTGACCAAACTAATCAAATGTATTTTTAAACCATGTTCTGGCTTCGAATAACAGGAAGTAGAAATAATGTGTATCGAGTCATAATTTTTCATGGCATTTATATTTCATTTAAAACTGCTAAATGCTTTTACTGATATTTGTTATAAAGTGTGACTGAAAATGATCTCTTTTTGGACTGGGGGTCTGAGAATCTGGGTGGGGGTCACTGAATCTGTAAAAGGTGAAAACTCCTGCTTAGCTGCACCTCTATTTGTGAAATTGCTGTTATAGTGATGATGATATGCTGTGCTGATATGGGCTTCCCCATGGAGCAGGTCAGAGTGGACTGTGTTTCTACCAGAGCAGTTTCATCAACAGGTGTCAGAAGAAAGAAAATGGCATAGAGAAAGAGAGAGAAAGATCAGTTTCAGAGCAGCTCTTGCTGAACAAAACCAAATCACAAAAAAAGAATGAAAGTACAAATCAAAGGAACCTGGAATGTTACTGGGAAACTAAACAGAAGGTTTGATTTATCAGAATCAGAGACAGATCCTTGCAGGAAAAGCCAAGCACATTCAAAACGGAAGAGTGTGACACTGGTGATGTTGCAAAGTCTAACTTTGCTGTTATAACGTTTGAGATATAAGAGAGAGAAAAATGAGGAAAAACTCTCAACTTTCACTCTTTGTTTTCCTAAACTGTCAGTCAAATGCAGTTACTGTATAAGAGGCATGATTTTATATTAACAATTAATTGTTATTTATATTTTGTTCATTGTCTGTTAATGTTCATTAATGTCTGCTGAAAATTAATTAATGTGTTTATTTACTTACTACTATTAATACTACTACTACTATTGTTTTGTAGTTTTTCGTCATCATCACCATAATCATTATCATCATCATCATTATTATTATTCATGGTAGGCCTACTCTGTTTTTATTGTATTATTGTAACTTTAGTCTGACACTTTTGGTATTGATGCTTTGGTAATTTTGCATGCAATAAACTAATGTGTCATTTAAGTACTTTGAAATTAAATAAATTTAAATAAAAATAAAAAAATAAGATAAAATATAGCTGCAAGCAGCAATTATCGGGGTTCGAGCATTTGAAGGGTTTTGAGGTTTATAGGGCAACCTGGACAT
>JAUMHE010000055.1:11679985-11698604 GCA_032359235.1 Enteromius mattozi
TAAATTCACATTTCTACGATAACATTGGTAACTTAAACTGTTAATTTTTTCTTTATGTCCAAGACTATACTATAACAACAGTGGCGTGTAACTGAAATGTGCATAAAATTGAATAAATTACATGTACACTTATTTTAAACAATATTTACTAACTACTTTATATCATGATCCACCAAAACTAAAGCAACTGAAGGAAAAAAAAAAGTATAGTAATAATTAGTTCCGGCTTGAATAATTTTGGAGAAAATATCGGGAATAGTTTATTTTTTGACTGTTTATTTTAATCATTTTGACTGCGTCAGCATCTTTTCTGCACACACAACATGGATGAACTACAACAGGTAAACATGTCAGCAGTGTGGACGTAATTCACCCTAACCAAAAATTGTGCAAGAGTAGCAATGTGTTAACGGCTTGTTGTCCTTGTCACACATTACATGTACTTTCTATTATAATAAAAATCAGTTAACCCATGCAAGCCAAAACCTAATCCTAACCATATAGTAAGTACATGTAGTTAATTAATATGACTTAAATATAGAATTACACTGTAACAAGGACACATTAAAACAAAGTGTTACCCAATTAGTGTTACTTTAATACCACTGGTCTATCTCTAACTCTATACCCAAGTGTAATTACTGAAACTTTGTTTTCTGTTCTGGTTTTCAATTAAATGAAGGCGAAAATAATACTTTTGGTACATGGCTAACTTTTGTTTTATATCCATTGTTAAAAATTCAAGGTCATTAATAAATTTTAACCAATCCTGCTTATCTCAAAATGACCAAATATCAGCCAATTTATAATTAGCAATATTAAACCCTACGCTACACTATTAGATGAGCTCTTTTTCCAGGCACATGAGTAAAGATGAGTAAAAGGAAATGGAGAAGGAACACAGAGAGTGTTATTGGTCTTTTAGTTGGTCTTCACCAAGAGACTGTGAGCGTGTGCACACATCAAGTGTTGATTGGTCAGGCTGTCCACTTCTGTTTTGTGTTCTAGATTGAATATGAAACAGTTTTTCATCCTTTCTTTCTTGTTCACATGAAGACCTTGAAATTTGACCTTCACGTTTGACCTTTAGGTTGAAGCTTGTCAGAATGCTCACAGTGACGCACACATTTTTCTTCTTTTGAATACAAAAAAATGCTATTTTGAAGAATGTTGGTAACCAAAAAGTACAGCAGCCATTGACTTCCATAGTATATATTTTCCATATTATGAAATACAGTGGCTTCTGTCAGCTGTGTTAAATGCTAAATTGCTAAATTTTTTGCTTTACAGACTCCCTTAAAATTACACATTTAATATTTTCACTTCCAGAAAAACCTAAATAAAAAAGCATTGATTACTCGTCCTGCACTTCTCATATTTTTATCCAATCAAATGCCCCTATTAACATCTCAAATTGACCATCATGTAGTATATTATGGTTTATGGCTATAATCTAGCTAAAGCCCATTTACAAAAAAAGGGACATGTCCTTTTATGTTCCCTCAAACATCCTGTATCAGTAGGATATACGTCATCACAAGATTGAAAACTGTGACTAATGCTGCTGATAACATAATCTTTTTCTCTTTCTCTCTTACAGGTGGATGACGCCATGCTTATGTTTGACAAAACCACCAACAGGCACAGAGGTAAATTCCCCTTTCTCTTTATTTCATTAAAAAACTGTGCAGACAGTCTCCCATTTGCTCCTTTCTTCCTAAACCTGGTCCAATCTGTCTCCGTCTCTTCTCCATGGCCCTCCATCCTGTACTCTGTAGGATAAGCGGTAGGTGAGGAGAGAGATTGAGTAATTAGTGTGTTCGTTAATCAGGGTTTAGGCTAAAACCTCGTTAAGCGCCCTTCCCTCCCCCTCGCCGGTTCGACAGCACATCGATTATGACAGCTTGCATGGCTTTACCGCAGCCTTTCAACCCAGCGGAGAGGTGGAGGAGATGAGACACATGGAGAGACAGACAGGAGACCAGAGCAGCACTTGAGAAGAGAGAAGCAAGTTTTGTTGAAAAAAAAAAAGAACAAAAAAGAGTTGAGAAAATCCAGCACTGTTTACAGAGATGTGACTTCAAAGGTTTAAAAAAGAATACAGGTCACAGGAAATCTGTGTAATTACAGTATTAAGGGTGAACCTTAAGGACACAAGGACATTCACAAATATTTAACTTTAAAAAGGCGTGGATACAGGCACAAAAAAGCACATTAAATTAGTTTTTACAAATACTTGGGGAAGTCCAAATGCCTGAGACCACTATCTGGGATAATTTACATATGAATACAAAAATAAAAAAGTTTTTTTTTACTTTAAGCAAGGAAACGTTACAATTATGCCCTAAACTAAGTGAAAATTGTTGTGATTTTTTTATTTTATTTATATATATACATATATATATATATATATATAACAAGCATTTTCATTAGTGGTCTCAGAGTTTTGGACCCAAATAAAAAGTCTAGTCAGGACTACTGTGGTATAGTGATTACATCAGATGGTACTTTTGATGTTTACCATGGTCCATTAGTATCATTGTATTTTTAGTGATGTCATTCTGATATTTATTTAACAAGGTCTGTGAGAAAGGAAGTAGAATTTCCTTGGTAGTTTCATCTGACCTTCTCACCTGAGGTTAAACTGAAATACATGAACTTTAGACATTGTTTATAATGTGGCTGAAGTGGAAATCCGAATGTAAACTGCTGTCTGAGCATCTGGACTCTTTCTTGCATCAGGGTTTGGATTTGTAACCTTTGAGAATGAAGATGTGGTGGAGAAAGTCTGTGAGATCCACTTCCATGAAATCAACAACAAGATGGTGAGTTTTTATTCTGAGTCTGTTTTAGAAGCACTGCTACAAGCTGTATTTGACTGACTGATATCTTCCCTTTCCATTCACAGGTGGAGTGTAAGAAGGCGCAGCCCAAGGAAGTGATGTCACCCACAGGCTCCTCAAGAGGTCGGGCTCGTGTCATGCCCTATGGGATGGACGCCTTTATGCTCGGCATAGGAATGCTGGGTAAGAGTGTAGATTACAAAGATGATTAGCTCTTATAGCATAGAATGGGCTCTTCTGCCCTCTGCTGTTCAGAGTGAAAATTGCAAAAAGGAAAAAAGCCATAAGATTTATACTGAAGGCACAAATGCTACACTTTCATTAATATTAATTTGAGTTAATAATATTAAAGTAATTAATAACATTCAAACCCAATTTTATTTTACTCGTATAACATTATATAGTGTTGTTATTTACTCACAATACTTTATGAATAGACATTAATGGGTGTCGTATTTTTTCTCAGGTTATCCAGGGTTCCAGGCAGCAACATATGCGGGTCGCAGCTATACTAGTCTCACACCAGGATACACATATCAGTTCCCTGGTAAGACTCCACGTCCAGCTCATGCACTCTGTAGGCCTTTTCACACATTGGTTCACAGAAATTAAAAAAATCTTTGCAGACACTCTGGAATATGATTAAATATTGGGTTTTTGAATCAGCAAGGGATTGTTTATCAGTTTATAAGTAAGCAAGTATCACACAACTATCCGTGCGAAATGGCTGTATATTGGCACGGCTAAGAAAATTGTAAAACTACATTTCGTGACACAAAAACTGTATTATTTATGCAATTATAGTGGACTTGGGCAGCCACCATGACACTCGCTGTGAGAAATATCGCAAACAGAGTGGCACAAACAGTGAAATGGTTGGAGTCTGTTATCACTACAATATTGCACTGCTCTCAGCCAATCAGATTCGAGGACAGAAAAGAACTGTTGCATAATTCAGTGGCCATATTGTAATGGCTGTCAGATACAAATTGCCAACATGTAGTTGCTAAATATGCTTTTGAACATTATCTGGCACTTGATAATGATGACGAATGAATACTTGGTGAAACATTTGATGTCACCCAATTTCCATATGCACAAAGTTAATAGGCACTAATATTAAAAGTCATTAATTAAAATTTAAATTCTCTGATTAGATGTGACACAGGACCACACAACCAGTCATAAGTAGCAATAGCCAACAATTATACATTGTATGGGTCAAGCTTTATGCCAAAAAATCATTAGGATATAAAGTAAAAACATATTACATGAAGATATTTTGTAAATTTTCTACCATAAACACATTTTTTTTTATCATGCATTGCTAAGCGATTCATTTGGACAACTTCAAATGCGATTTTCTCATTATTTAGATTTTTTTGCACCCTTTTATTCTAGATTTTTTATTATGACGTATAAATCTCAATTTCAAAAATTGACCCTCATGACTGGTTTGGTGGTACGGGGTCACAGATATTAGATTATACTGTATGTACCGTTTGTGGTCGGCAAGACTTTTAAATGCTTTTGATGGAAGTCAATGCACCCCATTTATTTTATCAAAAATACATAAAAAACAATAATAATGTGAAATATTATTACCATTTAAAATACCTGTTTTCTCTTTGAATAGATTGTATTCCTGTGATGGCAAAGCTAAATTTTCACACACAATCCTTCAGAAATCATTCTAATATGCTGATTTGTTGCTCACTTAACTTTTCTTATTACTGTCAATACTGAACACAGTTGTGCTGCTTATTATTTTTATGAAAACACAAAAACCCAAAGAGACCCATGGCTGCTTGTAAATCTCAGAGAGGCGGTCTAAGACTGTCTTTCTCTTTGTTCTTGCCACTCATAGGCCCTGTAGTGCTCGTCCATGTGTGTAGTGTGAACAGCACTTTTGTGTATGTTTAAACAGCTTTCTGTGTTTATCTCTATTCTAGAATTCCACTTAGAGAGGACCCCCCTTCTGACATCACCCCACCCCCCTGAGCTCACAGGTTAGTTCCTCTATGAGCTTTACAAGCAGCAGCTATTGCACACGGTGTAGTGTGATCTGAACGCTGTTATCTCACGGTGTGACCACAGCTCCCAGGAAATCCTGCATAACAAGCGTTACCCCACATTATCAGAGCATCGTTTTTAATCAGTATGATGCAAGCACATTTCTCACTGCTTTCGTACTGCTTGATACTGATTAAGTTCTCTTTCCTGTTTGTTTGCTTGTTCTTCGTGTATGCGGATGTTTTCGTAGCCATTCCTCTGACGGCGTACAACCCCATGGCGGCAGCCGCAGCAGCAGCAGCTGTGGTCAGAGGTGCGACAATTTTGTTTTTTCTACATCCCACACACGACCCATGCTCACAAAATAAGAGCTCACACCCCAGTGGTTGACCTATATAGCTTTAAGATTTCCTTTTAATAAAAAGAGATTGAGACGTTGTGGAATTTCATGTTGATTTGTTCTGTAGGCTCAACTCCTTCTCGCTCAGCTGGGTTTTTAGGTACCAGCAGCCCTGGGCCGATGGCAGACCTGTATGGAACGGCCAGTCAGGACTCAGCCGTCAGTAGCTATATCAGCGCTGCAAGTCCCGCCCCCAGCACTGGATTCAGCCACAGCCTCGGGGTGAGTCAGTCACATGCACTGCTGCTATTGTTAACTAATAAACTAAAATCTAGTAAAAACACTTTGAGTCTGGAAAAATATTGCACTTAAAAACATCACTAAAAATGTTGCTTTGGCAAATAACTTAAATATCACTTTAAAGCTAAAATATTACAAAAACAGTAACTAAAACGGACATAAAAATATAAAATAAAAGTATTAGAAAATTAATAAAAATCACAAAAAACATGGCAGAATTACTTAAACTACATTTAAAATTAAAACTGATAATATGAAAATTAAAAGCTAACTCAAAACATTAACAAGTACTATAATAGTATATAAAAAATGATAAAATAACACTCATCACAAAGTGAAAAAGATATTTTGGAATGTTCTCGTTATATCTATATTGATTCCATAAGGTTTAAAAAACACATTTCAACCATTTTTAATTTAATTTTAATGACTCTAAAAACCTCTTGTGATGTAACTATCAACTAAAAAATAGATAAATAATAATAAAATAATAAAATATTAATATTTTTGTAAATGATGCATGTGAATATGTATATATATATATATATTTTTTTTCATAAATATCATAATTTTTTTAATCATTTAATGTTTAATGTTACACCAGGTGACATTTTAAAACCTTAACAAACCTTGCCATATTATAAAATGTTAAATTATTGACCCTGACACACAGTTATGAGTGTATGCGGGGAACGTTTTCAAATATTAGTAGTAATTATTAGCTGTAATATTTCTAGGTAATAATAATTACTATTACTTATTATAAATTGTTATAAATAATTCACCAAAAATATATAAGAATATAATAAAAGTGTATTCGAGTCATTGTACATCTGAATTGCATTTTAGTGTATTTTTTAATAAAAAAGGACAAACAATAAATTTGATAAGTCAACTTTAATTTCTGTTATTCCTGTTAATTCTTTTATACTGCATTAAAATTAATTTCATATTTTTTTTTTTATCTTTACAGGGCCCTCTGATTGCCACAGCATTTACTAACGGCTATCATTGAAATGAGTGACAGGTTCAATAGTATTCACGGTTCTGACGTCTTCCCTACATCATAAGGAAGGATCTTTGAAGTATGTGGTGATTTCAATCGAATATAACGGATGCACTCTACGTGCCGCAGGGTTTTGTTATTTTCTCAAGCACTCTGTTTTTGAATGGTTTTGGAAGAGATGAATCAACCCTAAACTGATGAAATGTCGGCTGCAACACTATTAATGTGATGTGACATATTTCCTGTTTTATGAATTACTGTCATATCAGTCTCTAAACTAACCTCCTGCTCCTCTTATATAGAGCTAAACCTGTAAATAACTAGTTTGTTTCTCAGTTTAAAACGCTAACAACTTAAGTGTATTTTTGTCTTAGTTTTATTTTTTCTCTCTCTGATCTTGTTCAAAGTTTTGTCTTTTTTTTTTTGATGACATTATGTACATGTAGGTTTGTAACTCTAGAAAAGCGTTTTCATTTTAACAGCATAAGAGCAATAATCTGTGTCAAAACCATTTGGATCTTTGTAGCGTATTTAAAAGACTAAATCGCTTTCAGACACATTTGGTACATTTTCTACTGAGGAATATAGTGTGATGGGATGTCAAAATGTATATTTTGTTAGTTTTGCAACTGGATTTATCACATTGATCATGAAAATAGCAGTAATTATAAGGAGAACATATTTCTCAGACTTAGATTCGACCTTGTTTGTGTAAAATATTGTACATACTATCTTTTTGATCTGGTGAGATCTGTCAGCGTGATTAAGAGAGTTTTTTACACTCAAGAACGCAAACACATGATATTCTGTGTGTCCAAAAATGCTTTTTTTTTTCATGATTTGATGAACTTGAACTTTTTGTTTTATTTTGTTCAGTGTTTTTTTTTTTTGTGACAGAAGGCAATGTGAATGATGCTACTGTTGAGCGCGTGTGTGTCTGTGTGTGTTTGAGAGTGAAAGCATGTCTGGTGCTGTCATGATCTAATGTATTATCTTTAGTAAGATGTTTTAAAATGTGAATTGTAACCCCTATTTCCATGCTGTTATGTTGCTTTTACCAAGTTTATATTCATAACACAATTCCTTTAATCTCTTTTAGAGGTTTAAAGTGTTGTAATAATTGGAATATAAATATGCTTCAATTAACTGAAGATTCTGGTACTGGTGGAAAAAAAAAAGTAGCAACACTAATATAACACTTTTTATGAAGTAAACAGGATGGCTGTTATTAATTGAAAGTTTTAATGTTTCTTGTTTGAAGCTTGACCCTCTCTGAAAAATGAAATAAAAAATTTTCAAAGTAAATTTGGGAAATGCAGATGAAATTATTTCAAATTTCAAAACTCCAGCATGATTTAAAACAGCATGAGTCACTTTGCACCAGACGTTGGCTGTTAGTTTTGTTATTCTTTTTTTCTTCACCTGTGGCTTCAGAGCTTCAAATCGCCTACAGTATGTCTTCTGAAAGCGTGCACTGAACCCACACACACACAAATCTGTTTTCACGGGACATTTGTAAGAATATATTGAAACTAAAGATTTTGCTCAGGATGAAACAGCGTTATCTTGTTGAAGCACGTCATATGACTAGGGCTTTTACCGTCAAGTCTCTAAATGGGGTTGCGTAGGCATGACATCTTTTTCGATAAACATCTCTGTTCTATTCATTAAACATTTATTTCTCTACATTTTCTTGTATGATGATTATTGCTACAAAACTATCAACACAATTAAAATCAGTTTCCAAATGTTACCTTAAACAGCTATTTTAACACAAAAAAATATAGTTTTGTTTGTATGCGATAATGTTAATATTTTTGACAAATATAGATGTTAATATTTTTAGTTAAATATTTTTTTATGCATGTGATATGAAAAATTAAATGTTGGAATAAAACTTTGCACTAGGCTGTAGCCAACACATTATATGGTCTCTCTTTCTAAATATAATTTTAAGAATTGCACTCTTTATACTATAATAGTATCTTTTCAGTGCAATTACACTCTTAAAAATAAAAGCACTACCAAATAAACTACTCGCAAAACATCATTTTTCAATTTTGAGGCTGCTTATTTGTTTGACAGTCAGCTTTTGAAGAATGCAATAAAAATACTGTATGTTCAAGCTCACTAACCTTAATCACTCAGAAGACACGAGATGTGTTTTTATATTATTATATTAAATATATACATGCACCTTGAGCACAATACAGCTTAAAATAGACTTACATGTAGGCCGACGATATTAAATAATTCAGTGTTCTTGAGTATTACATGAAGGAATGTAAAAAGAAACACCCTTTTACAGAAATACCCTAACTAAATCAGACCAATCAGGACCAAAAGGTTGAAGTTACATTAAAAGACTTCTACTGTGAATAAAATTCAGCCAAACAATAACCTTCCTCTTGTGGTCCTTTCTTTATGCGGACCTCAGAGTATGTGACCGATTCCTCGGTGCAGGTCACTGAAGTGGGTGTTGAAGCTGGACAGTTCTGAAAAACAATCCATGACACAATGACATAATAATTGCATATAAGTGCAAGCGCATTTGTTAATTTGTTTTCTGAATAGTTAATATGTAACAATTAACTAAGCATGATTTTAATACCATTGATGACCAAAGGCTCTTGATGGGCATTATTTACCTCATTTCTTGAACTCATACTTATTGCTGCATAAACAACATTTTCACAAGTGTCCGAGCAGTGTGATCCACGGGTAGCATCAACCTGAGAATGAAATAATAACTTATTTAAAAACTACTATATTACTTTTCTGAAAAGCCATTTGCTCTGCCAATATTTACAATCAAGGGGAAAAATTAAATCAACAAACTTCACTCACCAGGGCTTCTTTTGCTCTAGGTTCTATTCGGCAGTGTCCTAAAAAAAAATAAATACACTAATAAAGCTTAAAGTGGAAAAGCAATACACAATTTTAAAATTACTTTTTTTTTCTTACCTTTAAAATGTATGTGAATAACACGGGCAATGCAGATGATCAGCAAAACAAAACCCACTCCTGAAATCACTGACCACATCAGTGTTTCCATATTATAGGGGTTTGGTGTGAGAGTTGGTGGTGTCACTGTTGTTGAGTTAAGAACTATGGATGCAGTCACAGAGAAGTTTAAATGTTTATCACTTGGATTGTTCATTAAACTCTTTGAGCACCAAAAATGTGTTGAGTGTATTGTCTGTTGCATAAAATATGTCTACTGTGTTGCCAATTCTTAGAAAAATTTTTAGAACAAAATAATAATAACAACAAGACAACTCACCGACGTATACATATGTCCCATTTCCATATTTATCAGGTTCAAGTACAGGTATATTCACCTGTGCTGAGCAGTAATACATTCCACTATCATTTAGATTTATTGACAGCAGGTTCAGCGTCGCGTTAATAAACACAGATCCATTTACAGACGATGGACGAGTAGACACTTTAAAGGATTTGCTCATAATTACAGTTCGATTATCTTGCAACCACTTAACCATGATGAATTCCACGCGTGAATCAGCTTTAATGTGACAGGTGATGCTGGCATTTGTGCCTCTCCATTCTATCCTCTCAGGATTTTGCCACAAAGAAATGCATAATCCAGAGACGAGACCTGCGAAAAAAAGAGTAAAAAAGTTACTAATTAACATAATTTATTAATTCAGTAAGCTACTGACATCTTGACATTTAGTTGTGTTATCGAGGAGGGAAGAAAAGAATACTACCTGTGAACCAGATGGTTATGAAGAGAGCAGAGAGACTGGTGCGTGTCATTTCTTTAAACTGCAGAGATAGCGGTTTCTCATGTTAGCAGAGGCAGCTGTTTCTCATTTTTCCTCTGTGGTGTATCCTGCCGTTTGAAACAAAGCATCACCTTATCTGCATAAAGTCACATGCTAAGGTGACACCCACAGACAGGCCTTTTGGGCTCACATTATAGCATTTTTACTTTTTCACAGTTGAGTAAGTGTCCTTAATGATTAATTTTATTTTTTTTTTTTTATGTACATTATTGATTTAGCAAACCTATTCATTTATTTAAAAAAATACATTGAAATGCAATTCATACAAACAATAAATTCTTTCTACTATGAGCATGCTTTTAATTTCGGCATTAAAATATATTGTGAGATTTTTTGAGGTGCATAAAGCCAAAAAATTAAACATCTGTCATCGTATCATACACACAAAAACTTAAAAAGAGAAAAGGTTAAAAATATTTTAAGCATGGAAACATATTTAAAACTTTAAAAAAAAATTATTTTCATTTAAAATTTTATTTTATTTTAAAAACAAAGTGTTACCTAAGATTTTTCCATACTGTATCATCCAGTGCACTATTGTATAACAGTAAAGTGTGATACAGCTCTTGTACACTATGCTGCGCTGTTTGCTCCCTCCTCACTTACAGTACCATGCAAAAACCGTGGGAAAATTGCCAGTGTGCATTTCTTGGCAGCCTTGTAATGTGATTTTGGGGCCATTATCCATATGGCTGTATCAGTTGTAACTTTAACGCTCTCTTCTCCCTTTGACAGATAATGGTAATATGGGCAAGTAGACAGACTTTTTTTTCTCTCTGTTTGCCTCTCCTCTTACATCTTACATCTTACATTGGTTCAGCGTCCTGCACACATTCTCTCTCTCCCTCTCTGAAGTGGGATAGTGTTCAGGCCGGGTGGTAATTAGGTCATAAGCCATCTCTGACTCACTCAACGTCTCATCCATCGGCTTTCACACTTACCCAATCATCTGACATCCCCATGAGTGTCTTCATGAGCTCTTGCCTTCTTATTTCTCCTCCGGTGTTCCATTCAGTTTCCTGATCTTCTCTGCACGGCTCTTGTAAATGTTCTCACCATCTCCTGATCCTTCCTAACTCACGTCGCTTGTTACTCCTGCATCATGAGTCCTGGTCTTCAGCGGTCAGACGAAAAGACAAACCGCTCTATCGATGGCAGTTCGGACCACAGTTTTGGAAGGTGTGCTGAGGCGCAGGGGGCACCACCACTGAAAAATTATATATTTTTGACTATTTTCACTTGCTTTTGTCCGGCATGGCCTATTAACATTGTCGCCTTGGTTTTTTCTCTAATGGTGAGTAAAAAAAACTTTTTTTTTTATTATATGTGTATCTACCTGGAGAGTTACATGTTCATATGCTGCTTTTTTAAAGGGACAGTTCACCCAAAAAATTCCAACATCAAAATATCTTCTTTTGTGTTTCACAGAAGAAAGAAAGTCACACAGTACAGGTCTGCAATGTCACGAGAGTCAACAATGACAGAATTTTTGGGAAAGCTCTCCTTTTAAACTACATTCTTAACTGAGGATTTAGATCATAACGTACAGTTTATCTTTGGTCTTATCTGGTGTATTTCTGTAGAGGTTTTTTTGTGTGTTTATAGTTTTGCACTTGGCACTGTGTTATACATGAGGCTTTGAAATCTGACTAAACCTGATGTTCTTATGGTCCAGATAGACATATAAGTGTTATAAATAGACAGGCCTCAAGTATCTATGCAGTTCACTTTTGTAGCACTCCCACACTTGCAAGCAAGACTGCATACACTCTTTCACACACACAAACACACACACACACCCTTTCCCCTGCTCAAACATTCACACGGCAGCCTGCAGATGTGCTCAATTGCACAAGGCACGTGAAAGGTGGATACTGTGATGATGAACTTTCTCAGGCTGCTGTTCTCTAGATGAACAGGAAAGTTTTTTCAGTGGTTTTCTACCTGACTTTTCACACCTTGACCTCAGATTGAGAAACAATCTTACACTCTTAATGTCATTGAAAAAGAAAGTTACTTTTGCTTTTAATTTAATACATATTAGAAAGCAGTGTTTAGTATGTTTAATATATATATATATATATATATATATATATATTATCTTTTTGTATCTTAAGACTATGACCCCATCAACATGACTCAACATGTAATCATGTAATTTTAAGTGTTGAGGCAAATACTTGAGGCCTGTGTATTATAATTTAATAAATTATTAATTTGTTATTATTCATTTAATTAAAATTAATATAGAGTACACTTAATTAATTGTATGTAATTCATGGCAAATGACAAATAAAAAGTAAATAAAAATAAAATATAAAAAATAAAAAATAAAAATATATATATATATATATATATATATATATATAAATGCTTTTTATTTATCATTTGGCATTATTTACATACATTCAATGCTTTATAATATATATATATATAAAATATTATAAAGCTTTTTAATCAATAATAATTGCTACTGTGGGTAAAAAAATTAGGTTACTGCTGTTTTTATTAGTCTGATAACAACCTTAATATTTTTAAGAAATAATTTCTGCTTTACAGGTTTAGGCACTGTACCATAATAAAGAATAGTACATCGGTGATATACAGTGTAATGAATCAGGGGGTGCAGATCAAGAAAAAATGGGTATACATGTAGCATATGCTCATTTGTATATTTTTGTAAGGCACAGTGATTCATGGCATAAATGTGATTCATCCGCATCATAAAAATGAATCATTTTCACCAGCTGCCCATTCCTGTCATACTTTCCCCCTGCATTTAGCAATCAAATCTTTCTAGCAGACTAGAGACGAGCGGTGGGCTCTGAATGGGGTAAAGTGCAGGAGCTTGCTGTGGAGAGCAATACCTCCAGTTTCATGTTGACTCCACCGCTGCTACACATTCAAACTTTAGGGCTCACTGAATACAACAGCTGCAAACGCCACCACACCACCTCTGAGAAACTAGATGAGCATCACAAATCACGCAACCCAGTTTAATGCCCTCTCACACACTAGCGGGTTTTATGCATACAAAATCATTGTCAAAAGTGGTTAACACATTATGTTTACTGTATCTTTACAGTGGTGATTTAGTCTGCTGTAAATATATAAAATATGTGTTCTCTCACTAAACTTAATGTTCATTAATAGAAAAAAAACTTTTTTTAAATCAGTAGTATTACAAAAAAATGAATCGTCCTAAAAAAATGTAACTTTCATATTTACTTACATTTTTTTATGTTTTAGGCATACATACATGTTGTGATAAGCCACTAATAAAGAGTTTAGACCACCAGCTTTGTCTCAAATGTTCAAATCAAAACTCTGGTCTTAATATGCGCATCAGCTTAGTGAAGTCAGATCATCTTTGTCATCAGTAAATGTGATTTAGTGCGAGTGGGCTGCATGTCCAAGTCTCAGTTTGCTGTCTGATCTTATTAAGAGAGACGGAATGAGGCTGGCATCTTCACTATTTGCTGTGTGCTTTATGGGCAACATTCTGAGGTCAAGTTTTTACTTAGAGACCTGTCACTGATGCTGCTATCCAAATATGCTACAGATGTATTTTTACAATAAGCATACATTTAAATGAATTATATATTTAGTGAAATTGTGTCTAGTCAAGGTTATGGTTTCTCTCTTATTCAGTCTCAAAGCAGTTATGATGCAGAAGACTATGAAGGAGCTCAGCGGTTGGGGAGAAAAGCTCTTCACATGGGAATCACTTCCTTAGTCATTGGCCTTGTGATCATAACCATCTTCTCTGTTGTACACTTCACCACGGTACTCATTTGCACAAAGCTGTCTTGAATATATTATAAATATGGTTTGTTTAAAGAATAGTTCATGTAAAAATTCAAATTCAGTATTCACTCATGTCTTCGGCTTGCCAAACCCATAAGAACCTTTGGAGAAAATCCTAGCCACTCTTTTCAGTATAATTAAAGTAAAGAAATTCAGCTTTAGGGGAAGATTATCAGTGAACTTAAATTTTAGTCTGTGCTTCACCCAAAGCCTTTATGTGGCTTCAGATAACTACAAGAGACGTACTCACTACTCTTAGGGAGCTTTTTAATCTTTTTTGAGACTTGAAAACTCCTATTCCTATTTGGGTTTGGAACAACATGAAGATTAGTAACATGCACATTAATTTTTCTGTGAACTATTTCACTAAATTATATCCTGTCAAGTAACATGATGTTTCCATTTGTGTTCTCATTTAGTAAAAAAATGAAGAGTTCGTTTGCAAAAACAGATAACTCAAAAATTATGTTTTTTCATTGTGCATTCTAATTAATGTCAATCAAATTACAATTAGGTTATTAGGTTATAACACAATAAAACATGATAATATAAAAAAACATGATTTTTGACAAAAAAAAAAAAAAAAAGTTATCTATTTTTGCAAATAAACTTTTATTTTTCTACTTTTTTATATCACCCTAACAGAACGCAATCTGATCGCGGAGAAACCAGTTCGACAGGAAGACTAGACTGTAAATTGGTGGCGATCAGTTCCAGCGAATGCAGGAGGACACTGTGAGCTACACCCAGAACGTGGTTTCACTGTGGTGGCAACATGAGCTTGAACCATCCCGGGTTTATAAGTAATCAATATTTTCAAATGGAATGTATAAATGGTTGTGATTTGCTCAAAGCATGGCCAAGAATCCAAACTACAGGAAATCTTACTCTAAAAGTCATTTAATATTCATAGCATCTCAGAATGATGATGTTGTTTATTTCCGCAGGCAGTACAACTGCATTTGTACGTCTGTATCTGCTGAGTATGATGACACATCAAATACTGTAAATGTGTAGTTTAGAGGTATACATTGTATTTGTCCTAAAGCATACTAAAAGGATGCTTGAACCTAAATAGCTGATGCTTTTACAGAACAAAAACCAGTGTATGTTTTTGGATGAATGTAAAACTACAAGACGTATGATAATTTTTTTATGAACATGAATAAATGTGCGATGTAGGAAATGACTCAATACACTAAATGCACATGTGTCTGTAACAGTTATATAACGGATTATAGCGGCACTAGACACTCCCTCTCCAACTTTACACCCAATGCAATCTGCAGCGTTTGGAGTATCCTGTATTTTGATATGTAATATTATAGCCAGCTAAAGTTAAATATAGCAAAATCTGTCTCTAGTCTTGGCAATCACAGCAAACAAGCTACATATGCAATGGTATGCCGGTGGTAGTATTTACTTTAAGTGTTTCATTCACAACTTTTCAGTGTACTTCAATGTACAGGCGATTATAGTAATAGTAATCAGTCTCACTACCATCAATCTCACTTGAGGCACTAACTAATGTTTTTCCAAGATGTACTGGTGGTCCGTCTCACTACTGTTGCCACCCATGTCTGTGTTTATTGAAGTGTGCTTCTCGGATACAGTTCCACTTATCCCAGTACCTCATTGCCAGTCATGACACTGCGAAACTGAACAGCCATGAGAATGTCGCAGGCTTCTGATGAACATGTGAGGACACTCAAACACAGCTGGCTCACTCCATCACAGGACACACCCAATGGTACAGTCCCTAAGAAATAAACAAAAACAAACAAATCAATTAAATATGAACTATGAAATATACAATTAAAATTACTTTTGAACTCAAATACTTATTATTTTAAATATAATACTTAAAATGGAACAAAGCTGATGGTAAGTGGTCTGTATTTGATTACTATAATACACTAATACATAACCTTAAAAATGTTGCTATTAGTGTAACAACCCAGAGGTATGTAGTCAAAACTGCACTTTTTACGCAGATTGCACTTTAAGTAGCAAATTACACTGCTTTCATTGTAGCAAACAAATATGTGAATAATATATATGCGTTGGAGACAGACACCGTGCTACAGAAGAAGCTAAATGTGTTACAACGTTCCCCTTCTTCCGCCGGTTTAACTTTAAGAAGAGCTCGGTGGTTATTTCCCTCGTCCCGACGAGCAGCAGGCGGAAGAGGTGTGCTTAACATTTAACCTTTTTGTGAGGCAATGTGAAAATGGCGTTATGAAAAGTAACATAGTCGCGGGCTACAGGCAAATAAAGTTTTCAGAGGTAAGACATTTATTCAGAAGGGAAATCACCACAGTCCGAAATGAAACGGAGATACATCGCGGTCGTTTCTGTAGGCGAGACTTAACACGCAAGAACAGGAACAAAGAAAAAAGGATGACAAAATATGACCAAAACAACAACATCCCACATTTTACTTCCTTGGTATTTCTAGGTTGGCCTGTTTAAGCGTTTAATTGGCTGCGTATCTCCAAACTGCACAAAAACGCCGTGTAACGTTAGGGATAAAATGCGTTTAGCTAATTATCAAAAAATGTAAACAGCGGTCAAAGGTTAGGTTGCTCTATCGTCGCTTGTATTGCATTGGTAGTGAACCGTGTGCGTATTTTAACAACGTTTTATTTGAAGGAATTACACATCTGTCAAATTACTTGATGTAAAGGTAACGTTAGTTTTTGGCTGCAATCTGTTGCAGTTCGTCTCGTGGAAAGCAAACTGTTCTTTAGCGCCTCTAGCACATTTCGGCTAAACAAAATAGCAAAAGAGTAAGGGTTTATTCAACATTTATTGTATGTGAGAACTGTAAATCTTTAATAAATTAAACATAATGTTTCTTGTTGTCGACTTACCATCCGATCGCGAGCATCCGTAAGGTTGCTATGGTTACCAGACGAACACTACAGTCTATTTTGAAATCAATAAATGCTAATATAATACTTTCATAGTTACTTTGATAACTGCAGTACTTTGGAAATTCTTGTAAGAAAAGAACATTATTATGATACATTAAAGGGATAACGTTAATTAATTCAAAAATGTTAGTCATACTCACCCTCACTTCTTTCAAACTGTATGAGTAATGAAGATATTTTGAAGAACAAACAGTTGACAATAACAAGTTGTTTTTTCATACTACGTCATCAATGGCTACCATCAACTGTTTAGTGACCAATTCACATTATTCAAAATATTTACATTTGTATTTAGCCGAAGAAAGAAGGCTAACATACTTTGGAGCAACTTGAGGGTGGATAAATGGAAAAAAAAAATTTTTAGGTAAACTATCTCTTTAAAAAGTAACTTTTAAGACCCCAAGTGAATAGTGTTTGTGTTTATACTATATACTTTTTGAGTGAGATGAATTGTGAATATAGCTTTTGTTCAGAATTGTAAGTCTCATTAACATGCATGCAAATAAGGAGCAGCATGGGCAACACCAGCAGCGAGAGAAGCGGAGCGGAGAAGACGCAAAGGCGAGAAAGCCGGGGTGGCAAAGATGGCGCTCGACCCAAAATCCTAATGGACAGTGTGGAGGATGGAGACCTCTTCCAAACAGATGATGCCAAGGTGGTGTGGTTACAGTGAAACATTAACCTTGAAAACATGTTCCATAACTCATTTATTGCAGCAATATCTGTCTCCTCTGCTTCTATTAGCTGTACACACCTCATCCATCTTTATCTCTGTCTTACTAGGAGTTTCTAGCCTGGCGACAAGATCAAGAATCAGATACTAAAGCCCCGCCAGAGGAAAGGCCCACTGTGTTCCGCTGGAGCGGTCCAGGGAAAGAGATCTACTTGTCTGGCTCCTTCAACAACTGGTCCAGCAAAATCCCCTTGACTAAAAGGTGAGTGCTGACAGATCATTAGCATGACATGGTAGACTATATTAGCACAAGGAGGTATTTGCATCATCTTAACCCTTGTGCATTGTTCACATTTACTACCTTTTCGTTATGTTCAGGATGAAAACATCCACTAAATTAAACTGCTGTAAAAACTACCAAATGTTTTAAAAAATTCCAGGATTTTGACTCTTTAATTGGCAAGTTCATAAGTGATTTCACTGATTTGGGGAAAAAAACACGCACAAAATAACTTATTTTCAATATAAAGGAAATTGTGGACTGGATATTTTTTGACCTTTTATCACAGTTTTGGACATGTGAAAGATTAGTAACAACATTGGCTTTGAGTCATTGTTAGTTTTTGCGCAGCATCAGATTTTTATTTTTTCTTCCTTATTTACTGTTCATGGCTGTTTTTGCCCCATTGACTTCCATTTTTTTGATTGTAAAGCCACAACATCGTATAATCATGCATTCTTGATTGTTGGTGGTTTTCCCTATTGGGAAGAGGTAAAATTTGTAATTTTTACAGTTGTTTACCAGGTGGCACCATTAATATTTTATAGCTGATGCGGAACCTAATAGGCAGCCAGTGCAGAGACTTTAAAATTGGGGTAATGTGATCATATT
>JAUMHE010000055.1:11716725-11743699 GCA_032359235.1 Enteromius mattozi
TGTGATTCCATATTTTTTTCCTCTGTTTGATCTTTAAAACAGTTGTCATTGACTATAGTTATCTCTCTTTGTTTTTTAAAAAAGTGTTTTATACAGCCATAAGTTTGGATTGTTGAGTGAAAATAGTTTTGTGGCATGTATGTGCTTGTTTTTTTTTCCTACACAATTAAACATTTGAATGAACATCTTCTGGGAGGGTTGATTCCATACTTTTTGCCAGGGGATGGATATATATATATATATATATATATATATACACACACAAATAATAAATATACAGTTTATCACAATTAATTGTTCGACAGCATTACAATAAAAATCAAGAAAATTAGATTTTTCATGTCATGACCCTTTTAAGAAGACTTTGCATTTACTTATTTGCATTTCATCTGACTCGCCAAAAGAGGTCAGCATTACTTTAAACCTTACCCTGGATTTCGATTAATGACATGACTTAATATGAATGCATAATAATTAGGATGGTTAGGATTGGTAATTGATTTCTTCAAATTAAATTGGGCCAAAAATGAATTGAACAAATTAAAATTTTTTTGTAAACATTTTACTTTACTGGATGTGTTCATATAACAGGACTATACACTGGAACACTATAAAAAGTGACATATGGATAGCAAAAGTACATTAAATGTGCATCAGTCAGACCAGTAGAGTTTACAAACAAAAAACACTATTTCAAAAGGAGCATGTTCAGAGCAGTGTTTTAATACAGTCTAATGCAGTTGACATGAGGGCAACGTTTCCTACCGCATGCCTTTCTCTACTTTGCGTTCACAAATGTGATACAGTTGACTGTGACAGTCAGCATCATGCATCAGCTTTCGATGCATTGTGTCAGATCCTTTTAGGTGAGCACAGGACTCCATATCCAAATGAGCAGGTTGATTTTTATCCCAGAACCTGAAAAGAGCACAAAACAATGAATTCAGAAGGAAAAGTACTGATCTGGTTGGTAATGTATGTGATCCAGTACAGTATCACTTATGTTTTTTTATAACTTTTAAAAAACCATTACAGACAGCCTAAAACACATGCTTATAATGTACACCAGCGATTTCTTACTGTGGAGTTGAATGATAATTATCTCCATTAACCCAAGACCACTGTCCCATTTTGTCCTTCTTGAGACCAATCCAATAGTCAGTCTTCTTCTGAACTACTCTTGAAATAAACTCCTGAAATAAAGATGCAACAATATCACCAAGGCTGCATTTATTTAAATCAAAACTACAATAAAACAGAAATAAATATTATGTGCCATTACTTTAGTCTTCAGTATCAAATGATCCTTAAGAAATCATTCTAATATTCTGATTTCTGATATTCAACAAACATTTCTTATCATTGCCAAGTTTTGCTGCTTAATATTCTTGAGGAAACTGTGGAACATTTTTTCAGGATTCTTTAAGTGTTGAAAAGAGCAGCATTTATTTAAAAAATAAATCCTTTCTAAAAACAACAACAAAACAAAAACTTGCTGACTACGAACTTCTGAACAGTTGGGTGGAGATGAAGATGAAAATATAAACTCATGTTCCTACCAGCTCTTCCTCACTGTTCACAACCAACAAGTGCGCCCCAAAGTTGTGGCATAAGGACTTTGATAATTCCCATGTCCTATAAACACTCATTATCAAATAACAGGTGTTCTTATATAAAACCCAACCATCCGAGCAGAGCCCTGTATTTAAGAAAACAAACCACACAATTATAGACACAACTTGCTTACCAATGTAAAAACTGTTTATAATTAGAATATGCCAATTGTATTCATTTTACATGTTTTTAAAACATATCTTACCTCTATCACCTTTGTACTGGAATGGGATGGGTGTAAAATCATCAAAAAGAAGACCTCTGGTCTGGTCCTCTTGTGAGTTTTTCTTGACTAGAGGACATTTAATTAAAAACAAACCAGTTACACGACCACTAACCCAAAAAGTATGCTGAGGCTGAGAGACATTATAAATGTGACTTACAATTAAGACCCGTTACGATTCCTATTACCAAGAATGAAAGGACGAGGAGAACCGTGAACATGACACAAGCCACTTTCCCTGAACATTACAGTGAAAAAAACCCTGTCAACGTCAAATGCCAAATTTCAATCAGATAAATCAAAAGAAAACACAATTAGATGAGCTTATAATGTACCATATACACTCTTAAAAATAAAGGTGTCTCATGATGCCATAAAATAACCTTTTTTGTTTAAATGGCTCTTTCACAAAAGGTATTTTGTGGCAAAAGAAGGTTCTTCAGATTATAAAAAGGTAAGAAAGAGATGGCCTTTAAAAAAAAACAAAAACCTTTGACTGAATGATTCTTTGTGGAACCAAAAATGGTTATTCTATGGCATCAATGTGAAGAACCTTTTAAGCACCTTTACCACTATGTTTTACTTAGATCACATTTTTATTTAAAGCAATATGTTATGCAATCAATAAATCATCGGTATCTCCTACCTGGGCTTGAAGCTTCTAACCAGTGTATGAGCAGCCAACACCCATAGCCACTGTCTCTGCTATAATAAGCTACAATGATACTACTTTACTTGCCTTGCTGGAAGAAGGGATCCACCCTGTCAGGACTTCCCTCCACATCATCTGAGAGTTTGTTGGACTGCATTCCTTGAGGTCAGCCTATAGCCCGATTGTAATGACAAAAAAATAAAAAAATCTGAAAATGCAACATTCTCCGAAATACTAGATGTTTCAAATACATCACAACAAATCCGTTACATTCAATGCAATAGATGCAATACTGTTATGAGCATGCATAAACAATGAGAAAACACTCTGAATTCCAGTTGTTTAATCTTCAAAGCGTAAATGATCTTTAAGAAAACTTCAACTTACTGATCAGCGTGTTTCCTTGCGACACTTTTCCTTGCGACACGCGAGTTTTGCATGGCACAACATGGAAAGAGAAGACTGTGTGGAATGGCAGGATGACGCCAGAGGGGCTGGTCTTCCCCACCCAGCCAAACCAAAGCTCGGGGTTTTCTGCCAAGAACATCACAGTTGCCAGAAGTGCATGACAAAGTAGCTATAAAATATAAATATCTTCGTGGTAATTTAGAAAAACAACCGTGCACGAGCTCTTCGCATGCCTGTTGGCGTTTTAGTTACACTTGTCAAGTCTAATCTAAAGTGAATGCAACAGCATGGCATAGAAAGTGTTCCGAAGGAAATCCCATTTAATGAACTGAAGACTTGCATTTATACTTAACAGTAGTGACTGTTGATTCGTAGGATACAGCTAATTGAAACTATCATGAAAATGGATTATTCTACCTCTTTACTGAATGAACACGCCCCCTTATAATCGACGTTTTGAGTCAGAAAGCGATTTGAAGCAGAGCAACAACACTCTGAACTGTAGAAACAAATGTGGCGCTGGATCAGTCTTGAACCAGTCATAAGTAGCACAGGTAGCCTATATTTGTAGCAATAGCCCAAAACCTACTGTATCGGGCAAAATTTATAGTTTTCTTTTATGCCAAATAATTATTAGGACCATGTTCCATGAAGATATTTAGTAAATGTCCTAGCATAAATATATCAATTATATATAGCCTATATTTTTTATTTTTTATTATTATTGTTATTATTGATTAGTAATATGCATTGCTAAGGACTTCATTTGGACTTTGAAGTCAATTTTTCTCATTATTTATTTTTAGCAACTTTAGATTCCAAATATTCTAATAGTTGTATCTCTGTCAAATAGCACCCCAGATCATAACAAAACATACATCAATGAAATCAATGAAAATCTCCAGCTTTCAGATGAAAAAAACAAAACAACAACAACTGACCTTTAATGACTGGTTCGTAATATGAGTTGCTTTTATTCACAGCAAGAAGACAAAAAGTAGGAAGAATTATATTATATATATGTGTATATTAACACAATGTAATAATATGTGGAAGATATCCAAAGTTCTACTAATTGAAAAGCTATGGAAACTGTATCTTTGTATTTATCCTTTGTGTCTTAATGTAATTTTATTTTATCTTATTTTTGTTAACCCTAGCAAGGCTATGTATATTGTTGTATTTTTATTTATTTTTGTATTTTTTGTCTTTGTGTATAATTGTATTTGTATTGTCTATATATATATATATATATATAAATCCCCAACACTGGTTTGACGGAGCTGTTGCGAACCTCCCCGTCACTAGATGGCGGGCGAGTCAATCTCCAGCACCAGCAGCAGCCTTAAAGCTTCTTCCGCTGCTGTTCCAGTCTCCGGAAACATGGCCGCGATCGGACGTCTATCCCAGAAGCTCCTGAAGTCTGCTGCGCTGACCCAAACCCGTCAGCTTTCCGCTGCAGTAGCAGCTCACGGCGAACAAGCAGGTCGGTTACCATCTCTGAATAACCTAACGTTAAAACAGACGCCGTAATAAAAAAAGACCAACCGTTACGAACAACCGGAACTCTGCGTTTTGACCTTGTGGAAGTGACGCGAATGGCTGAATAATGTTATTCTGCCGTTGACACAAATCGCAGAATAGCAGTTGGTTTAGACTTTTGCGTACTAAAGAAACGAAAATTAAGTTAGTCATGTGTTGATAACCACTTAGTTGAATGAAATAAACGAGTAGCATTTAAACCGGTTAATGTAACTATGTTGTTAACTTACACTGGAAATGTCTAAAACGTGTCAAGCTAATTTATTGATAATATGTCTCTTGCTGATACATGTTAATATAGCCAAGACCTGGAAGATCCTGTCATTTGTGGTGGCGCTGCCCGGAGTGGCGGTGTGTATGCTCAACACATACCTCAGGATTCAACAACACAGCGACGAGCAGCCGGAGTTCATCCCCTACAGCCACCTGCGCATCCGCAGCAAGGTGAAAACACTCTCTTTACACCCAAAACAACCTCAGACAGGTCTGCACGATGAGTCTAGTGGGAGGGGTTTGTTTTGTGTTTATGAAAAGGAGGTTTAATAGTTCAGTAGAATCTGGTGGTATGTCCGGTTTGATTTTAAATATCTACAGTATTGAATCTTATGTCTGTTTTACTTGTGGGGTTGTGTTTTATTACTATTACTGTTATTTACATTGTAAACACAGTGTCATTTATCTTGAAGATCAATGTCGTTCAAGATCAATGAGTCGAAGGAAGGAATGAGGCCGTGACTTCACACACCATAACCATATGCATTGCATATATCAGTAAAGAGAAATGTTAATGTTTCTGGTAGTGCTGATAAACGTAATAACTAGAAAAATAATTTGATACTTTTCAATTTTCAGTGTTCTATATTATTTCAATGATTACCATGGAGTAATATGGTTATAGTCCCTATGTGGTTATATAACAGCATTTTATACATTCATACTTGTATTATATTAAAGAATTAAAACAAATGTAATGACATTAACATATTTTTACAAATTAATTTTAGTTGAAGGATATGATATAGGCATAGTGTAGCCATTAATGCAGATTCCAAATATTTAAAAACTGAAATACGGTAAAAAGGTTGTTTTTAAAAAATGATTTCCACTATTGCTGTTTCATTATTTAACTTTCACTTATATGCATGCATTTAACGATTCTCACAGGGATGGGATTTATTTCCATATTTAGCACCTTGAAGTACTAAATGACCCACATGAATTGCATTTAATCAGATGATTTTTTGAGAAAATTTTTGTAAAGCAATACCTGTCAGTACATGTGTTTGAACATTAAAGAGCGCAAGACATATTCCCAAAATTGTACAACGTTTATAAATCTGCAGTCAATAAATTATTAGATTCTTTTAATTTTTTAAAGACATTTTATTTTTAAAGTACAATAGTGTTATAGCAATAATATTTCTTTTGTATTTAAAAATCATAATAATTAGTGTAGATATATGCCTAATACTAATACAAACCAAATACCTACAAATATTTTTTTGCTAAAGCGTCTTTGTGTAATAATTGAAGAATGAATGTTAATTTTGTTAGTCAAACAATCCCTTTTCTCTCTTCCCCACACTTACTTCAGCGTTTCCCATGGGGTGACGGCAACAAGTCTCTCTTCCACAACTCCCATGTCAACGCTCTCCCTGACGGCTATGAGCATCATGATCATTGAAGGCTGTCTGGAGATCTATCAGAACTCCCCTACTGGGACCAGAGGGCCCTCTGCATCCCCCTCTCGTTTCTCTGGACCACTCCTCAGTTTCTATCAGTTTACATGACATCTGTCCAATACGTTAAACTTACCTCTGTGCTTTCCACACCAAGTGGAAGTACCTTATGGAAACAGTTACATTTACTTAAGGACCATTGTATCACATTGTCAGCTTAAACTGAAATTAAAATCTATTCATTAAATTATAAACAGTGTCAGAAGTCTCATTTTTTTTAAAGGGAGTGACTCAGATCTTAAGATGCATAAAATGTTTTAGTTGTTAAATGCTGCCTTAAGGGTATAGAAGTGAAACCACATTTTATTAATTGCTCCATGTGACTTAAAATATGTATGTATATGTGTACATGTATATAATTTGTGTGTATACTATCCCTCCCACAAAAAAACGCAAGGGTAAAACGGGGAACGAAATGGAGTTTGTTCCTCCAGGCTCGCCGTACTGTTAAGACACTCTCACATGACTTTACTCTTGTGACACACATTCCTTTTCAAAAACGAAATTTAATGGCATCATGAAACATTAGATCTTATCAGTTTCCGTTTATATTGAGTATATTACTAGCATTTGGTTAGCCTACTCGTTTTTTCTTCTTGTATTCTGTAAGCGAGTATGAATAATTACGGGAGTGGGATTGAGTAACTCAGCCGAAGTTGGGTGACATGCGTAAAGTTTATTAACTTCATTCAAACCACAGACGGTGAGTGAAAATGCCTGTAACGTTATCAGTTCTTGTAACACAGACGAGGAACATGGAGGGCTTGTTTTTCTCCACATCTGCGTTTTCTAATCAGTCGTAAACATGCGTTGTCTAGCAAGGACATGAACACTGAATGTACATCTATTGCTCATTATGTCGAGTCTTTCTAGGTTAATACTAATTTCCCATTAAAACGGATCAGCGTATTTAATTTGGCGTATTCATATTGACAGCAACTGTTAGTCATTACCTGATAGTCGTGTTATCCAGCAATTTACTACATTTTAAAAAAAGTAGTCCAAACAAAAGTGTTTTTGAACATTATTTAAAAGTTTAAGCTAAACATCGTTTGGTTACTTGCGTTACTCTTTAACTTGATGCGAAACAAAAGTTTTATATAACTAGGGTTAAAGAAAGTGCACGTCTGTCTCTTTTTATACTGAAGTGTGATTTCAAGATATTGTGATCTTGTAAGGCTTCTGTAGGGATAAAGTGAAATATATGTCTAATTAAATTATATTTCATTTGCAACCTAGATATGTATATGTCTGTAATTGTATTAGAATTATTAAATCTTAGTCTTTTATTCCCAGCTTTTAATGAAAAATTTCCCAGGTTTTCAATGTGGTCCAGTTGACGTTTAAGTAGTTCTGTCACTGTTACTTTCCCCATAGATGCACTCTTACAAACATAGTTGACCGTAGTTTGTCAAAAGTAAAACAAAGAAAGGAACTTTTACACACCCTTGGGTCATCCAAGATGCACTTGGATAAACTTTAGCATTACATCACTTGCTCACCAGTGGATCATGTGCAGTGAATGAAACATCATCACAAGTAATCCACACCACTCCATAAATTAACATCTTGTGAAGTTAAAAGCTGTGCTTGTAATAAAGAAACCCATATTAATTATAAGGCATAATTATGACATGGTTAAATATCTCTAAAATGTTGCTTCTAGACAAATCATAATCCACTTCCTCCACTGAAAAAGTCAATCCTCCCAACAAAATCCATTGACATATTTGTTTAGATGGTTTAGACTGTTTGAGCTTGTAAACGGTGCGTATCTGTCCATATTTTCTCCTGATGCAGACAAGATGGCTTTTTCACTGCGGAAAGCAAATTGAGGGCTTGTGTTTTAGCTGGAAGCAACATTTTAACGTTAAGGCATCTTAATGATTGAATTGTTCATTACAAACACCCAGCTTTCCGCTTCACAAGACGATGAATAATTGATTGGAGTTGAGTAGGTTTTTATGTCTTTAACAGCTGGTTGGACTCTCATTCTGATGGCTCCCATTCACTGCAGAGGATCCATTGATGTGCAGGTGATGTAATGCTAAATTTATCTAAATCTGTTCATATGAAGAAAAAAACTTAACCGCATCTTGGATGGCCAGAAGCTGAGTTCATTTTAATTTTGGGGTGACCTATTCTTCTAACCAGATTGCTTCTCATTCAACAGATCACCAATGGCTGAGACAGTGCCTTTAACTGATTCCAGATGGTGAGGATATTATTCAGTGTGTAAACCTTGACAATCTTTCTTTAAACAAAGTTACACATTGTATAACACGTTTGCCGCTTCTTAAGATGCCTTTTAAAAAGTGTGACACGGAGAACATAAAGCTTATTGTGTACATGCTTAGAGATATTATTAACATCAGCGACTTTAACATCAATGGAAAACTCTTCTATATCAATTTCCTCAATTTTAACAGTAATACTGGACGATGAGAAGCTTAATGGCTAACTGTACTGCTCGTGTGTTTCATTTATTTCTGAATGCAGCTGCTTCTTCCTGTACGATAGTTCAAAGGTGCAAGAGGAGGGTGACCTGACTAGAGATGGGATTTACTACTTCTCTCCTGAGGATGTAAGACATACGTCCTGCTCATATTGATTAGTAAACAAAAAAAAAAGATTTCTATTTTGTTTAAAGCATGAAGAAGCAACTGCACCTTCCAAAACACTACTGTAATACAGCTGTTTTAAAAAATGACCTTTATAACACTTTATACACATATGCATGATGGTGTGTGTGCTGTTGCAGACACCAGTAGACCAACAAGATCTGCTTTGTGGCCAGCTGGCCGGTGTGTGTCGTTGTGTGTCTGAGCTGTCATCATCTCCTGTGCGTCTTCTTCGCCTGCGCAAAAGCAAATATGCAGTTCGCATGAGGGATAACTTTCTCTGGGTAAGAGGATATTTTGTCTTTGGGTAATGACATTACAAAACTTGTTACAAAATCGAATGTGTTTCTCTGGTTTCCAGGCATTAAGCTGTGTGGTTGACATTCCTGATGTGAGTGTGTGTGACTTACTTGATCAGCTGATCGCTCTCTTCTGTTTCTACAATGGACCAGTGCGTCAGAGCTACCAGGTGTCAAACTTTTTGAGATCATGATTCAGCCTGAATATATATTTGTTTAAGGTTTGGGGTCAGTGACTTTTTTTCCCATTTGTATTTAGATTAAATTGATCAAAAGTGACAGTAAAGAAATGATAGGCAGTTCTTTGAGAATTAAATTCATCAAATAGTCTTAACCAAAAATGTGGGCTCCACAAAAATATTTAATAAAATATGTTTCTTGATCACAGAATGAGTATATTAGAAATATTAGAAACATTTCTGAAGGATCATGTGACACAGATGACTGGATGATGATTATGATGATGCTGAAAATTCAGCTTTGGCATCTTTAAAATGGAATATTTCAAATTGCAATAATATTTTACAATATTACTGTTTTGTTGTATGTACATTATTATTATTACGTACATTAAATTTGTGAGTAGTTAATGTATCAATGTGTCCTACGGTGTGATGGAAAAATGTAAAAAATAAAATAAAAAAATGTAACATTGAAGATAAACCTCTCTCATGCTCTCTCCTCTCTCATAACTCGAATTAAGATATATTTTTCTCATATTATTTGTGTTAATTATTATTATTATTAGCTATATTTTTGTCAACTACCCATGTACACATGATTTTTTATTAAGGTTTTGTTTTTAAGTAATTAATAAAACAAAACAAAAACAAAAAAACAGAACAACTGCATTGGCAACCAGCTTAAACAAAATTAGTTTAGTTTTTTTATAACCTTTTTAATTAGTTTAATGCTGAAATGTATTTATGGTTTTACTTTCTGTCAAATATAATAACCCTGATTAATTCAACAATAAAAGCTTTTACAGGCCTTTTGAACAATATTTTGTATTTATTAAATGTTAATACCATATGAGACCACTTTAACATATATGTTGTGTTTATACACAGTTGTACAGTAAAGAGGAGTTGGCTCTACAATGGGCCAGATATCTCTGTCACCTGCAGGGCGGCTCCACTGAGCTGCACAACATCTTCAGCTGCTTGAGGACCATTGACTCCACTCATGTAAGTATGAGTGGATCTATTCTAAAGAGATTTTAAACTTACTGTGCTTATTACGTTAACAGTTTGCCACAAGACATTTCAAATTCATTCAGTCAAGTAAAGCATCCTATCCCTATGTTCATTGTTTGTTAATGGTAACTTCTCACCACATCAGATTGATCCTCTGCTGCTGCTGAAGGCTGCCCTCATTCTTCAGGCATGTCAGCGATGTCCTCTGGTCTTGGCAGGCTGTATCCTCTACAGGGGCAGGTGAGCTTTCACTGCAGAAGAAAAAAAAAATTAAGATAATTCATAATCATATATCTCAAATATTGATCATGTATCTTTAAATGGCTAAAGCTTTTTACATATTTACGGAGGTTTACATTTCTCTGTTGTATAGGGTGGTTAGCACTCAGATGCCGCCTGCGCTGACAGTGAAGGTGACGGTGTATGAGTCGCAAACGTACAACCAGGTACAATCAAGTTCGTGGAGACTCCTAATGGTGGTTCCTGATATTGAAAATGTGTACATATATATATATATATATAATTTTTTTTTTCTTGTTTCTCGTTACAGGATTTTCAAGTGATGGCCAATGGCCTGAGCTCATCAGTGGGCTTATCGTCCTCTTTCACAGCTACCACACAGGTGTTCCTGACGCCCACTGAACTGCACATGCTCCACTGCCCCCCAGTGGATAGGGCTTGCAGGTACAAATCAAGAAGTGTATGCAAAAAGTGTATTTTTACCCAAAAATGCAAATTCTGCCATTAAGTATTCACACTCATGTCATTTCAAAGCCGTAAGATCTTTTATCGCAAAATTCATAAGACCTATGAAACAAAAGTTATGTTTTTTTTTTTTTTTGCTGAAATCCAAGAGCTTTCTGACTCTCCATAGACAGCAATGTAACTGAAATATTCCCAGTCCCAGAAACATAATTGAAGACATCATTAAAATAGTCCATCAGTGGTTCAGCCGTAATTTCACAAAGCTACAAGAATACTTTTTGTGCACAAAGAAAAAAACAACAAAACAAAGCAAAAATGTCATGATACTTGCATGAATGGCAGCAGATGGTGACAAATTGAATACATTTGTAATTTTTGTTTTCTTAGGACACAAAAAGTATTCTTGTAGCTTCGTAAAATTATGGTTGAACCCCTGATGTCACATGGACTATTTTAACAATGTTCTTACTACCTTCCTAGGCCTTGAATGTGTCAGTTGCGTTGCTGTCTGTTCAGGGTCAGAAAGCAAAATCTCAAAATTATCTTAATTTGTGTTTTGAAGATGAACGAAAATCTTATGGGTTTGGAGCGACATGAGGGAGAGTAATTAATAGCAGAATTTTCATTTTTGGGTGAACTAACCCTTTAATACATATTTACATTTTAGTAGAGCATTTTAGTTAGTTTAAAAATGTCGAATTTTTGGATGTTTTTAAAATAAGTCTATTATATTCACTAAGGCTGTGTTTATTTAATAATAATAATAATATAGTAAAAACAATAATATCGTGAAATAAACATTATTACAACTTAAATGGGTTGTTTTATATTTTATATTTTAAAATGTAATTTAGTGTTCAGTGTCACATGATCCTTCAGAAATCATTCTAATATACCAATTTCATGCTCAAGAAACATCTATTATTATTATTATTATTATTAATGTTGAAAACAATAATGCGGCTTAATATTTTTTTGTGAAAACCGATACATTTTTTTGATTCTTTAATGATCATTTGTAACATTATAAATGCCTTTGCTGTCACTTTTGATCAAATCAAATTAATGTGTCCTTCACTGAAAAAAGTATTGATTTTTATTTTTTCTTTTGTTTAAATTTGACTCCAAACCTTGGTGTCATTACATGTTCACTCGTATTTATCCTCATTCGTAGGTCTCACTGCAATCAACCTCCCTGCCAACCCAGCAAGTCAAGGCTCTTGTCTCGCACTTTATCCGACACCCCAACCACAGATACTGACTCTTCAAGCCTAGATCCTACACAATGTGTCCCAGTATCCTATCAGACGATGCCGTCTTCTCCTCGCTCCTCACTCTCTGATGAACTGTGTTTCAGTGCTTCTCCCTCACGGGTTAACACTCCCATTCACTCCAGTCTCATGAACCAATCAGAGTATTTCACTCCTGACTCACATGAACACAGCACTTCTAACGGGACTAACTTGTGTGCGGTGGAAGAAAGATTGACAGGCCTGAACATAAAGCAGGATGTAGATGCAAACTCAGGGTCCGAAACCAAAAGTGAAGGTTTAAATTCAGATCAGGACATTCAGAGTGAAGAAATCAAAGCCCTCACTAATGGGTATGAGCAGTCCAACTGTCTCGACAACTCTGACCTTGACAACCAGATTCAGAGTGAAGAAAATAAACTGGATGCTAAAAATCACGTGACCAATAAAAATTCTAAATTCCAAAGAGATACAGAGACAGAGGCAAAAACAAAGAGCAAACAAGTCAATAGGAACCTCAAGGAGAAATATGAACCCACAAACACCCCCTCACCACATGAGAACCTAGAAAAAACCTCTCTAGTGCCATTGGTGCTATATCAGCATAGAGTCAGAGGTTTGGTGTTGGCTCTGCTGGTGGAGCCTGAGTTCAACACAGACCCCTCCGCCAGAGAGGAAGTGGTGAGAAACACAAGTTTGTGTCTGTTTAAAATATATCATATGTTTAATGAGCACTTAACAAAAAATGAATATTTGCTGAAAATATATTCACCCTCTGGCCACCCAAAATGTAGATGAGTAGGTTTCTTCATCAGAACAGATTTGGAGAAATTTAGCATTACATCTCTTGGATCCTCTGCAGTAAATGGGTGCCGTCAGAATGAAAGCTGAAAAAAACATCACAGTATGTTCACAAATAATCCATATGACTCAAAACAAATCCATCATTAAGGCTTTGTTCATTTTAAACTACTTCTTTTGGACAAAATACTAGTTTATAATTCATAACAACTCCAGTAAAAAAGATTTAGTTTTGGATTACTTGTGTTTGATGTTTATGTCAGCTGTTTGGACTCTCATTCTGATGGCACCCATTCACTGCAGAGGATCTTGGATGGCCTGAAGGACAGTAAATATTTAGCTAATTTTCATTCTTTGGGGTGAAATACTATATCAAATGTATTTTAATGTGTTTGTGAACCCCCATTATATTTGGTGTTTGGGGTCAGTAAGTTTTCAATTATTTATTTTATTTATTTTTACTTGCGTTCAGCTAAAGCTAACTGTATTTTTTGATGCAATTTGCATCCTTGGTGAACATACAACTTTGAGACACACTTAAAGGGATAGTTAACCCAAAAATGAAAATTGTCATTAATTACTTCAATTTAATTTTTCATTTTTACTTAATTTTTGGGGGTGAACTATTCCTTTAAAAAATTACAAACCCCAAGAGCTCTTTCTTCTGTTATAAAAGTATTCTCTGCTACAACTGCAGCATCACAGCAGCTTGGCATCATTAAACGGGCTTGAGGCTCACTTGAGAAACACCTCACCTGGGACACCAGGCCCACCCGGGCCCTACACCTTTGCTCACTATGACTGCATTCAAAACACTCTGACTAGTAAGTACTTTTTTACACATATATATGAATCTGTTTTTGAAATGGTGTGTGACTTTTAATTTGTTGTGTAGCTAATGTATGTGGGCGCTCTGTTGGACCCCAGGATCAGGCCTTTGTAAAGGCCACTAAGCTGGTCCATTCACATTTCTCACACTTAGACACACTACAGGAGGCTATTGTCAGGTTAGTGTGTGTGTGTGTGTGTGTGTGTGAATGCCTGTTCAGCCATTTTTACCATTTAACATGTATTTTAAAAATGTTTCACATGTATTTCCTGTTTTTAATTTATTAATTATCTCTATATGTGAACAGTTCAAATATCAAACGTAAGTGTCAAAATAATTTAGGCACATGAATTTTTATGTCCTGAATTGCAGGAACGCTAGCTCCGCAGTGTATGGAACCCGTAGCACGGCCCAGGAGACATATTTTCTCCAGCAGGGGACACCTGTCAGAAACTCTGGGAGTCCTGATCCTCAGGATAGTGCCTTCTCACTACCAAGAAAAGCCCGTCAGCGGCTGCTTAAACATGGAGTTAACCTGCTTTAGCTGAGTTATTTTTATATTTTCGATTTTCTATTCTGTTATAGCTCTGATTTATTAGATATTCCCAATATTTATACTGTATATCTCTCTTGTACTACTCAGAATGTAATTATTGCTTTGTGTTTATATAATAGGCTGCTGTTCGTTAATTTTGTAATTAAAAGTAAAGGGCTGTCATTCCAAGTATAGAGGAAGTGTCTCCATCCTCAAGCACGGGTTCCGCTGTAGCCTTTTGCTGTTTCAGTGGAACAGAGAACTGAGGCTTTAATAAATGAGACCTGAGACCATTCAGTATTACGGTTAAGGGTAGATAATAGCTGTTGAAACTGTCACCTTTTTTAAAAGAAACAAAAATTGTGCTTCAGTGTTAATAAACGTCCTTTAGTAAACCTGTTTGAGATTCTTTCAGAAGGGGTTAAATAAATGAAATAATCACACATGTAGAAATATTAAAAAGTAGAAAGTAGCTGAAAAAAAAAAAAATTGCATTCACTCACCTTGGGTCATTTTAAACCCCTTTCTTTCATCGTGGGAGCACAAATGAGGATATTTTTTAATATTCTCTCATTATTCTCCCAAATCAAATGTGCTTGATGCACATCAAACAAATACGTCTGTTATAGATTTGATGTTATCTATGTGTGCTGATCAGTATTTAAATAAAGCCTAAATTAAAGGCCTTCATCATATAAAGCAGTCATGTCACTTCAGTGATTTGGGTTAAACCTTTTAGTTTTTTCATTAAAGGGACAGAAATAATTCAAGTTTTATTAAATTTTTTTTTTGGAAGAATAACAAGTCTTATGGGTTTGGATAACCGTGAGGGTTAGTGAATTATAACAGATTGTTGGGTGAACTAGCTCTTATATTATTTACACGTTTTGGACAAAAAATGTAAAAATAGACAGTAAATTATAAAATACTATACATATCTCATTCAATACATAACAATTTAGACACTTATGGTTGTCAAACTTTCACCAGGCGTGTTTTTAGTGAATGTGAGCTACACCTGTGGTTCTCTGATAGGACCTGTGTGAACTTTAGGAGAACTGACTTCATACATCCAGTAAAAATCGCACCGAAGTTAACTGTGAGAAAAGCTACTTAGCTGATTGTTTGTTATCTATGTAATTAAATTCATACATTTGTATTAGTATGAATTGCAAAGTGTAGCTTAAGTGTCCAAATACTACTTAGGGCCAGTGTATGTGCACCCAGATGAATGGTTTCTATATCCCAGATTACCTCTCTGTTGGTTGTGGAGCTATTGTCAGGATAGGGCTGTTTGGGAAAGTTTTATGCTTCCCTTGGACCAAGTTGTTTCTCTTGCAAATGAGCAGCTCGTTGGTGATGGTGCAGATGTTCTGTAATGAGGGTCATTAGGAGTGAGAATAAGAATGGCCTGGACTGGCAGTGCTCTGGGCGCCTCATTATGCAGACACATTTAAAAGGTCGATGGGGGTGCGAATGGCTGCTTAAGGGTCCCAAACAAAACCAGGGGGAGGAGAGTCAAAAAGAAGCCAGAATTCAAATTCCACAGAAGAAACGGCGCTTATTGTCAGAGCAGGAGGATTTTACCCTCTCATTCGTGTAGTGGAGATCCCCAGACAAGCATCTCCGGAGCGCACTAAATGTGGATATTTGAAATGGCCACGGTTACGCGCACACGAGTTTTACTGCTCGTCCTCGCTTTCATGACTATAGGAGTACAGTGCCGATCGCGTCGTACACAGCTTCGTAAGGTGACTTCGTTTCAAGGAGAGCGTAAAATCCGTATCGGACACGTCCAGAGACGGAGCCGTCGAGAACCAGGATCCGAGCACGACCAATGCGCCCTCCTGAGCGCCCCGTGGACGGAGAGCACCACTCCGCTTGGTGACTGGGGCCAGATGTACCGTCTGAAGATACTATCGACGATGAGTGACGCTCCACGTCGTTCGGTTTTCCCGGAACAACCTCTCTTCAGATTCGTCAGACGGGTTTATCGCTGTTGTCAAGTGGGCTACCACTGTGGAAGTGTCAAGGGAATACAAGGCGGGAAAGTTGGGGGTAAGCAGCTCTCTGTTATGACACCTTGTTAAAAAAGTGCTGGTCCTCAACATGGGATGCCATCCCATCAAGTTTAGCTTTACCAGCCGTGTTGCTCATGACTCGTAAACGTAATTATATTAGAGCAAGTAAGTCTTAAGGCAGCCAAGAGAACTGAGGATCCACATGAAATCAGCTTTATTCAAATTTAGTAATCTACACTTTCTTAGTTCGATCAGAAGTAGCGTTGAGGTAACCATAGCAACCATAGCGAATTTATTTTGTGGGGGAAAAAGACACTGTTAAAAGCGAACTGTATTGGTTAAAGCTGGCCAAGATGGTATCCCAGCCTGGTCGAGCTAGTGTTCAGCTGGTTGGTCAGCTGGTCTCCCACTCTGACCAGCTAAATAAATGCCTTCAAACCAGCCACGACTAGGTTGGAAGACCAATTAAAACCAGCCAACCAGCAGTTTTTTTTTCAGCAGTATTTTCGACAGCAATATAACGTTACTGTAATTAAAATGTAGCATACAACGTCACAAATATATATAAAAATTATGAATGGTGTTTTGTTCTAAAGGGGACATTAAAAGACAATTTAGTATTGCTAAGAGGAACTTCAACAGACTGCAACTTGAAAATGTAAGTCAAAAATTCAGTTGCAAAACTAGACCAGCTCTGAACCCGGATAAAACTAAATCATGAATCTGGTAATTCACGATTTTACAGCAGGTATATGTTACAAAACTATCCCTAATCACGTTTCCTTTTCTTACTTGTCAAGACTACAACATTGAGTTTCTGCTCGGAGAGGATGTGCTGTCAGCACCTTTGGAGAAAGCAGAAGTTCATTTTCACTTTTCGAACCCCCAACACCTGAATATCCAACCTGTGCTGCCCTCGCTGGAGAAACGAGGGTTCCCTACTAGGTAAGAAATAGGAACTTGATAGATGAAGCGAGAATGTTGTTAGCAAAGTTCTCCAAGAAATTACAAAGCTTCTGAAAAAAAGCTCACTATTTTCTCTTTCTCTCTGCAGGTACAGAGTCTGGTTGAGAGATGGTGTTGTAGAGCTGAGGGTGGATCTGCTTGCCCTGGTCCAGGCCCTGCAACTGGTCATCGGAGGAGCCAGCAGAGGTCCAAGCGTGATGGAAATGCAGCGGGTGAGGGGCTTGACCAGACCAGGGGTCGTTGTCCAAAAGCAAAGACCCCCATCCCTTCAAGACACAGTGCCTGTAGTGTGGGGGGAGGTGAATGAGGGCAGGGATGGTGCGCCCCCCCTGCAGTCCACATTAGAGCTGGGACTGGCATTACACTGCAGCTTATTGGACAGTATCGCACAGCCCTGTCAAGATTATGGTGTACATCTAGAACATGCACCCTTCATCGCTCTGACATACAGATAGCAGGGCACATGTAGCCGGATTGAACTGCTTCTGTGTCCAGCCAAACACTGACAATCCCTAGCGCTCCCCCTTCACAAGTTCTTTGTGGCCATAAAATCTCTGTCCATTCAGTCCACTAACACCTGGTGTGAATGTTCCCTGGATGGTTCGCTATTTTTTTAAGAATTGCTAATGATTCCCATTGTTCTGTGACAATGGTGCTTCAGTAGAAGCTTACTGTAATTCAGAGTGGCCGATGTTATATGGAACACTACGCACTTCACCATGTAAATTGAATTTATTAACTTATGGGTGTTATTTGTGAGAAAAGATATGACTGTATAAATGTAAATAGTGTATAATTACAGTTCTATATATTAAAACTTTTTTTTTTTTTGCATTGTATATATAAGTGTCCAATAGTTTATTTTTTTCTCTCCCTGTGGCCAGTGTATTGTTTCCTCTCAATTATTTGAGACATTTTGTCTGAATAAGGTGTTTTAAATTAAATCCATTTAAATATGAAATGGCTCACATATTGAACATGAAGCATTTTCAGTGCTGATTGATAATTTGAGACAAAAAAGTTTCAGATTGTATGTTTAGCATCCTACACTATGTTTAGCACACTATTCAAATACTCACATATTAACATTAGATCATGCAATGCACATAACTTACCAAATCCTGGTTGGACAAGAGACACAAGAGACATAGTAAAGACACTGTAAAGACATTTATAATGTTAAGATTTCTATATCAACTAAATGGTGTTCTTTAAAACTTCTATTTATCAAAGAATCCTGAAAAATGATCAGGGTTTCAACAAAATTTCTGTAGAAATGACAGTTTTACTGGTTCCCAGAATGCTTTGTATGAGGCTGTTTTAATAGTTTTATTCTGTAAAGATAAAAGACTTGTTTATGTTTAATGTTCATTTATATTTGAACAAACTTTTGCCAATAAATTTGCTAAATATAAATCTACAGTAAGTTACTGGCAACCAAATTTTTTCTAAAGACTGGCGTAATGACAGAAAGTTCAGCTTTGCATCAAAGGATTAAATTACTTTTTCAAATAGAAAAATATTTCGTCTTTTATTTCCAGTTGTACAGTGCACCTTTACAGACAATGCTAAAGGACCTTTTAGTTGGAGTTTGTCATATTTTTACAAGCATAGACCCAGAAACAGTGACAATAACTGCAGCTGTAAAGTGATCATATGGTAACATTTTATGGAACTGTATACTCAAGTTTGGAGAACTACACAATAGAGTTTTATCAATAGCTTTTGTCTCATTTTGAACAGGTCCCACTTTATGATTGCTTGTGCATTTAGACATTTACTTTTTAGATATAAATACAGGTGTAAGTTAGATTGAGATTTTCAGAGAGGCAGGAAGTGGAAGATCTTCATCAACACCTCAGCCTCTGATGTCACATGAACGGACAATGTAAAATCTCATTGGATAGTGAGAGAAAACAACATGTGTGATGTGCTTTACAGGATCAGCTATACACTGTATTTAGTTAATCAATTTACTTGACACTTTCAGGCGTAGAAATCTTTAAAGTCATTACAAAATGTGATTTTTACTAATTAATTAAAAATAAATTTACATTTTAAGTCACTTTTAGCCCCCTGGTACTGGCATATATTTCGTTTTCACTAGATAAAGAAATTGTTTCTATCACTTTTTGTTAATATTATCACAGCAATATTTTCATAGTTCAAACTGTAGTTCAGTGTCTGAGTTTGGAACATGGATAAAACAAATGTTTCATAAAAAAGACAAACAAGATGCCAGTGTGAGTGTGTAGAATGTTTTTGTAGTGTCCATTTTCACTGAATAGTTAGACTCTACACTTTGGCCTCAACACAGGCCGGGGCTAAAGTTCACCGAGAGAGGGAGAGAAAGAGAGAGAGAGCGACAGAGTAAGGGAGGAGGGGATGAAGGGAAAAGCAAGTAGCAAAAAAATCACATTTCAAAGCAAAAGGACAACAGGTGTCTAGACTTTATACAGGAGCGGAAACAGAAGAACGCAGGAAAATAAAGAAGAAAAGGATAAAGAAAATGAAAACAAGCTGTTCATGTGAAAGACAGACTACTGAACTCTACGTCTGAGACAGAGGTGAATATTGAATGTGTGCGATATTCGTGTGTATGTCTGTTTGCACACAACAAGTGTGTTGGTGTGTGTTCAGTGACACGGACATAGCTTCTGTGAGCAAATTATAGACAAAACACACTCCGAACGTGAAAGATGGAGGGAGGAGAGGGGAGGAGAGCAGGAGAACGAAGCGGCCGGCTGTCGGCCTTACAGGAGCAGCTGGTGTGGTCTCTACTGGGATCGGGACTGTCAAAAGAGCTGCTGATCCAGGCCATGGGAGATCTGGAGCGAGAACGGGTCTCGACCGGTGCAGAGAGGATGGATCGGGCCGATGGCGAGAGCTCGGAAGAGGGAGACATGGACAATCCCCCTCCTATCTTCCGTGATCTGGAGAGGCTTCCGCCGGAGGAGGCTGTGAGGCAGAGAGCTGAAGTGGACCAGCTGTTGCAGTAAGTCTCCTGGTGTCTTCTGATCAATCAATCCAAATTTCATCTAAAACACATAATCAGAACTGTCTAATATGATTTTAGTGCCTCGAATTTTATTCTAAAGAAACATCATCTAAAATCCACAATTGGCATCTTCTTAACTTCCTATTTTACTCCAGAAATTCTTGATTAAACCTTCTTTTCTCTGGCTCATCTCAGGTCTTCTTTCT
This sequence comes from Enteromius mattozi, assembly GCA_032359235.1. Lineage (NCBI taxonomy): Eukaryota > Metazoa > Chordata > Actinopteri > Cypriniformes > Cyprinidae > Enteromius > Enteromius mattozi. The sequence goes on from JAUMHE010000055.1 coordinate 11,737,331, forward strand.
TCTATTCCTTTTCTTTGGCTTCCTTTCTCCTCTAGTGCTCTGCTTCCCAACTGATGGGGTGAATATAAAGGAGGTTCCACCTTTTTTAGTTACTAATTACCCACCCTATTCATTATTCTCTGGCCATTTCAAACTTTTTAATAAATGAGCTACATCAACTGGTTAAAATTAACAGAGTGACACAGTGTCCATTGCTCTGTGTGTGTGTGTGTTTGTGTACACATGGCTGTGGTGATATTGTAAAGATAGTGCTGAGGAGAGTTCTGCTTTCTAAATGTGTGGCTCTCTGAATAGAAAAAAAATGGAATTGTAATGCACTTTATTTAAACCTAAAATGTAATTTGTGAGTAATTTGTATAGGTGAAAGGCACTAATGTTGCATATGTTTGTGTATTTGTAAGGCTTTGTGTGCTTGTGTTGAATTCAATAGGGTTGTTTGCAATCTCTTTTACTGGACTTTGGCCCCTTGTCTCTTGCCTTATCTTACAGTGTAAACATTGCACCCTCTCTAACTCTGTATTATCTATCCTTTCTCTTCCCCCTCACTCTTCATCCAAAACATAAAAAATAGCCTAAATAAAGTATTTTTTTCCTTCAATTTAATAAAGATAAATTAATAATAATAATAATAATAATACTAGGAAAAATGAGGTATTTTCAGGTAACAGTGCCATTAGCATACAGTATGTGTTTGTCTACTGATACAATTAAGAGAATACTGTACTTTCACACAACAATTTTATTTATTACATAAAATGTGTTATCTCTTACTTAAAATATGTATTTTGTAAGCTATAACAATAAATTAATATATATGTTTAATTCCAAAATTGGCCACTTTGCAGCTTACCCATCACAATTACATTTTAAAGAACTTATTTATTAAAAGCTGAACTCATACAGAAATTAAATATTAGTCTTATATTAAAGACAATTTTTATGTTCCTGACATCATACTTAATGGAATGAAATCATCCATTTTATTTGACAAGGGCTCAAAATGAGACTTTTTATTAGTGTTTTAGAAAAGATATTTAAAAATATCTGTTTTCAACTGTATTTCATGTTAAAAAGTAAATTACTTCTGTATTGCAAAGCTGAAAGTATGTTCATTTGGTGCTCAAGAATATGTTGATTTGGTGCTCATGCTTGATTAACTTAATGCATCTGATTCCTTGCTGAATAAAATTTATAATTTCTTTCTGTTTTGTTTTTTTAAAAATCCTACATCAAACTTTTGAGCCTGGTCTCATAAAAATATATTTTTTTATGTTTCGCCCGCAGTTTTAAAGAGAAATGGCACTAAAACACAGGTTCAATACGTGAACCCTGTTACATTTTTATTACATGGGTACCCAGGTACGTTTACACCATAAGACCAGGTAGCATATTTTGAAAGGCCGTAACCACATATTTGGGCTTAAAAACACCTAGAAAATTATGGGAAAATATGACTCTTGAAATGTAATTTAATTAAAATAAATTCCGAAATTCTCAAACACAAATGGCACTATTTCCTGAGAATTATTCAGTCATAAGCATCATGTTCTTCATGTGATTTCATAAGAACTTGTTTGGAAATATTCAGAAATGCCTATTAATGTATTGGTGTGTGTTAGAGAGGATCCTTGGCACGTGGCAAAAATGATAAAAAGCTATATGCAGCAGCACAACCTACCACAGAGAGAAGTGGTGGAGTCCACCGGCCTCAACCAATCCCATCTCTCTCAGCACCTCAACAAGGGCACACCCATGAAGAATCAAAAGCGAGCTGCTCTGTACAGCTGGTACGTCAAGAAAAAAGCAGAGATTAACCAGCGTGAGTATGACCATTTTTTATTTCTCTATTTTAATGCATCTTTAAGAATTACACTAATGATTTTCTCACCCTGATCATTGCAGAGTTCACCAATGCCAGTCGAGGTGTCATGTCAGGAGAGGAATCTGGGGAAGATGTGAGAAAGGGACGCAGGAATCGATTCAAATGGGGCCCAGCGTCCCAACAAATCCTGTTCCAGGCCTATGAACGACAAAAAAACCCCAGTAAGGAGGAGAGGGAGGGACTGGTGGAGGAGTGCAACAGGTAAGGAATGAACTGGGTCCCAACTCAAAAAATGTTTTTAAGGCATGACATAATACCTGTTGAATGTATACGTGTTGTAGAGCGGAGTGTCTTCAGAGGGGAGTTTCTCCTTCTCAGCTGGCTGGCCTAGGCTCTAATTTAGTCACAGAGGTTCGTGTATACAATTGGTTCGCAAATCGGCGTAAAGAGGAGGCGTTTCGCCACAAACTGGCACTGGATGTGCCCTACAGCAGCCAATCAGGCCAGACACTACCATCCAGTCCTTCACCAGGTACAATCTGTTGACTGATTTTGTCAGTTGCATATGAAATAACCATTTTAATGACAATCAGTTGCATGGTTTTAATTCCTCTTCCTAGATTTGTCCCTCATTCTGACCTGTTTTACCCACCTTTCTCTTTTGCTGATATCCTTAAGTTCTGAAGTACAGCCAGTCAGTGGTGTGTGAGAGTCTGGGCACAGTGAGAAGCTCCAGTGGTGAAGACAGAGGTGGTGGCGGTCGTCTAACTAGTCCAGTCCAACTACAACCCAGTCATACACTCCTGGATACACACCATCACAAACCAGTGAGATTACACTACTTTACACATATCATCATAGATCGCTGAGATTTAAAGTGATCACTGACTGATTGCCTTCATCTCACAATAACAGTAAGAAGGTCAAAATTAAGTTAAATTGAACTTAAGTGGCTAAATTTTTAGATTTACACTAAATATATAGCCACTGCCTAAGTTGTAAAAATAGCACTTTTTTTCTGCTATTTATACTACTTATTGGAAATATTAGCAAATATTTCCACCTCAGTATTGCAGTAGATTATAAAACAGCATGCAATAATGTATTGACGTATTGAGCGTACGTGATCATTTTTATTAAAATTATCAAATTTTGGCTACCTTTTGACTTTATTGGGAAAATAAAGCCCTCTCTACACCTAATTTAACAATACGGGACAATTCATTTTCAACTTTTTCATTATTACCTTAAATAAATGCTTTTCCGAGGTGTTGAAAATGAAGAAGTTTGGCAAAAGGCAGAATTGAATTTAGTTCGCTTGCATCGTAAATAATTTTCATCTAGGTAGCGCAAAACGCAAGGCGGGTTATTTGCACTCAGTAAATTAATTTTACTAGTTATAAAATGTTAACGTTAAGTGACTTAAAATAAAAATACAGTATTGTCTGTTTTTGCTGTATTTAACCAATTGAAAAAAAATGGATAACAGAATCTTTGCAAGATTTTAAATCAATCTGTTTTTAAATGAATAGCTTGAATGTATGAATCAATAACCCTTTCATAATGTTGTTTCAGAATTAATTAGTTTAATTTGAATTAATAACTCGATAAGATAGCCTACTGACTTGCCGCCACCTAGTGGCAGTTTTTCACATTTAAAAGCACCATTTAATTTTTTTATATGACTGTACTATGACACTCTAAAGAGACGATATCTTACAGACCTGTCTTTGCCTATACAGTGAAAGTAGACTAAGTAGGGACCAAAACAACATTGGATTCAACTGAATTTCGTTTTAATGGGCAAAACTGATGAGAATTTTAAATCTACCTTAATTTATGACAGGATTTATATATTTACTTTCCATTTACTATATATTTAAGGCAAATGTAATCTTAAACCTGACAGGCAAAGCTTCCATTTTCTCTCTTAGGTATCTGGTTCCTTACCTCCTGTCAGTACTCTCACTTCCCTGCATGGACTGTCAGGACACTCTGCTGCCCCTTCAGGACTGATCATGGCCTCCCTACCAAGTGTAATGAGTCTGGGGGACTCCTCACTTCTCATAGGTACAGTGCATACAGTAATCTGCACTAAGAGTTTAACGCCAACACACTGCTAACTAATACTAAAATGGGACTTTTGCTGTAGGCTTGACGTCCTCTCAACCACAGACGGTTCCTGTCATCAACAATGTAGGAGGAGGCTTTACTACCCTTCAGCCAATCTCGTTTCAGCAGCAGCTTCACGCCTCACCTCAGCAGCCAATAGCGCAGCAGCTTCAGAATCACATTGGCCCAAGCTCCTTCATGGCAACAATGGCACAGTTACCATGCCACAGTATGTACTTAATGAGTAATTAACTAGTGGTGCATCAAGACAAGCATCACTATAACTACAGTAGCCTTAAAATGTTAGACAAATGCAACTGAAATATTTTAGAAAAAAACATTCCATGAAATAATGTATATATATTGTTTTTGCCCTAACGATTTGAGAATTTTTTTAAAGACCTGGGTCTGTATTCACAATTTGTGTGTTAATTGCTACATTCAAATAAACATTTTTAAAATGCAGGATAAGTGTCACTAATTAAACAATATAATATATATATATATATATATATATATATATACATACATAGGTATATATTCAGGTAATTGTCAGCTTTTGTATGCTTTTCGTAAAAAATTGTCAATATGGTCATATAAAAAGCCTTTTAATTAACCATGGCTGACAGTAACACATACAAACGTAAAAGAAAAGCAAACTGGATACAAGAACAGCTGTTACTTCTTCCTCAACTGTTTAATGAAAATGATATAATCAAAGGAAAATTTGTAGTTGGGATAACCTCCAAACACTAAAGTGATACCTTTAGGATAGTTGTGAAGTGATCTTAGTGACCTACTCTTCACTCTTCACAGATTTAGGAACTATTTTTAACACTAAAATACTTTGTGAAATACTCGTAGAGCAAACATTTAGGAGTTAAATTTTCTCCTAAATTGGCAAGTTAGGAACTACTTTTAGCCCTAATGTTTTGTGAATACAGGCCCAGATAAACTTTGAACAAACATTCTAACATTAGCTACTCAAAGAATGTCTTCATAACTTTGAAAGAACTTTAGCCTACAAGTTAGCGATAAAGCTAGAAATGTAGCTTTAATACTGCATATGTTTTAGTGTACAGCAAGGCAGACCTGAGCTCTTACTCGTCCTCCAGTCTCCTGTCCCAGGCTATGGTCATCGCAGACAGCAACAGCATCGGGACCCTGACTAACCTCACAGCTGTCCGACAGGCATGAACCGAACACAAACTCATCACACTGATACGATTACATGCATTTTCAAATTAAGGGCGGCTTGTGAATCTACAGAAAGTCTTTTAAATACTCTATCATTTCTCCCTCCATCAGATTCTCACCTCAGATCCAGAGGGCCATTCAGACACTCCCATTGAAGAGGAGTCTTTACATCTGCAGTCCACTTCACCAGAGCCAGGTACAGACCCTTGCAGACCTTGTGCTGAATCTGGCCATATTCAGATGTTTCTGTTATAAAACATCTGTTTAATTACATTTTCAGTGTCTTCTGGCAGTTTGGAGCTGTATCCTCAGACACAGACGAGTGAAACCCATCCTTCTCACTTGCTCTCCTCTCCACCAGGAGATATAGACCCTTACATCCCTACACAGATGGTCTCAACTGCACAATAGCTGCAGCTACTGAAGGAAATACCACTGAGAACTGATTTAACTCTTTAAAATACATTAAAGAGCAAAAATAAATGAAATAAAAATGAAAAAAACAAACAAACAAAAAAACACATTGCTACCTGCTGCCTTCCCACACTGAGGAGGAAGAAAAACTCCAATAAAATTGTTAAAACCTTTAAATTATGCTCCAGAGTTCAATTCAGAATGGAATCGTATGTGAACAATGTATATAATTCAAGTTTTAGGTTTCAAATTGTTTGACTGCAATAAATTACTGTCATTGTTTTAGATTTCTGTGTCTAGTCAGGCTGCAAGACTAAATAAAAAAAAAGTTTAGAACAATACATTGTTGTAAAATTGTTGGAAAAATAAGTTTCTCATCTTTACTGATGTTTTAGAGGAGATTTATAGCATGAAAAAAAGTTTCTTGCAAATTTAGAGTCTTCTCAAAATTTTGCAGCCAACTGTTGCTATACAATGAATGTCATAACAATATACAAACACCAAGAACAGCATTTACAGGATAATAGACCTTAGTTAGGTCTATTAGACCTTAGTTAGGTCTGAGCTCTCACTCAGGTAGCACAAGAGGCACAGATCTTGCAGACGAATAGAGTTTAATGAACAGAATCAAGACAGGATAGAAATCAAACATGGGGTTTGACACATGAGGATCGACCCTGGGGATTCAAACACACACTTAAATACAAACACTGTCGAGGGCAGAACTCAAAGCACATGGGGAACACGGCTGGGAACTAATTAACACAAATGAACTAAACGACAGACAGGAACAACCAAATAAGGGCAAGGCGGACACATGGGGA
>JAUMHE010000055.1:11810450-11842115 GCA_032359235.1 Enteromius mattozi
AATATATGAATAAAAAACTAAAACTTGTTTGACGGTCTTGCACAGAGGGAAGCAGGTTACCCGTTGCATTGTTCATGCATCTCATGATCTATAATAACACTCTATTCCCATTGTGCCACATGCAAACACACACATACCCACACAGCAAATGTCAGTTTATCTGGGAGTATAGCATCAGCTCAGACCTTCTGCTTGTGCCAGTAATATATGACATTATACACAGTCCCAACCATCTGCTGGAGCCGCCTATTTCCCCTTAAACTTTCTTTCTCTCTCTCTCTCTCTATCACCTGAGCCAACATCTCATCATCTCAGCCAAACAACCTATTTAAAGTGACATGTAATTCAGAGCAAGGATGCCTTAGAAAAATGAAAGTGTTCTCTCCCGCATGAGGGACATCATAGCTGTGGAGATGCACTCCCTGGCTCATTTGGGAAGATAGATGACTTTTGGTTACTGTTGAGACTTTTCAGGTGAAAGTCCTCATGCCCACAGAGCTGAATTTGCATTTGTTGGTCATAGATAATGTTTGTGGGTAATGTGATAGCAAACATAACCCCTTTTAACACTCTCTTATACAGTTAGAAAGTGATCAATGTACTGCAATGGAGAACCTGAAAGGCAAATTGCCAGCTTGAAACGTACAATGCATTTCATGTCCTCACTCTTGAGCATTATCTGAATCATAGCGATGCTATTGTAATAATCATATCTGGATTTCTAACAGAGGCAAATCAACTGGTATGGTGCAGCATACAGTAGGTAGGCTGCTTTTAGCACAAACATGCTGAAACATTTAAAAACAGTCGCCACTCTGAATGAGCAATAACACAGTGGGTCATCTGAGGTTCATCTCAACAAACACATAAATCTAAAGATTCGACATAAGCCTTGCATGCATTTTTATAACTAGATGTCTGCATCATCAAACCCTTTTTGTTTTTTGAGATGAATAAAGCAGTGCTTGCAGTAGGACTAATTCACAATTTTATTTATTTGGGGACAGAAAACATTTAATAAAGTATCTGTAGTAGCCATTACAGGAAGTACTCATATGAGGTCGAATGTAATTGACCTCGGTTCTCTTAGGTTTTTATATATGATATATGATATATGGTGTGGGCAATCCTAGAAGAAGCTGTTCTGGAGGTGCAGATCCACAAAATTAAAAGATTATTTTGATGTTAATTCTGTTGACTATAACTAATTTTGCAACTACATGTCAACTAACTCTCATTAGTGTCTTAGTAGAGTTGGGTTAGGGTTAGAGGTAGCAGAATAAGTTGATATGTACTTGCAAAGGCATACTTTATATTACTTATAGTGTGTATATGTGTCTGGGACTATCTTCTAGGTTTTTAAATCTGTTAATTTTTTCAAAAGTTTGCCATGAAATTCTATACATTTATTGTTAAAATTTATTTGCTATAGATGACTTTCTTTGAGTTTTACTTGATTTTAATTCTATTTCCATTAAATGTATTTTCAGTTCATTTCTGAATGGCACACATACAACCCTGACATTCAAAAGTATTACTGAAAGGATTCGAGACTCTTGACAAAAGACTTGGCCTTTAAAGAGCTAAGATGTGTAAAGTACATGTCTGCTTTCTGCAGCGCAATAGGCTGTATTTGCCATTGGTTGTAGGTGCATAGACGTTCACCATAACCTTCAAGTGTATTGTTGAAATGTAAAGCTGTGACCCTGGTTAAAGCAGTATCACGCTGTCATCTGTTCTGTACATGTTAGACCAATTGCACTTATTTTATTTGTACGTTGGATCTTTTACTCACCATACAGTGGCTAGTTAATTTGTGTGTGTGTGTGTGTGCAATGTAACCTGAGGTTGTGGACAGAATTAGACCCTGGCTGCTTTTTTAACTCTAGATTCGGGGGCATTGGCATGGCTGCAGCTGGACCTAGAACAAAGGCCCTGAGCTTAAGCATTCATCATACAAGCAAGGGAATTGTGTGCTTTTCCTCATGATACTGTATGTTCTCACTCTATTTATTTATGTTTTGCTCTATTTTACACATTATTATTAGAAATCGCCATGTTCATCTGAACCAAGAGGATGGGTGCCTGCTCAGATTTTTTTTATCCAAGATTTCAATGTAACTTTTTTAATTTTTTCATTCTTAAAATGTCAGATTCACATTCATCTGTTTTGGATAAAACATGCTTTTGACAAATCACTTTGCAAGTTGCAAAACAAGCAATAAGCAATGCAATATTTAGCAGAAACTTTGCTACAGGGACATTTTTTCAGTGATCCTCACTTTATTTTGCGTTATTTTAATATTATATATGTTACACTTTAAAGTAAAAGTGAATTTATTCACAAGAATTCAATTAATTTCTAAGAAATTAGTAGCTTCTATATTTGACTGATACAGTAATTTAAATTATTTTTATAATTAAATGATTTTTGTTAGATATTTGTCTTAAATACCTACTCAAATAAATTTGGTCAGCCCAATTAAGTTCCAATTTCCTCAAATCATGTCTATGTAACAAAAATGCATAGTGATAACTAATATTTTTTTTTTAAGTAAGTGTTACCAGTGTTAAAACATATCTTACATGTACATGATGAATTACTTTGTTTTGCAGCTTATCTTGCCAAATGCACAAATGAGTCTAACTGCGTCTGATGGCCCCTCAAATAGAAAGGCGACACACACACATGTGTGTATATATAAAGCCAGCTCATGCCTGCATGCCAGTCTGATTCAGTAACCCGTCATACATGTTCTCTGCTTGAGTGCCAAACATCAAACCAAAAAGCAGGTGCTACTGAACAAATGAGAGCACCGACCACACTGGAATAGAGTCATATAATCAGGCAAAAACAGTTTGGTTATCCTAAGGTGTCTGCTTAAGGCAGTGTGGGCTTCTGCACAGATTAAGCAAACTGACAGGGTCTGGATTGGGAGGTATGTGATGGGTCTTTGTGCAGGGGGACTCATGCTTGTCACAAACTATTTGGAGCACTTGAACTGTGCTGATGTGGACTGAACTAAAGGCACAGTAGAAGATATCATTATCTGTGTAGGGAGCTGCTCTGAGTGCCTCAGATGGTCTATTCGGTTTATGCCATGATGTGGATTCAACCAGGAAAGAGGCTGTGAGTCACAGACAGACTGTGAAAACTGCGGCAGACAGAATATAGACAGCGAACACCTGTGAAGGTGCGATATGTGCAAAATGCGTACTTCGAAAATGAATAAATAAATAAATAAATAAAAAAGAGGCAAGACAGCAATTCTGCTCTACTACGTTCTGTCAGATGGTTTGACTACAGCTTGCATAGTTTTGACATTATATTAAAAAAAACATTTGAATGTGTTTATCCCTGTAGCTTCTGATCAGGAGCCTGTGTGTATTTGAAAACCCCTGTTCAATTTAGAGACATTGTTATACATGAAGTTGCTGTTTTTGTTTATTTTTAGCTTCTCTTTGTTCTCAGTTCAACATTTCAGATGTTTTGTCTGTTAATCTCTGAATATAAACATTTCACTCTTCTTGACGTTTGTATAAAGGATTATTTAGATTCAACGTCTGGGCGGTTCAGTGGATCAAAGCAACACAAGCTGCAAAGCATCTCGTACCTTATATGTGATGACTGAATTTTTGTTGTACTGTACTACTTTAGAGATCCAACCATCTCTGCAGGTAAAACACAAATAACAACACCTGCATTCCAGCTCAGTTTAAGTGTGATTTGTCAACACGGAGATTAAGCCATGTTGTGAGTATCTTTCACTTCAAAGCAAACACAATCAAAAGATCCTCTAATTACACAGTAAAACTGATAACAGGTAACTATTTATACCAGATACGTACACTTTTTTTGTGTGTGTGTAATTTAATTAAATCAGGATAATTCAGTGATATCAAATCAGTAATGAATGTAGTATTTTATATTCACAGCTGTTTTAATTGTACACTTTTAATTACATTTCCATAGAATCAAACGTACTTTTTACATAAAGTGTATCAATTGATTTGGAATGCCTTTGATCATTTCTATACAACAGTTTTAATTGCATGATTTGATTTGCATGATTCGATTAAAATTATTAATTAAATTAATTAAAATACTTGAAATACCTATTAAGCATTAAAATGATCATTTCAATTAATTACCGTTGTTTTCCATGGAAAAAGATCAATAAACAAAATCATAAAAAATATATATATATTTATGTATTTCAGGCTCACTCTTTTAACAATCAGTAAATTAAAAATGATCTTTTAAAATCTACACAGCTTATTTATTTCAACATTTAATGTTTAATTTAATGTGTTGCCTGCCGTGTCATGTCATGAGAAATTTACTAGCAATTTATGAATTTTTTCTATGCTAACTTTTAATATCAACTACTTTATTTTTGCTGTCTAAACATGCAATTCAGCTAATATATGGTCAGTTAGTACCTAGAACTGATCTGCCTTCACCGTGTGCTTTTTATTAGCAACTGAAACTAATTGACTTGAGAAAATCTAAGATCAAACAACAATATTTGTGACTCTCCATTTTCCCTCTGGCTGTCAGATGAACTGTGCATTCATTTTACTCCCAGAGATAACAAGAAGGTCAGAGACTGCAAATTGGAATTCATCAGAGTCCTTCCACATACCCAACGAGAGATAGGCAGGATCACAGAGGTCCTCCATGTAGGAGCACATGCAGCAGCAACTGTGTACCTGACATGACCTTGTCTGTATCGGCTCTGGCCGTGTGCAGCCCTGCAGAGGATGACAGTTCAAGAGAGGATCACGGTTCTTTATCCGTCGAGTAGAGAGGGTGGGTGTTACAGTAGTTTACGTGATTATGACTCTAAAAGGAGTATTAAGGTTTAAACCTCTGGGGAAAAACAGCAGAAGCAGCACTTTTAAATTAGGGAGAAGAGTGCAGGGTTATTACAATTCAGAAAGAGTTGCAGAAGGAGAGTTCTCTCAGTTTCTCATTTGGATATTTGACTAATTCTATCCTTTGCTCAATACAGCCATGAGCATTAAACCCAGATCTCTCTCTGAACAAGCTCAGCACAGCTTGAGGACATATGCTCTCTCTTCTCTAGTTACAATGCTGCCTGATGTTCACGTTAGATCATTTACAGTAGCAGAACCTGGTTTCAACCACCATCACGGTCTCCTGCCAAATCGAATTCCTCTTGTTTAAGAGAACCTGATTGCATTTTGCCTTTATGAAATTGCAAAATGATTATATTGGTCTGGTGCAGGACTGGTTAAGAGGGCTTTATTCGGGAGTCAGAAAATGATATGCAGTGAAACATAAGATCAGCTTATGACTCAAGTAATTTATGTTCCATCTATTAATTTCTTCAGGAAAAGTTTGGCATACTCTTTTATTGTTATTATTATTATAAATGAAATCACTAAATGGACCCCTGCAGATGCTCATGACTGTGCATCTCTTAAAATATCAGATATTATACAGTAATTTGACAAATAAAAGTTGTAAAATGTGGCATGACTCATCAATAAAAAGAAAACATATATATATATATATATATATATATGAATTCATAAGATAATTTCCCCATATTCTACCATTAAACATCTGGGGTTGGTAAGATTTGTAAAAATGTATTATACATTAACTTGTATTAAAATATATTAACTTACTTAGGCTGCATTTATTTAATAAAATTTTACATTTTAAAACTACACTTTAACATTATAATACACTAATATTTAAAATTTGAAATGAGAATATATCAAATGTGATATATTTTATAATAAAATTTGTTTCTGTGACAGCAAAGTTACATTTTTAGCATCATTACTCTTCTGTTAGTCTTCAGTGTCAGATTATCCTTCAGAAATTACTATAATATGCTGATTTGCTGCTCCAGAAACATTACTTATTATCGATGTTGTAAGTTGTGCTGCCGCATATTAATGTGAAAACCACATACATTATCTTTTCAAGTTTCCCTGATGAACAGAAAGTTAAACAAAATGTATAAAAAATAGCAATGTTTTGTAATTCTTCCTTTTAAATAAATAAGTAAATCCTGAGAAGTATACTGTACATGTTTTTTTTAAGTGTACAGGAAATATTTTTACATGGTTACACCACATGCATACCAAGTGTTTCAGTTACTTCTTTCATTGTGTTTGAAACGTTTGTATTATATATATAGTGTTGGGAAACAACATATGATTCCAAACTACAAATTGTGAACTTCTAACATCTTGGAACTTGTTTTAAACTAGATTTTTAAAATTCACTTTTTTTTATCTTCTTTTTGGATGTCATTGACCCATATGTGGATAGATGACAAGGCCCCTATGAATGACTTTGTGATGATGGCAGGTCTACAGCTTAGACATGATTACATTTCTAAGAAATATGATACACATAGGAATACGGGTGTCTGTTTACACGCTCTCTATTTTTATCTGCTTTCAAAAGCTTGTGTAACACAGATTTGATATCCAAACCAAAGGCATTTTGAAAACATTCCTACTTATCTGCAGATTAAACTAACCCACTGACTGGGACGCCGCTAGCATCGCTAACGTTTCTGGCCTGCTAGCAGCTGTTCCAACATTAATATACAACAGATTATTCCCAGTGCACTGACTACATTTCGGGAAATTCTCACTGAGCGTGCCTGCTTGTAAACAAGCTTTGCCATTAAGCTGAAAGTCCATTCACACCCAAAAAACACACCACAGAAATATAATAAAACCGATTCCCCACAAATACTGCAATAAAGCCAGAAGGTGTTTTCTGCAACATCAAAGAACATCTACTTTTCCTCTTGGCGGTTTGTAATCCCCTTGTGAGTCTGCTGGCGTGGTCTAAATTTGGCTCGGTTGTTCACTAGACCCAACAGAGGCTTAATGGCACCAAATCGGTGGGATTCTTACCATGCTGAAATGAAGGACATTGGCCTAACCAAGGACACTGCTAGCCTGACTGGGGATTGAAAAGAGACAGTAATTAACATCAAAAACCAGATAAACGATAATGCGGCAGGTCCAAACCCAGAGCCGGCCGTGCCAGCTTTAGCTTTTCATGGCTAGAATCTGTGAAAAGAGCAAAATTCCAGAGAGACAGCCGGCCCATCAGTCAGACTGAACCCGTGGCACTTTTGCGACTGAACTTGGAAGACACCTCGAGTATTAGAAAAAGGGGCTTGACAGCAACATGTACATGTCTTCATCATCAACTTATAGTCGGGTCATTTTTCACCAGTCCGTTGTCTTGTCTTTCAATAGAGCTGCTCTGTGATTAATGAGCGGTCTGGAATGTGTTCAGCCAGTGACATACAGTCAGACTATTATGCCAAGTGATCTATATGGCCTTTGATGAGCAGCCTTTCCTCCCACAACACTAGGAAATTCCATCTTATCTTATGAAATTTTAGGACATTAAGCGGGGATTTTAGCATTATTATCTAATCCTTCAGCCAATGTTTGTTCTGGTGAACTTATCTTCTCTGTGATGGGAGTAATTGAGCAAGCAATGAGAGATAACTTTAACAGTACACCACATATGCTGCCTGCTGCTGGAGAGGTTAATTTGAGCACACACTCTCACAAAGAAATAGCACACTAGTGGGTTTTCCCCAGAACCACTAAAACATCGCTCTACTTCCCATTTCAAACTTGTCTAAACTCTTTATTCAAGGCTTAACTTCAAAAGGTTCAAATGAAATTTTGGTTGTATGTGGCACATAAAAGGAGTTGAGTTGAATGTCTCAACTAAGGCTTTAAAACTGCTATGTGCACTGTATTTAATAGTAACAAAAAATGCTTTGATTGTATTAGTATAACACAAAATATGATGACGCTAAACATACTTTAGTGTTTGTCTCAATAGTATTTGAAGATTTGTGAGAGTTTAAGAGGAATCCTCTGAAGGGGAAAATGTCACAACATAGACATTTCAGTAGCACAGGATAAAAGTTGCCGGAGTGACACTTGCCTTAGGAGATTGCCCTGCATCTGAGAGACAAAAAATGGGAAACTTAAAATACTTAGAAGTCTGTATTTATTGTATCTAAATGCATTGTAATACAACTTTTAAAAATAGTTTTCTTAAGCTTGTGTTTTCATTGTATATATGGATTATAAATGCCATCAGTGAGCAGTCAGTGGTTTGTTGACAAGATCTTTTGACCTCTGAGAAGGTGCCATATACTGTAGGACAGACACACAGATTAATATTTCGAGAGATACCTGTATGTGGGGGAATATAGTATTTGGTATTTTTATGTATTATTATTATTACAAGACATTAAAGGTATAACATTTTGCACTTTATTGTTGCCCATTTAGTTAAATAAAATTGGATAACGCTGTCACTTATTTGGACTCTAGCTAACCGACTTTTGTCCTCTGCTCTAACCTCTTTCATTGTTGTTTACCAGCCTTAAATGTCATAGAAAGAATCGGTAAAAACTTCAAAAGCTCTTATAACCCTATAGGTGACTTAGATCTCAAGGAGGTCAGTAATACCTGTTGAAAGCCATCCATTAACACTGCCATTTATCTCAACTGCACCAGCTCAGCTGTTCCATGGCCCTCCAGATGTACAGTATGCAGTTTGAAATATGGCGTCTTATAGGCTCTCATTTCTCTCAGATTTTTATTTATTTACTTATTTATTTTTTGGCCCATCATCTGCACTGTTCTAAATCAACATATTCAAAAAAATGCATTCGATAAATGTCCATTTCAAATGATTAAAGATTATCCATTATCTACCAACAGGGCTATGTTAAGCAGCAAAACCTTGATTCCTTATTATAACCAATCACTGCCTGAGTCATCCAAAGAATAACAAACTACTCTTGTCTTTGGCCAGTGACACACAGACTTTCTAGAAATGCAGGCACATTTTACATGACGTCAAGTTCTCATCTCCCTGCAATATTTACATCAACTTGCAAATAGCCTGATTATGATGTTTTCCCACAACATGTGACTAATTATATCAGATGATTAAATGCATTATCTTGTAGGGGTGATGATGATGATGATGTGATCTCTTTAAAGACCTGTGAATCTTCAAACCCATGACATAAGTGTCTGTTGCTAAATAACGTATCTTAAAGGTACATTTTAATCCAGCTTGAGGAGCTAAAATTGCCCCAAACCCCTTTAAAACCAGCCAGAGACCATAAGTCCTATTCGTGTGCTTACGGATAGATATCCTTCCATATAGTTGCACAGTTGCAAGAGCAGTTACTGACCTCTTGTCGAAAGTTATATTTATCCTTTGCCCTAAAAGTTATTAATTAGCTAAAGTGTGTTGAGTCAGCTCGACTCCCTGTTTGTTCGCGCTTTGATTAACTCATCCGTCGCCGGATCATTTAACATGTGGGCTGGAGCGCGTAACGAGGGCACGTGCGCTCGCTTATGCCTCGCTTCTCAGGAGCGCACTGCCTCCGCCAGAGACACAAGTCTGTCCGCAGAGCTCCGCCGTTTAAAGTTTCTCACTGCCGTTGCTTGGGGAATTTATTTCGGAGATTAACGGGAGCGGGAATATCCTATAGAGGAGCGTTGCTTTAGTGAGCGAGAGGTTTCAATGTTGCGTCCTTTGCGATAGTAGAACATCAGCATTGGGAAATATGCGTCTGTCCACACGAAACCACCACGAATAAACGGTTCCTACGGAAACCTGGGGTTTAGTTCCCCTCCTGAGCGGAATAGAGAACTTTTCCCTCTTTAAATGAGGCTTTGGATTATTTAGACCGGAAAAAAAGAATCATGGTCCGACAAACGCTGGATACAATTTGGGATTTTTAAGGTCATAGAGCGTTTAGAGCAGCATCGGTATTTTAAGAGGACTAAGCAGAATACAGTCATTTGGAGGAAACATATGACAGCACGAACGGCACCTTTTAACGCACGCGGACTCTCTATCAGAAACAGAAACATGTATATCTATATCTACGGCTTTCTGCTCTTTTTAGGTAAGTTTTTGTTGATATTTACAGCCTTTTTTCTGTCTAACTGAAAGCAAAATCCCCTTATGCTATGCATACATATTTAATTTCATTTAATCTGTACGTTAATTTTATTTAAATGTACTTTCCTCCAGTAAATGTGATAATCAAAATAAAGGACTTACATTATATGTTTGATACTATGATAGTTTATGAAGTTATGTGAAATTAAGGTGAGGTCAAGTTCGACAACGAGCAGTAAAACAACGATATTCATTCATTACGTTTTCATTTATGCAAATTGGAATTGAAGACACGTAAAACTCGCAAATTTACATTTATGGTAATGATGTAATGCAAGTAACATGAGCTGCGTTTCATTCCTTCTGAATGAAGGTAACTGATCACGTTATTTTATAGTTTTACATGACGGCTAATTGTTATCTAATTAGTATCCTGTAGTTCGAATCCCACTCATTAAGAGTCAGTGCATAGAAAATGAATCTCCGTATAGAAAATGATTCAATAAAGGTGAGAATTATCAAGGTCACTTTGTAGATTTATCACTGGCCATTGCACGCTGACAAGACTTGATCCTTTCTGCGCACCATATGATGAAACTTAAGCTGAATATTTAAAGAGTCTGCAGAACATATTAACCATTCAGACGTTCTGATATATTCATCTGCTTTAAATTAATTTGAATGTTGCAGTAATTATATAAGTGATAATGTGAAATTACCTTACTACAGTAGATAATATTAATATCTATAATACAATATAATGAAGTGTTGTCTAACTACTTTCCAGATTTTCTTCTTTTCATATTTGCTTTCTTGAGAGCGTCTTGCAGTATTTCTCAGTGTTTTAATTTCTGAAAAATATGCAAAGCATTCGTCAGTGATTCGTTGTCCAAGGGTGTGTCTGAATCTTTCATTCTGGTTCTGATGTTCTCTGAACAGTTAAAAAAAAAACAAAAAAAAAACATATTGGTAAGTATGCTGATGTATTTACACCTGTAGGTGTCACTGGTGGGTCGCACCTCCGTTATAATTACCCCGTGACCAAAAAATAAATAAATTTGCATACATGTACAAAAAGTTCTCTGTTGCTGTCAAACACATATAGAATGAAGTGTGAAAGTTTAATATTGTGGGAAAAAAGCAATGATAAAGCATTAATATGAGGTAGGTATAAAGAGCATTGGTCAGTTGCTGGTAACGCTTTAGATTACAACCTGCAATGTACCGCATAATTACACAGAATATGTAGCGTACCTACTGTATATTGTAACTATAGAGTACCTCCACAGTACCTACTCGTAGATATAAGGGAACAATATGCAACATTTGGGGAATAAGGGGGTAATAACCTGCAAAATTATACTGGACGTATTTTATAACTAAAGGGGACCTATTCTGAAATTACATGGTATGTATGACACACTTACCGAAAACGTACAGCTGTATGTATGTGTAGGTAAACGGAAACAATGTGCAAAGTTTAGTGGGATAAGGAGGTAATGATTGGAAAATTAAAAGTAGTTATACTGTTAGTATATTTCATAAGTAAGGCGTAACTATTGTAAGATTACGTGGTATGCATGGCGTACTGCATTAGATAATATTACGATTTTGAATTTTTTAGTAACAAAATATATGATGCAGTACATTTTTAGACTATGTACTGGGTTTTATTACACCATATCTCTTACATTACTGGTCCAAATAGTAAGCTGTAGTATAATTTAGTAGTTATAGATAAAAGCCACCAGTCTTTATAAAATTTCACCAGTTTTGTACTAGTGTTTCAGTGATCATGGAGATTAATGGGTGGAGATTAATATGTGAAAATAATGTTATAAACTTCTGCTATGATTGTTAAGAAATTTCCAAGAAAATGTACCTGATGAAAGAGCATTGCATATGGTCATCTCAGCAGTGAGTCCATCAGCAGCATTGTACCGTCAGTACAGTACAGTACAGTTGAAAATTAGATTACCTGATTCCAGCTGCTCTCACGTTAAACATATAAATATAACATCATAATACACGACACATGTATATTTTACTGTATCATTGATGTTTTTTGATAGCTGTAGTGCTGTTGGTGCATATGTGGTTTAAGGCAAATAGAATAAATAGAATAAAATGCAAATAGAATAAAATGTTCTACAACATTTTTCTTAACTACTGTCATGATCACCAGCTGGAGTGCCCATGAACTCCAGTTAGGGCACTCCACCCCGGACTCTGAAATGCGTCTCCCATTGTGTCTGTGTTCCCATGTCGTGTTCTAAGGACTCTTATTATGAAGTGTGTTCCACACTGTTTTAGTGCTCCCCTTGTTCTGCCTTTGCCCACTTGTTTGTCTCCATAGCAATTGATCAGCTCCGCCCCCTTGTCTCCACTTTAAAAGCAGTTTGTGTTTGTTAATCTAACCGCTGAGTATTGAGTGTTTATCCTCCTTACAAAGCGTTTCCTAGTTCCTTAGTCTTGTCTTGTTTTTTCCGTGAGTTTTCCCCTGTGTTTTGATCTCCGCCTGGTGGTTTCTGCTCTGTTTTGCCTCTTTGGATACTGTTTGCTCCTCAACCGACCCACACTATCCCTCAGGATTATTCTTGTGTTTTGCCTCCATCATTCCTGTTTGCTGATGTCTGACCCTGCCTGTACGACCATATTTTCCAATAAAGCTTTGCTTTGGATCCACACGCCCGAGTCCCCTTTGTTACAGAATACTCAGCCACAAAAGGATCCAGCAGCTTTTCATGTGGACACTGGTCAGGTATGGGCACCCCTAGAATCTTATTTGCACTCAAGCAGGGTACACGATCACTGGAGAATCATATCCGAGAATTTTTAGCCATTGCATGTCGGCTCATGCCATAGATTCTCCGGAGTTTCCACTGGTGGCTGCACAACTCCCAGGACTATTGGTTTGTACCATTGAGCCCTTGCCTTGCCCTGCCACGGCTATGGAAGCCGTCATTGAACTTTCATTATGCCTCGCCCCGGCCATGGAGGCCAATGAACTCTCGCTCTGCCCTGCCACAGCCATGAGGGCCGCCATAGTACCCATGCCTTGCCCTGCTACAGCTAAGGAAGCCGCCCCCAAGTCTTCGTCATGTCTCGTTACGGCTACGGAGGTCGCTGAACCCTTGTCTTGCCCTGCCACAGCCATAAGGGCCGCCATGGAACCCTTGTCTAGTCCTGTCACGGCTATGGAAGCCGTTTCTGAGTCCTCGTCCTGCCCTATCACAGCTATGGAGGCCATTTCTGAGTCCTCGTCCTGCCTTGTCTGCCCTGTCATGGCTATGGAAACCATTTCTGAGTCCTCGTCCAGCCCTGTCATGGCCACGGAGGCCATCGTCAAATTCTCATTCTGCCCTGTCACAATTATGGAGGCCGTTTTAGAACTCTCAGACTGTCCTGTCATGACCTATGAAGCCGTCATTAACCTCTTTGTGTTCGGTGTTCCAGTCCCGTCTGCTCTGCCCTGGAGGGCATGTGTCCCGGCTGCTCTGACTTGGCCCCCCATGAACTCGCAGCTTGTACTGTCTAGACTGCAGAGGCCATTGTTAACCTCTGTGCTCTCTGTTCCAGTCCCGCCTGATCCACCCTGGTGTCCTCTGGCCCCGCCCTGATTTTCTGCTCCGCCCTGGGACTTCTTGACTCCACCAGTTGCTCCACCCTGGATGGTGTCTGTTCCGCCTGTTCTGCCCTGGAGGGCTTCTGTTCCGCCTGTTCTGCCCTGGAGGGCTTCTGTTCTGCCCATTTCGGCCAGGAGGGCCTCTACTCTGCCTGCACCGCCGTGGCTCCCTGCGCTGCCTGCACCACCGTGGCTCCCTGCTCTGCCTGCACCGCCATGGCCCTCAGCTCTATCTGGATTGCTGTGGCCCCATGGGCCACTATCTCTGCTCCATGACCCAGGCCCATCACTACTACACGGTCTTCCACTGCTCTATGGCCCGGGCCCACCACTGCTCTATGACTTTGTCTCTGTTCCCCTGCATGGGCCTGGCCCTCCATCCCTCTCCCCATTTTGCTGCCGCTCTGCCTCCCTCCTAGACTCTCCCCTGTTCTCAATTAGGAGCAACTGGAATCCGCTCCTTAGGAGGGGGGCTATGTCATGATCACCAGCTGGAGTGCCCATGAACTCCAGTATAGGGGCACTCCACCCAGGACTCCGTTATGTGTGTGTTAGCTCTGTCTGTGTTTCCTTGTCATATTTAGGTGTTTTATTGTGAAATGTGTCTCCGATTGTGTCTGTGTTCCCATGTCGTGTTCTAAGGACTCTTATTATGAAGTGTGTTCCCCACTGTTTTAGTGCTCCCCTTGTTCTGCCTCTGCCCACTTGTTTGTCTCCATAGCAATTGATCAGCTCCGCCCTCTTGTCTCCACTTTAAAAGCAGTTTGTGTTTGTTAATCTAACCGCTGAGTATTAAGTGTTTATCCTCCTTGCAAAACGTTTCATAGTTCCTTAGTCTTGTCTTGTTTTCCCCTGTATTTTGATCTCCGCCTGGTTTCTGCTCTGTTTTGCCCCTTTGGAAACTGTTTGCTCCTCAACCGACCCATGCTATCCCTCAGGATTATTCTTGTGTTTTGCCTCAACCATTCCTGTTTGCTGATGTCTGACCCTGCCTGTACGACTATGTTTTCCAATAAAGCTTTGCAATTGGATCCACGTGCCCCAGTCCTCTTTTTACCCTCTTGTTAAATGTAGTTAAGGTGTAAGTGTGGCGTCCGTGCCCTTGTTACCCTCTTGTTACGTGTAGTTATGTGTAAGTGTGGCATCCGCGGGCCGTAATCTAAAGCAAACCCTTGTTACCCTCTTCTTACGTGTAGTTACTGTGTGAGTGTGACATTAAACAATTTAAGTTACGCTACAATAGATATGTTTCAAAGTTGTTAACCATTAACTGTATTACATAGTTAAATGCAAGGTCCAAAGGCCCTAAGGACCCTTCTATTTTTTTTTTAACAAAATTGTAACAAAACTTTTCCAAGAATATAATGAAAATGCTGAAAATAAAAGTACATTCACTTATCCAAAGAAAAGTAAAAAACAAACACACAAGCAAATCATGTTCTAAATGTATTTTAATAGTCAAACTGTCAATTTTTTATTTCAGCTGTGGGCAGAAGTCAGCGAATTTCTGGAGATCTTTTGCAAATACTTGCAAAGTTGTCATTGCAGAATATAAGGAAGCAGAAAAGTCCTGCCCTTCTGATGCTGTTTCACTTGTGATCACAATTAAAGAAAAATGCATTGCAAAAAGAAAAAAAGAAAGAAAGAAATACTTTTAAAACAAAACAAAAAAAATTGTAATACATGTCGTGTTTGCATAATGTAAAGTGTTGTACAAAGACTATATCTAACCAAATATAAAAACACACTTCTGTTTTGTTCCACAAAAATGTTTCAAGGCAAAAAAGAGTTGCCAACATTGTGATGCGTAAAGCAAAAAAAATAAATAATAATATAAAGGACTATGAAACTTTCAGAACTTAATGGTAAAACAAAATAGAGCATGTAAGTCAGTAGGTGGCTCCAACTAATTTTAAACTCCTGGGTGGCCTGTACCATAGCAAATTAATCATGTTTATACCATAGTTAAAAAAAGACATTGTTACAATAGTTATTATATGATCACCACAAAACAGTTATGGTTGTGTTAAAAAAATTGTGGTTAACACCTCTTCAGCACTGTTGCACATTTAGCATTTTTACAGAATTAGGAATATTTTAATTTAAAAAAAAGTGCCCTAAATGGATAAAGAAGAGTCTCTATAAAATAATCAAAATTGGTAATATACAGTGTTGCTTGATTTGTTCACATTTTATGACAAACACAAATATAATATTTCCTGATAAGTTACTCCCCCCTTTGTCATCTATGATGTTCATGACTTTCTTCACTTTTTTTTTTTTTTTTTAAGGAGACATTCCAGAATTTTTATCATACAGTGGAGTTTTGATCACCAGCGGATTAAACATGCTGTTTCAAAGGGCTCTACACGATAGAAGCCTTATAAGGGTCTTATATCTAGCATCAATCGACCATTTTCTTAAAAATATACATTATACATATTTTATATTTTATATTTGTTCCACAATCTGCAACAGAAGGTGGCAGTGATGCACATATTTACGTTGGTGCCAGCTGCCGATAAAAACCAAGAATACGCATCGCAGAGCTGAGCATTTGTGGTAAAAATGTATAATGTATATTTTTAGAAAACTGGAGCCGGTTGTATAAAAGGTTAAGACTAGTCTTAAAAGTTAGTCCGCTAAATTTTTCTTTAAGACTGGTCACAGTTTCTTAAAATTCAGTTACATAAAAATGTATATTAGTCTAAGGTAAATACAAAAAATAAAACAGATTACTCTTGGCTAACTGCTAGTTGGTCAAACTAGCTCTTAAGACACTGTCTTAACATGAAGGCTAAGTTTATGCAACTGGCCCTGGTCGATCTTTTGCTGGTTAAGACTCTTATTTCTCGACTAGTATTGCGTAGAGCCCTTTGAAACAGTGTTTTTAATCTTCAAACCACTGGCCACGAAATGTCCACTGTATGAAGAGAGATCCTGGAATGTTTTCTTAAAAATCTTAATTTCTTTGCGACTGAAGAAAGAAAGACAGGAATATCTCTGAGACATATGGTGAGTAACTTATAAGTTACAATACAATACAATAACACAGTGTGTTAAAATTTAAAGGGTTTGTACATTGGGCCTTTTTTTAATCAGTTTACTCAAATGTTTGTGGGTGGGGGACTTTTTTTAAATTCAGGTATTCCTAATTATGTAAAAATGCTAAATGTGCCGTGTTGAAGAGGTTAGAACCACGGCTGTTTAGTACCCATGGAATAACTATAGTTGTAACAATGTTTTATTTGTTTTTTTCTCAATGTTTTTAAACTATGGTATAAACATGATTATTTTACTGTAGTACAGGGTACACCCAGGGGTTTAAGGTGAGTTGGAGCCCATCAAAGTGGAGTTGACTGTCACCTACTGACTGTTGCATATTTTCTATTAAATTTTTTTTTCTCCAATCTTGTTTGTTATTTTCAGTTACCTTTTTCAGTTTTGGCAACTCTTAATGATTTGCCTTGAAACATGTGGAACAGAGTCCTAACAGAACAGAAGTCTTTTTTTTAATAAATATTTGGTTAAATATAAGTTTTTGCTAACACTTTACATTATGCAAACATGACATGTATTAACATGTCTTTCTTTCTTTATTTTCTTTTTTATTGCAATGCATGTTTCTCTAATTGTGATCACAGATGAAAACTGCATCAGAAGGAGATGACTTTTCTGCTTCCTCATATTCTGCAGGGACAATTTTCGCTGAATCTCCAGAATTTCAACTTCTGCCCACAGCTGAAAAAAAAAAAAATTGACACTTAGAACATGATTCGCTTGTGTGTTTTTACTGTTCTATGTGGTTGTAAATTATGCGTTCTTATGTTCTTGGAAAAGTTTTGTTAAAATTTTGTTTTGTGTTATTGTTAAATTAGGGTCTTTAGACCTTGCATTTAACTAAGTAAAATTGTTCATTGTTGACAACTTCGAAAAATGTCTATTGTAGCATAACTAAAATTGTTTAATGTCACACTTACACCGTAACAAGAAGGTAACAAGGGTGCGGACATCACACTTCTACACGTAACAAGAAGGTAACAAGGGTTAGCTTTAAATTACGGCCCACGGACGTCACACTTACACCGTAACTACACGTAACAAGAGGGTAACAAGGGCGCGGACGCCACACTTAAACTGTAACTGCATGTAACAAGAGGGTATTTTTGCGTAGTAGTTAAAAAAAATGTAGTACATTTTATTCTATTTGCATCTTATTCAATTTATTCTATTTGCCTCTAACTACATATGCACCAACAGCACTACAGCTATCAAAAAACATCAATGATACAGTAAATATACATGTGTCGTGTATTACGATGTTATATTTATATGTTTAACGTGGGAGCAGTTGGAATCAGGTAATCTAATTTTCAACTGTACTGCTCTGTACTGACGGTACAATGCTGCTGATGGACTCACTGCTGAGATGACCATATGCAATGCTCTTTCATCAGGTAAATTTTCAAATGGAAATTTCTAAACAATCATAGCAGAAATTTATAACATTATTTCCACATATTAATCTCCACACATTAATCTCCATGATCACTGAAACACTAGTACATTGTATAAACTGGTAAAATTGTATAAAGACTTTATCTAAGTATAAGTTGTATAAGTTTTTATCTATAACTACTAAATTATACTACAGTTTACTATTTGGATCAGTAATGTAAGGGATAGGGTGTAATAATACCCAGTGTGTAGTGTAAAAATATACTGCATAATATGTATTGTTACAACAAAATTCTTTAGTTATAAAATACTTACAGTATAATTTTGCAGGTTATATACCCCCTTATTCCCCAAACGTTGCATAATGTTCCCTTGAGTAGGTACTTTGGAGGTACTCTATCGCTACAAAATAGTTACGCTATAAATTCTGTGTAATTATACGGTACGTTGCGGGTTGTAATCTAAAGCGTTAACCAGTGGCTAATTGAATCCATGACTTGTGTCATGCTAATTAGAAGTCTTTTGTGTGATGTATATGATATTTTATTCTTCAAAACATGCTTTTTTTCATACTTTGACACCGTTCTGAGCTGTCAAGTGATCCTTGTGAGTCATTAAAATGGTTTCACAATCATCTGGTTATTGCCACTGGCTTGATGGTCTTTAAATTGCACTCTTTGGCTGTGTTAGTCATCGACTGAAATAATATTTTATAATGACAAAATGAGTGGATGCAGGCACTAATGCCTTAATAGATTTATTTGTTAGAGATAAAGATTTGTTGAACTTTTATTGTGTTATTTTGTTGAAGACTAGTGTTAGTGGGGCATCTGTCTATACAGTATGTAAACATAAACAAATAAATGAATACCTGAACCTCTGTTCCTCTTTACCCTTAGATGAGCTTGTGTTCTCCATGTCGGGCTCTTCCGCTCTCTCTGAGTCTGGGCACCAAGAGTCAATGGACTGTTTAAGAGCCACCGAGAAGTGTAACCAGGACCAAAAGTGCAGCCATCGCTTCAGGATCATGAGGCAGTGTCTGGCAGGCAAGGACAGGAACACCATGTTGGCCAATAGGGATTGCCAGGTAGCCCTGGAAGTGTTGCAGGAGATGGCTCTGTTCGACTGCCGCTGCAAGAGGGGAATGAAGAAGGAAATGCAGTGTCTGCAGAGTTACTGGAGCATCAACATAGGCCTGACTGAAGGTAAGAGCTCTGTGGGATTACAGATCCATGGATAAATAGTCTGCTAGATACACATGATTGATCCCAGAAAGGCAGTAGGAGAGACTGAGGCTAGTAGGCACACATTAATATTTCTCAGAGTAGATTTATTTCATGGTCATTTTCTGTATACGCACCAAAGTCTTGCCTACATCAAAGCTATTGAACTGAAGATTTCCAACTTTATTATTTATCCAACTTCAACAACCAGGGCTTGTTGTCAGTTAGTAGCCTGTTATAGGGTTTTCCACAGAATTTTTATTTTTTCATATATTGTTTATATATAAATATATCTGAATATATATAAATAATATATTCATTCATTCATTTAGCCCGTATTTCATTTTTAGGGTTACAGTTGTCATGATAACTTTATATAACATAAGAAAGTATGAATGAATATTTGTGCATACATTTTGAGTAATGTGGCTCTTGATATATATATATATATATATATATATGTAGTTGAATACATAAATATATGCATAAATATTCATTCATTCATATGTTATGTACATCCTGACATCTGTAACCCTGAAAATGAAACGTGGAATGAGGAAATTAATGAATGAACAAAGGAATGAATAAATGTGACCCTCCGTACATATAAAATATGTGTGTGTGTGTGTGTGTATATATATATATATATATATATATATATATAAAAATTAATGTTATTCTCAAGATTTTGAGCTAGTTTTCTAAATCCACTGCTAGAGAAAACACATTTGTGAAGTTACTAATGTCCCCACATGACAACCAACCCTAGTCTGCTCTCTGTCACAGAGTGCGTAAAGCACATCATTATTCATATAAACAGTGCAATTTGAGAAAAGTAGAGTCCAGTGGCAGTGGATGGGGTGTGCATTAGCTGCTAGTGCTGTCAGGTCCATGAATGAGAGAAAACTGTCCTTGTGTACTGACATTACTCCTCGCGGGGGTAACAGCCAGAAGTAATGCAGTGCAGGCGGGCACGGGAGGAGGGTGAGGACGCAGCATTGTGGTGTCATGTTGGCATGAGCTGAATATATATGACTTGATCAGCTTCGACTAAACACCTCAGTGTGATGCTGCCGTGCTGCTCATTATTCAGCTCTAAAGCTGAATACAGTTTGCATCTTTTTTTTTTGTTTGTTTTGATATTCACTCAACATTACTTCTTATACTGGAATCTAATTTCTGATTTATAGTCTAGCTAGATTTTGATGCATGAGAGTGCTTCCAATATTCTCACTGATACATTTTTTCATGAATATATTATGATTTCACATATTTATTTATTTTTTTCTCCCACTTCCAAACTATCCATACATTAGAAAGCACTGCAGTAAGTCTGGTTGGAAATCATTTTGGGCTTGAACAGAGGAGTCATTCAATGCCAGGATGTAGCAGTCTGACTCAACTCACAGTTAGCTGAGCACACACTCACTGAGATGAACACACAATGTGCCGTTCCCGCTGGTTATGTGAAATGCAACTCCACCAATTGATCTACTGCATTTGATCTAAAGCTGCATTGCAAGAAATATTGCAGCCACTCTGAGAAGTTATACGGTTATTGGCACTTTTAGTGAAAAAGAATCATTCTGTTTTGGTAGTATAGCTCATGGAATATTCTTTATGTCTGCACCGATCAAGCAGATGCAAACTGAACCGTGTGGAGTCAAACCGATTGATTGACCTCCTTTTGAGCAGTCGTGCGTACAGTACCAACCCCCATGTGGGCAGAGCGTTCCAAGCTTATTGGCTTTACTCCCTCAATACTGTTAACAAGATGTTGTTATAGATTCTTCATGAGATGAGGATCCATCCCTTATTGCCTTGTTGTGCTCTGTTCTTGTCCTACTCAATTACATAAGCGATCATATCCCAATTCAAGCTTACAACACAAATCTAAGCTAAATATTAGTGGGGGTATGAAAATATTACATTATTACAGTAATAAATGTTTGTTAAATAACTTAAATGTGTTTCATCTAGCCACATTGAACAATGAAATGATTTAATTATATTGATTTTTATTTCTATAATAAATACACATATCGAAATAAATAATAAAATATTATAAAAAATATATAGCGTTTTAGTATTTTTTTAAACAAAGTATCTTGCTCATTAAGTCTCATTTATTTGATTAAAAAAGCATAACAATGTGAAATATTACAATTTTAAATAAGTATTACAGAAAATAAGTAAAGACAAAGATAAATCTTTAGCAGCAATCACACCGGTCTTCAGTGTCACACAATATTCAGAAATAATTCTAATTTTATTAATTTCTTATTATTATCGGGGTTGAAAACCTGCATTGTGCTGCTTAATACTTTTTTAAATCTTTTTTTCAGGACAGTTTTATAAAAAGCAAGATATAAATAATTTTTATTTGAAATGTAAAGTTGAAATTTATTTGAATTTATTTCGTACATATTTTACAAGATGGCTAATTCATACAGATTTATAAGATTTTTGCTAAATCGTACGTTATTTTACGATTTGCCAATTCGTATGAATTGTACGAATGACCGACACCTAACCTCACCCCTAAACCTACCCGTCACTGGGGTTTAGACAAATCATACAAAATCGTACAAGTGAGGTCGTACAAATTTGTACAAATTAGCACAAAGTTTCCACCTTGTACGAATACGTACAAATTGGTCGTGAGACTGTGTTGGTTACACCACTGAAGAAGGGTTATCTTTGGTATAACCACCACATGTTTTTATAATAGTTCACATGAATCCAATCTTATTTGGTGGTTTTATCTGTAGATTTCCCATGTCAGTTTGGAATTATTTAGATAAACATTTTTGTTGTCCCACTTCAAAACTTAGTCGCTGAGTATTATCATTACAGCAGCTGATTTTCTGCTGAATGTATTTTATAAATCTTATTTTTTGCCGTGACTTCACAGGCACATTTCCCATCAGGGCAAAGCAAGTGAAACATGCTGAAAACGCAGTCAGGTGCAGCACTATGCACAGGGGTGAATAAATGTAGTCTAAACCAGAGACATTATAAAAAGGCAGCAAATGGACCACTTGTAGAAAAACTAAAGGGGGAAATCTTAACACTTCACACAATTCGATCAGATTTGATTTCTGTATTCAAACACAGTTTGTTACCTGCATAGAAAATACCTGCCCGGAGGTGTTGCTTTACCATAAACGTCTCTGTTTGAACACAGTGCTGAAAATATATATGTGCACATTTGTCACGTTTCACTCATTATTTGTTTTTCTCATTCTCCATGTAGTTGTCTTTACATGCCATCCATCCATTCATCCATCCAGGCTAAGCCTAAATATGCATGAGAACACACTGTGCTGGCGTAAAGGGAAGTGTACTATTTACCTTTGGGTCCTGAGAGCCGAATTCATTCGATTCTCCACCAACATCATAACAATAGATTAGATAGTTGACAAAGAGTAATTGCTTTCTGTGGTATGTGTGCAACGGTGAGGTGGAAAAGCAGTACGGAGGCATGACCTGATATGGGAATAGTATTAGATTTCATTTAAAGGCTCCTGTGTTTCAAGGCTGTGTATCCTCTGTAGGATGAATATGTGTGAGCAGTTCAATGGTGCTGGTGTAAAGCTCCCTGTTGCTATGTAAGGTTATGCAAGCTCTGTTCCCTGCCTGTCTGCGGTTTATCATGAATACCTTGAATTTAAACACAAGGGAGTGTGATGTTTGCATACAAAACAAGCTGGTCTAACTATCTACAAATGGTATCACATACTGTAACTACTCAGCCGAGAGAAAGTTGTCTGTCAGCATGCCCATTCATCTCAGCGATGGAAGTACATGCGAATTTGAAATTTTCACTCATAGGCATGACACTTTGTGTGGCTAATTACTCTGAAGCAGGAAAATGACATAATGCGAATGTTGATTAATTGATGGAGATTATTTATTTATTCCCAGAATGTATAGTTATAGCATCTTCTTTCTCATGCTAACCAGCCATTATGAATTTCCGTGATTTTCCATGACTTTTCAAGTGGCTTGTGATGGATAAAGATTTTTAAGAAGCAGTCACAAAGACCAATTTATAGCCTATTAATATTTATGTTCATTAGCAAAATTTCCTATCCTTTTTACTAATGACAATTTTGAAATGACTTACAATGAGACAAATTTACTTCATAATCTGAATAGAGTGCTCCATTGGTGATGTGGTTTTCTAAGCCAAAACCCAGAAATGAGTTAGCATATTAGCACTTTCATTGTTTTTAATAGATTTTGGTTAAACGCTTGAATGGTTAACACAAGCACAGGAGAAGCTCATGCTGTTTTACAACATAAAATAAGCTTCTACTTGTCTTGAAAAAGGCATTTCTAACAAGTAGCTAAATGACACTTCAGATGTTAAACTTGAATACGATGAACAGGAAGACTCATTTACTAATTGGTCCACTGTTATGCACCAAAAGCGAAGCGAATATTTGCATTGCATTATCCGCTTTTTACATGTGGAGTTTTTTTTTTTTTTGCATCACTCATGCATTTGTAAAAATAAAATCTGTGTCAGTAAGGTCTTCTCCGATCGGCTTGACATGTCAAGCGAATTTCCTGGTTGAGTTGAAATTTTGAACTTGCATGATAGACAACTGAGGTGAATAGAGGGTATGCATTAACGTCACTTTCCCACCAGAACACACTTCCTCAAAAGAGCCTGCTGCATGACTAAATTTAATAGGGAAGCTGTGAAAACATGAGCAAAACAAACAATATTCAGTTAAAACTAAAGGTTGTTGACTCGATACAGTGTTCATAACAACTTACTAAAGATTCAGTGGTCCATGAATATTGATATGCAGCCAGGAATCATGTTTTCTGGCATTTATATGTGCCTGATGTTGACACATAAAGCAAATTAGTCACATTTTCTAAATATGTTGGCCTTAATCCAGGTGATCACTTATATCAATGTTAAATATTTATCGTCATATATTGTCCAGCCCAAAAGCAAGTTTTTGTCAGTATTTATTTGGAAACATGCAGTTATGTAGAATATAATATATATTTAAAACAATATTGAACATATTACCATAAAATGGTAACTACTGAAAATCCTTGTTTCGCAGCGACGTGTTTCAGGATTTTTTTTTTTTAAATAAAGACTTAACGAGGGAGATTATTAGTCATATGACAGTGGTGTATTTCGTTTATAGCCTACATTTATCTTTTTTTCTTTACTGCCTGTTCTATTTAGGCTTCAAAATTCAAAAGTTGTATTCAAATCATCTTCCCACATTTTTGAAAGATTATCATGCTGAACAGAATATGCAAGAATCATGAACTTTTGATGGTGACAGAGCTTATTTTCTGTAATAATCCAAAAGACAATGGACAAATCCTGTTGGGTTCTTGTGCTGAGCAAACTAGCCTGATGCTAACTTCAGGGTTGGCCTTCAAAAACACATCATCGCTGCAGCGCTCCATTATGTAAGACAATAAGACTTGGACAAAGCAGAGTAATACAACGAAGTACACTATGTTGATCGACACGGCATGTATTATGTGGTGTTTTAATTAAGACTGATTTGATTGAGTACTTTCTGAACTGCAGTACTTTACTAACACAGCATTAGTGACGCTTTATCACCCACCACTGCTTGAGCTGTGCACTTGTGGACACTGTCAGTATGGCACGAAATCAGTCGTAATTAATTTTGAACTGTTGTGCAGTGAACCAGGTTTAACTTAACAGAAGGCTAATTGATTTTGACACAAGCTCCCTCGGTTGTCTTACCAAAGACAAACACTTTGCAAGTAATTTCACCATAGGGAAAACTAAAGAAAGCCACTTAGCGGTAGAAAAGGCTTGTGATCTGAGTTTATACCTGAAGGAGATTCATCCTTATGAATAGGGTTGAGGGAGTTACTAAGATCATAGTACAGTTCTTCAAAGTTGAGAACTTAAGAGAGACCGCAAAATACTAAAATGCTGCTAAATAGCACATGAAGTTATTATATATTGTGACAAACTTACGCTAGGAAGCAATAGAGAACTGAAGAAATGGTGAAGATTTAAAGTTCAATTCAACTCAATTTTATTTTTTATTTTAGCTTCCCAGAAAATGGCAACAAGATCTCACAGCAATTTGAACATTTTTGACAAAGTGGCTAATTTGTGAGAAATCATATGTATTGTACGAGATGAAACAAAATGCATTTCATTTTTAAGAGACTGATTGGTAAGAAAAGCTAAAAAGACATTTTTGCATTAATTCCAGAGGGCTTCAAAGGCTAAAATCTATGACATGAACATAATATGCATATATCGAATGACGTATACAGTTTTGGAACAATTACATAATCATGTTCCAATTTCATAATTGTATTAGACCTTTTGTTTTTATGTTATGGAAGTTGACTTCTGTTCAGTTTAAATGTCAGCCTTAGACTTTATTTTATCTTGGTTGCCATGGATACTCTGGATTCTCTCAGTACGTAATAAATACCCAAGGAGACGACATCACATCTTGTAAATGAAATGTTTTTAATTTCCTATAACCCACTGGTCCAGAGTAATAGATCCATCGCCACAGGGGACATCCAGGACTAGATTGAATGACATTTCATGTCTTCCTAAATATTGTTTATGAGACCTAGCTACATTCTAGTTCACTTTAAATTTCAATTTGAAAGTGAACGATGGATGACTTTTGCTTCAGGGTCACTGTATTGATAGTTTGACAGGTACCTGAGCAGGTGAATAAGCCATGTGAGTTTAGCAGCAAGGTTCAGTCGCAAGTATTGAGCGCACATTCAAGGTCAAGGATACCGGATTGTAATGGAAATGTAATGGCATAGGGTTCCCACAGTCACACTGCATTATTTATTTATTTATTTATTTATCAGCAGTCTTTACCTTATTTTGAGTATCAATAATGAAAAATCATTTAAACAAAATCAATATGTATTAAGATATTGAGACTTGTTTAAATTATGGAAGCCACAGAGCCATTAAGCCATTAATTTCTGCCACAGAGTAAAAGAAAATGTATACACTGTGTTTAAACTCACAGTTCTGAGAATTGTGAGATATAAATTCACAATTGCAAGAAGAAAAAGTCAGAGGTAAAAAAGTCATGATTACCTTGAAATATATCTTAAATGAACATTATTTTGAACAACTGGTTAAAAATTATAAATATATGATTTTTATTTTTTATTTATTTTACTTCTTAAGGAAATATCACTTATTTTAAGGATGCTTAAAAAAATAATCATAGATATGAAATATTAAAGAATTTGAAAATAGTCATTTGCATGCTTGGAAATTAATAAAATTCTTAACTAGCCAAGTGAAGGTTATGGAAATCTCTATAATGAACATACATTTTTCTAGTTTTGCTGAGCTCTAAAATATTTAATAGGCTAGAAATTATTGCCAATTATAGAATGCAGACTCTATAAAAATTATTATTAAACATCCTTATCCATCATGAACCGCTAAAAACAATCATGGAAATTCACTGATTAAAATGTATGGGAACCCTGACAGCTGGAGACTTGTGAGTGGAAACCCTAGAGGGTCTGTGGTTTTCCCAATGGTACCATAGCAAGTAAAAGAAAAAGAGAAAAACATAACAGTATAGTATGTATTGCTTTCTGGCATTTTTTTCTCTCTCTGTACGCAAGCTCTCTGGAGCTATGATACCAACGCCAAGCGCAAAGTATCTTTCCCCAGAATCTAGCTATTAACTCTATGACCGATAGCAGCAGTCAAAGTCTATTACCTCAGTCATCCACTTTCATAAGGACAGGCTGGCCACAGGGAGGCGATAGGACGTCTCACCCCCACCTGCTCTATTTGTCCTCTGCTCCTTCCCTTCTGCCCCGACCCCCTCCTCCCCCCTTCTCCCTCGTCCACAGCCACTAAATCATCAGTGCTGGCCCTAGGGCAGCTCAATAGCTCTACACTGGATCACAGACGGTTTCTAAAACTGCCAACCAGCCGGGTGGACCCACATCCATATACACACACACTCCCACATTTTCATGTTTGTGTGTGTACAGCAGCGAAGAAATATGATGACAGGCACAGCACTTGTATCTTTTTGTAAATCCCTTTTTAATGATTTCCATTATTGTAAGTGGAGATGCAGGGAGACAGTACTGTAAGATTGATAAGGCTCTTGGTGTAATGTTAAAACAGTCTGGGTGCTGGGCTGGGACTCGCCAGGGTTTAGACTGGGGAAATACATTATAACTGTACAGCACTATGAATCCAAAACCAGCAACTGCTGCAAAACCACAGTCAACGATAGAACAACACATATTCCCTGCTGAAAAGACCAGCATCATTATCCAGACTATGCTGGTTAGCTCTTATTAAGCGCTGGTCGAGTTGATGTTCAGTACTCAAACTGGTTATCTATGTGTGGGTGTACAGCATATAAAATAAACAGTAGTATATATACATAGGCGTATGTATTTATATATATATGTGATGCAATCTAGGAAAACCCAACACATGATGAAATTTGACCTTTTTTAGGTTTCAAGCCCTTTCCAAAACTGTTTATTTTTGTCCATAGCTTGACCATAACAAAAGTTATGGCGATCTGAAGTTGGCAGATAGCTATGATTTTCAGGAATGGAATTTTGAGAAAAATAGTTTTGAAGTGAGACGAGTTTCACTTCATGGGTTTAACGAGAGCTGCAGCGCTATACTGCATCATTACACAAACAGACTATGTCCTGGAAAGGATAGTTTTCCATTGTTTATCATGGGCATAGTCTCTGAACTTTTGAACAGCCCTTTTTTGTTTAGATAGCACGAATACTGTACCTCAGAAAAGTGAACGCACCTGTACATAAAACAGACTGTCATCAGACTACTCTTTTTTAGTAACTTCATCCTTCATCTCTGGATGTCAAATACTCCATTATACTGTAAAATCGTTTTAGAGCACTGATATCACCAATATTGAGCAGATTGAGACAAGCTAGATTGTTTAATTGAGCAGCTACTTCAGACTCTCCCGACTCTCACAGCCATCTCACGATTTTAAAATTAATTAATAAATAAACTTTGTGCACCGTAGGAAATGTGAATTGATGCACCTTTATTATACGTTACGTGGTTTATTTTGATAGGATAGGTTAACTGTTTTTGTGGTGTTAAAAGAGAGCACCTCCGCAGCGCTTTCATAAGAGAAAGACACAGTCTTTTCTGCTTGCTGCAATAAATCACCAAGATATTTTCAGAGATGATAGACAGGATGTTATAGACTAATAATTTAATAAAAACCTAATTTTGACAAAAAAAGAAAAGAAAAGACAATCAACCTATTTTTCAAATTTCCTGAAAACGTCCCAGCACGACATCTGACGGGTTTCCCAAATCGCATCACACTCACACGCGCTAATAATTTGTTTTAAAAATGGCTTTTAGAACCAAACTACAGTTTAAAATATATATATTTAATTCATTATCAATGTTAATTCAATTTTAATATTAAACGAAACTGCACTTTATTCAGGAGATAAAATCTAATTTTTTAAAGCAGTCTTTAGTGTTACATGATCCTTAATAAATCAGTCTAATATACTGATGTAATGCCCAATAGAAATGTATTATTATGTTTCATATATTTGTGGAAACCCTACCATTATTTATTTATTATTATTATTATTATTTGTTTTTATTAGAAAGGTTAAAATGTTGTCTTTATTGTCAGTTTTGTTCAATTTAATACATTCCTGCTAAATAAAAATACTAACTTATTTCCAAGAAAATTACATTATTATTATTATTATTATTATTATTATTATTAAAATCCCAATTCAAAAATTGAAGCAGTGGTGGTGTATTGTTTTTGTTTTGATTTTTTTAACGTATTTTATTTCATAAGGTTATATGACATCATTATATTGGTTGTGACCAATTGCTCCATTTGTGATCATGGTGTCGAGTACTTGTTTCAACAAACAGAGGAACGTGTCTTTATCTCATACTCAACCTAAAAATGTGCTACTCAATCCAGATACTATAATCAAAACCTAATTATCTAGATTAGCACAGTTATACAATCTGCAGTACGTCATGTTATCCTTGATGTGTTACATAAAAAAGCAGCATACAAAGAACAGGCCCCGGGTCTTTTCAGCAGGCTGGACAGAGATAAATCTCACACATCATTCATGAACATTTATGCCGTTTGGTGTAAAGCAGTTTCAAGGAATTACCTTACAGGCAGCTGCAAAATAAACGCTCATTAATGTACACTAGTGGTGTATTTAATGACAGAGACAACTGGAAGAACTTTAGACGGAACTTTCCAGATGAGTTGGATGCAACTGAATAAATAAAACAACAATGACAATAATATATACCCACCCGTGCCCTCAACATAGAGATGAGATGGGAACTCTTCTTGTTTGCCAGTTAAGATTTCCTATTTCAGTTATGCCTTTTGGCACTTTCCATTTCACAGAGTCTCCCTCCTGCTGTTCAATAGTCCCACTCATCTGGAATGATGTAGTTTGAGGAACAAATGCCACCACAACACGAGTGAACATGGTTGCCAGGCAAAAAGGACAAGCAATCTTGCTGGGAGGAATATAGGCTCACAGGTAGAGGATTGTTTTAGCTCCATTAAACTGGAAATGGATGTGCTCTTAGAAAATGTAATGAAGGAAAAAGGCAATTATTCTGCAATATGCTGAGGGTTATTCTTCACCTCACTATGCAACTCCCATTTGAACAAGATTTTTGTTTTTTCACATTTTTTACAAAAAGAATGTTGAAAAAAAGAAAAAATGTTTAGTAAACAAATGAGAAATCAGTGTACGAACATGCTGCACTGAAACCCAACTGAATTATACCTGCTGGCCAAATGTAGATGTTAGTAGGTGGCCTAATTATGGTTTTGAATAGCTGAATTGTTTATGTTTTTCTCGTTTTGTATCTATATGACCCCATTATAAAAGTCTCAATCATGAGGTTATGCAGTTGTGGTGTTTGTATTTTGGCAGGTAACATATTGTTAAACACTGGCTGTCAATCATATCAAAGGTCTGAAAATTGTTGGTCTCACGGTGCAGCAACTGTTTTGAGTTTTTAAAAACAACACTAAATGCAGCCAAATCCATTGTTTACTCTTTCCAAAAGAGCCATGTAAAATCAATTGTACATTGCATGTCTTATTTTGAATTTTAGTTTGGTAGTAACCTTCTAAAGAAATACCTGCAATGCAGTTTTTCAGGTCAATACAAGAGCAACTCATAGAAACTCCCTCTACAACACTGTTGAAGTACAACATTATTTCTTGAAAATAGATGTTTTGACATTTGTGAGCCTAAGGTTTTTCCTTTTTTCCTAATAACCGTTTGAGTGCTTTCACAATATTATTCATTTTTAATACACCATTGCTTATAGAGTAGGGCTGGGCGATTTAATCGTCGATTAATGCATGCGCATCACGTTAGTAAAGCTGGTTCTTTGATTAGCACTAAATCTCAATCAGCTGTTTTTAAGATGCGCTGCAGTTGATACACAGAGCCGTAGATCACTGACGAGCTACGCAATTTTGCGTTCAAAATCGGAAGCGAAATATGCCCCAGAGTTGCATAGTATAATGAAATGAAAATACCATGAATAAATAAAACATGTTAATCAATATGGTCATGATGTTGCCAACCCTCATTGTGGTTAAGTACTAATAAACAGCCAATATGCTAGTAATATACATACTAATAAGAACGTTAAAGGGTTAATTCATCCATAAATGAAAAATCTGTCATTAAATACTCACCCTAATGCCGTTCCAAACTCATAAGACTCCAAAACACAAATTAAGATATTTTTTGATGAAATCCGAGAGCTCGCTGACCCTCCATTGACAGCAAGGGTGCTATATGATCAAGGCACAGAAACGTAGTAAAAGTGTTTACATAGTGAAATTATGTTGGCGCCAATAGCCTAGTGGTTAGTGCACCAACATACAGCGCAATTGTGCTCATGGCGACCCGAGTTTGATTCCCGTCTCGAGGTCCTTTGCCGATCCCTCCCCTCTCTCTCTCTCCACCCAATGCTTTCTTGTCAGCTCTCTACTGTCCTGTCCCAATAAAGGCAGAAAATGCCCTTAAAAATAACTTTAAAAAAATAGTAATATTATGAATCTATGAGAATATGTTTTGTGCATAGAAAACAAACAATGACTGTGTTGTGAAAATAACCAAGAAACGCCCCATTTTGACAGAAAAACACAGAATTGTAGACATTTTTTGCAATTTATTAAAAAAGAAAAACTGAAATATCACATGGTCCTAAGTATTCAGTGACACTCATATATTTAACTCAGGTGCTGTTCATTTCTTCTGATCATCCTTGAGATGGTTCTACACCTTCATTTGAGTCCAGCTGTGTTTGATTATAC
>JAUMHE010000055.1:11849444-11866019 GCA_032359235.1 Enteromius mattozi
TTCATTCATTCATTCATTCATTCATTCATTCATTCATTCATCACACTGTGTAAATATGACGCCATGTCTGCATTAGTGATTGGAGAAATGACAAAGGACAACAGCACTACTGTTTAATGTTCAAAACTCACTTTTGAAAAGTAAGTAGCAGGTTCTTTTAATAATAAAACGTAACTAACTTAAAGGTTGTGAGTCAGAAGCACCAGACTGTCCTTGCAGAGTTGGAATTGTCTCACTCTGTCTCTGTGAACAGTCATCATAGCTTGCTCCCAGGTTCAGGAAATGCTCCGTAAATGCGCTGAACACACTCTAATATTTGTGTTGAACTGTTCTGGAACTTAACCACTGATTTCTAGTTGTGTCCTCTTTTGGAAGCACAAAGAAAGTTGTTTCACTTTCGCAATGAAACACAGCGTCTCCAGCAACTGGCAGCAACACTACAGCTAGAATAATAGTTCCGCCTTCTTTCTTTGCGTAAACATTTGGGCAGTGTTATAAAATAAGCCCACTCTGTGATGTAGAAAAGTGGGGGCATGTGCTTTAGTATGCTAATTACCGCATCAAAACAGTGTTTTGTTTTGTTTTTTACTATGACTTAAATGGGCACAAAGAACTATATAATCAACTTTTCTCTGGCTTCTTCTCCTGATTTATATATGTGCTAAGCACATCACAGTGCATTCTGCTGAAGGATGGGAAGATTTCTTGACCTGGCCAAGTGAAAATGGCTTTTATGTGGAGTGATAGGAAACCTAGACGACCAAATTGGATGTAGCCAGTCACATCAGTCTGAGTGTGGTGTACAGTTAGGTAATATATTGCAGGTAGAAGGGCACCAAGCCAGTGACTGCATTGGCTGAAAACAGTGTCTTGAATATGATTCTGGCAGCAGCTGCCAGTGCAGAAACTTGAGTAAAGATGTAATGTGAAAATAACTGGAGGTTATTAAGTCAAACAAAGTCAAGGGTTTTGGATGCACTTGATGGATCGTGTAGTAAATGCAGTTTTGTTGGCGAGAAGTGAGTTGCATTGCAAACTCAGAGAATAATAAAAGCCTGGACAAGGAGCTGAATTAAAATAGTGTCATTGAAGGATTTCTGTTGTGTAAGCAATATGATACAGCTGTTGTCATAATGCCTATGGACACCAAGGACAGTTACTAAAAGTGACTAGAAAAAGTGATACTGTAGGATTGTTCTTTCTGAAAGTGATATTATTGAAATTTTTCCTCTGTAGACTTTACTGTCCTCCAAAGCATTAGAACAGTTGTTCAGAATTTATAGCTATTGGTATTGTTCTTGGTGTGAACAGGCCTTTAGGCACAATGCATTTTGGGATTGCTTCCACAAAATGTGTGTGTAATGATTTCATGAAATTTTAAATGGTAAAATTCCAAAACTAGGCATCTACTGTAGGCTAAATGACTAGAACAGGCTTTACATTGGGAGTGTTCCAGTATTAAAAATGCCTCTGTAGGCACTAGGTTTTGGAAAAGAGCGCATTTAATGACAGAAGCAAATGATTTGGTGTAATAGAGTAAGATTAGACAAACCATGAAAAATATCTCTGCCATCTTGAATATCAAGAGTGATTGACCAAAACAGACATGTCTAGAACTACGGACCATTTAATAATCATTCTTAATTACATCAGAAGGGAATACCTGAATTTTTAACTAAAACCTCTGTTTGGGCATTAAGGCTGTGTTAAAGTATCACAAGTAAAAAGACCCATAAAAGACACACAAGACAAAAGAGGCACTTGAGCATCAAATCATTTGGCTTGTTCAGCTCAGAAGCTCTTTCATGCATAGATGTGAAGCTGGATCAATGTGACATATCAAAATGTTTGAAGTCTCCATTCTGTTGTTTTTCCTCCACCGCATCTGATTTGTCAGATAGATTTGGATAGGCTCTCACAGGGAGAAAGCAAAGAACAGATCGATTTTAACACAGGTACCCTGACCCACTTCTCTGCTCTAACATAACCCTGACTAGGATGAGCAAGATATTTGTAAGAGTCAGGACTTCATATGGAGAGAGAAAGGATTAAGTGAAGCAATGTGTTACTGGCAGGGATATCTTTGGTAGAGTAAAAACCTGCATTTTGAAGGAGTTTTTGTTGGAAAGTTTTGTGGATTTTAGTAGAATAGAACAGAATAGAATAGAATAGCATAACATAATACAACATACTGTAACATAGCATAGCATAGAATACAACAGAATAGAACACAAGCATGTAATTTCAGATGCAGATCCAGTCTTTATGAGTGAGCCGCTGAATTATTCACTCAACTCATGTGTAGTGGTTAATTTTACTGTCATGTTGAACTATTTCCAAAACATTTTGACCAATGCGTCATTTTCATAACTACAAAAACAACAAGAAAAAAAGGTGAAGATAGCCAGTAGATTAGATCGTACTAGTTTTGGTGCACAAGGCATTGTGTGATATGAACTCAAAACTCTCTAGTTTAAAATATGCCGCAAACCATGCATCATCCAACCAGGGCTCATGGACTAAATTGTTGTAAGTGCCATACTGCTTCCTTCCCCGTCCCACAACTTCAAAAGCCAACGTTAAATTCAAAAGCCAACATTTCTGCAGCACTCAAAACGCTGCCAGGTTTTTATTTAACTAAAAAGTGCTCATCAACTTTTTCTTGTGAAAAAAGTTACTTACTTTTTAATTTAGAAGGAAATATCTGAGTTACTTTTTTCAAATAAGTAACACCAGTTACCCATGTCTTGACTGATTGCTCATGTGTTACCATGTGAGAGAATTTATAGGGAGCAACGCAAAATTGTAATGCATTACTTTTAAAAGTAACTTTACTCAACACTGTTCATTATATCTTCGTTTTGTAAAGAAGAAACAGTTGACACCAAGGTAATGTACTTCTGTCCCACATAGTCTCGTTTCTTTCGTGTTAAATTAAACATGCAGTCTACTCTAAAGTTGCTGTAGCCCACAATCATCTAGACTGCATCCTTTTAAGTTAAATATTTCAAGTTTACTATATACAATATATGAGGTGAAATGTTTCTCTCTGGGGTGAATCAATATATCTGAGCATGCCCCCCTCACTGCTGGAAGATGAATCTAACGTAAAAAGGCCCAGTGATGGCCCTCAACATCGATAAGTCTGAAATTCAATAGAGATTGGACCATTTCAATTGCTTTCTTGGCGAAAGGTGCAGGGCTCTTTTGTTTGTCAGTGTCAATCATTAGTTTCAAAGTGGCTCAGCTCTTTGTCCTTCAAACCAGCATCAGGAGAGCGCTTTCATTCTCAAGTACAGGGTGACTCCATCATTTGCCAATTGAGAGGCATAGCTTCAGGCGCTCTATGTGCAATGAAAGCAGATTTTAATCTTTATTCGCAAAACAACTTCAAAATGTTTGAAGAAAACTTGACTTCTGTGCCATCAGATTATGGAATTTCTTCTCACTGTAAGATAAACAAATACTGTTTGACCCTATTAGGGATAAACATGGAGTATGCACAGTCTTTTTCAAATAGGATGAACTGCTGGTATTTTGAGATACGTTTCAACAGTTTTTGTCTATACAATGAAAGCCAATGGGATCCAAAACAATGGATAGTGTGTGAATTCACGTCTGTCCTTCACAACCTCATTTTCATTCTTGTTAAATATGCCGTCCAACAAAGGTCCATCAAGCACGAGAGTAAAGGGAATAGACATATTCTAGAAATGACTACAAACTACTGCTCCATTTAAATCCTGTACACTTTGGATTCTAAGATAAATGCCACTGCCTCTGTTTTAGTGCTGTCCATAGCAACCAAAAAGCATTGTTAAAAAAATATTAATTACCCATTTGCCTGAACAGCACTGGATTGAAATTCATTATCACAAAAACTGACCAAATGACAGTATTTTAAGCACTTTTTAATGAAAGAACTGTTAGCGGTGCTCATTTTGGGGGTTTCTCAGATAATAGAGAATCTAAAAGGACCTTTCTAACCCTTCGAAGGCAGACAGGCTGTAATTTGAGCAGTGAGTGGTCCGCTCAGGTATAATAGAGGAGTCCTAGCGAGAACTGAAATGTGCTTTATCTTGATGCCAGAGCACTTTCTGCCCAAACAATCCTAGACAGCCTTTTCTAAACTTCAAGTGAGCAGTAAATTATAGCAGTTATATTGTCCTCACCTGAAAGGCAAAACCTACCGCTACAACCTTTCTATCTTGGTCTATCTTGTCTTGCGTTTTGCCATGAAAAACAACTGTTTGGTTTAGGCTCTTACATCTCTGCTAATAAGATACATTTCAGTTAGCTCTCAAAAGATATATATATAAAAACAACAACAACAACAACTCTCCTCTTTTGACTTGAACACATTAGCAGGATGGGTACTTCACTTGACCAATAAGGAAGATGGAGAAAAGTATGTCTAAAATTAGGAGGGAAAAATCTAATTACACTTCAACAAAAAGGAAAAGCGCAATGTGCTTGGAGATTACAACTAATACCGTAAGAGAGAGAGAGAACAAATAAGACGTAGAACAAATAAGACAAGCATTATTTGCTTCATTAGCTGGTTAATGCAGTAGAAACTAAAGGAGGTCCAGTTTCAGAGTCTTTTGTCCCCTGATAATGTTGTAGCTGTAGGTGAGGGAATAAGAGATATTACTATTGATTGAGTCTAAGACAGGCAGCAATTTCAATTCCTGATCACATGGGAGAAAATTATGTCCATCACTTGTCATTATGCCTGTGAGCATCAGAAGATGTAGCAGAAGAACAGGATTGTGGTTTCCCAGAAGGATATAAAGAGAAAATAATAACCAACAATACAAAAATTAAACACATATTACAAAATAAAAGATCAAATGATGTATCAACCACTCATTTCTCAGAAATAATACTCTTTCAGAGGGAGACTGCATCTCTTTTGCCTCCCTTGAGGACGTTGTTTTCTTACTGAGGAACATAGGCAAAAAGTGCATCCACATTGCTCTGATTGGCTAGACTTTATAAGAAGAAGAAGAATCTGTTCATTTTTATGGACATTTGCATGAAGTCTGAAACACAACAGAAGTGTTTTTGCCTTTTTTTTTTAAAGGTAATGACTTCATGAATGCAATAAAGAGAGTTAATTAATTCAAAATGATGAAACCATGTTGAAATACATGGATTAATATCCAAGGAATTAAAAAAAAAAAAACTTTGACGTTATTTATTTTTAAAAACTGGAATGTTAATATAAATACGTAACAATATGCAAATATTAACTGCTTGTTGTGGTACACTCTCAAAAGTAAAATTACAATTGTCACTGAGCTGGTACCCTTTCAATATATATATATTATTCAACATTTGAAGTGGATCAGAAATGTTCGACAAATGTTTATCCTAAGACAAAAACTTTGAAAGGTTTTGATCCCCTTCAAATGTTGCCTACTGTATCTATTTGAATACTATTATGAACCTTTAAGGGACTAAAACATAGCATTCAGGAGTAAATAAGGTACAAAGATGTATGTTCTAGCTTTTATACTTTATGGGTACCATCAAGTGACGG
Source organism: Enteromius mattozi (assembly GCA_032359235.1). Lineage (NCBI taxonomy): Eukaryota > Metazoa > Chordata > Actinopteri > Cypriniformes > Cyprinidae > Enteromius > Enteromius mattozi. The sequence continues at coordinate 11,854,990 of JAUMHE010000055.1, forward strand.
CTTTACCTTTTTTACTGAGAGAAGTAATGTTCCATGCAGTATGTACCTGGGAACTTTATAAAATATCAAATGTAACGGTAAATTAATTTACATTGGACTGAAGATAAAACAAACACTGAGAGGGAAGTTTACCTCTGAATTTCTGATTTTCAGAAGTTCAACAACACAGAGTGAAGCTGAGCAGTGTGTTTCAACTTACAGTTTCATTCACAACAGACTGTAGCACTGTTTTTTCTCAGAGTATGCCTTGATTTTTCCACAGAAACCCTTGCAATAATTTATGTAGGATATGGGCTTTTGCATTATTTATAAGTGAATGCACTGGAATAAACTTTGCTTTTGCCAAAATTGTGTCAAGTATATATTTCACTGGACATCGTTGGTTTTGCTTTGAAAAACAAAAACATTGTAAATGCATTGCAGGTTATAAAACATCACGCCAGTTTATTGTGCAATAGTTAACAAAAAAAAAAGTAGGAGCTTGGAAAGTTTTGTGAAGTTTTATGACTTCCAGCCCCTATTTATTTCATGTTGGGAACCCAACTGGTACATCAATATTTTTTGCACTTCTCTATTTGATTCCAGCAGCGTGAACAGATGTAATTAGACATGTAAATCACAGCAGGGTCTTTAGCTGTATGCTAATTAAAAGGTGTATTTACAAAGGAGGGAGGGTATGAGTTAAATGCACACTGGATGCCACTGGTACCGTATCTGTGTTTAGTAGTACTACATTCCTTAAAAACCCACTTCTAACTGTACTTTCTGTCTGACTCAAACTTTAGAGTGCAACAAAGGGCACTTGAACAACAGCGTTTGCCAAGTGGTTTTTGAAAAAGCAGTTTTAAGACTGGAGATAAAATACAATAATGATACTGTGATTCAAGCAAACTTCTGGAATCTGATTCTAATAGTAGGGTTGTTTGAGAAACCATTCTTCTGAGGAGCTACCTTAATATTCATGACGCAAGTGCAAGGCTGATAAATCGTTTATGCAATTTTTGTTTTCAGTGTAATTTTTTTTCCCCTGAAGTTGGACTATAAGAAGCGCTGCATGATGTGATTTTATTGCTCGTTGGTTTGATCTCCTGTAAATCCTCTGGTAAAATTCATATTCCACATGTGTATTTAACATAAAACATGTTCACGATTAGATATTGTTTTGTTGTTCTGACTTACAGAAAAATTTCTTCCTAGACTGTATGAGGAGTAAATAAGCTACATGGCCCCTGGATTTCTGTCTTTGAGGAAAACCTTTTTAGCAGATTTCAAGGGATGATTAAATAATTTTCTCAGTAACGTTTCAAAACCTTCATAATAATAAATAATAAAGAACATACACACACTATTTGTCTAGGCAAAGTGAGTAATCTAGAAACTGCATTGGTTACACTTACACAGCTGCAGATATTTAGTATAGAGTATACATTTTAATAATACTAATAACAATAATAATTAGAAAGAAAAAAGTTTGTCAAGACAAATTTTAAATTGGCTTGATAAAGTCGCACCAGAATGTTAGAAAAAAATTGCAGTGTTGCTATGTGGTTGTTAGGGTCTCTGGGATGGTTTTTAGTGTGTTGCTATGCAGTTGTCAGGGTACTATGGGTGGTTGCTAGGTATTTGCTATGCGGTTGCTAGGGTACCCAGGGTGGTTGCTAGGGTGTTGATATGCAGTTGCTAGGGCACTCTGAGTGGTTGTGAGGGTGTTGATGTGCAGATAATAGGAAACTCAGGGTGGTTGCTAGGTTGGTTTGGATAGTTGCTACAGTGTTGCTATGAAGACTTTTTTCCTTTTCTCAAGCCAACTTAGTAATAATAATTACAACTTAGTGTATATTATAGTATACTATTTGATCATTGTTTAAACTTCATTAGTTGTATTAATGAAATACAATAAAATCAACCTACAGTATTACTTTCATAAATTCGATATTGTGTTAACCTAAAATGCTTTAGAAACATCCGGACATCTATAAAGACACTCATACATAAAATGCTGTTTTAGAGGCTGTCTATATGTTATGATGTATGCGTTAGTCTCTAGGCAAAATGTATGTGTACAACATTTGTGCACTGGAACAAACGATACCTACAGTATGACTACTAATGAGATCAGTTCTGTTATAAAGTGTTAAGATAAGCAACCAAGCAGAAAGGGAATGAGTGTAAATGTAAAGGACAGATGACTATGTTTGTGTGTGGTTGGACCGGTGATGTCTGGTGGTGTCTGTTCACCACACAGCAGTGCTCCCAGATCTCCTGTAGGAGGCGAACAGAAATACTGCGCATCAATGGCATTTGTAAACTTGTCTGACAATGTTTAAAATTCTCTGCAACAACAAATTGCCAGTGGTTTATTCAAAGCCTTAAACAGACAGAGATTGGAAGGCTAAGCTATAAGAAGACAGTTGAAGTATTTGTGCTCTCTCATGCTCCTGTCTTCTGCCTGACCCTCAAGATGCCTCTGAACCACAAACATGCTGCGGTCACGGTCAGCAACGATGACTAACTAATGGACAGAGGAAAAAAGAAAGAGAAAGAATGAAAGACAGCAAGAGAGAGAGAAACGGTCATGATTTTGCCTTATCTAGAAGAAAAAGCAATGATGTGTGAAGCTGAAGATGCCTCTGAACATGCACAGACTCAAACTCTGTCCTTTGTGGATTGCAACTGGCCTCTTCAGGCATAAACACATACGCACAAACTTTCCCCAATTTTTCACCCCTAGGCAAAACTATAGACTGACTGCACTTTGTTTTTCATGGAAAGTAGTTTCATGTTGGCATTCTGCATGTTGTGTTTTTGTGCCAAGGTCACGACTGGCTGATTTCCACACAAACTGTCAGATGACCCCTCACTCCATCAGCAGCTGCCTCAACGATGACTATCAGGCCTGCCTTGCATCTTACACCAGACTCATTGGTGAGCTCAAGAATACAGTAGATTTTTATTTTATTTTTATCTTTTTATATTTATTTATTTATTTTTGGAAAGGAACGCATACCTTTACTCATAAAGGATACAATAAGCTGATACAACTTTGGTGAGCATAAGAGATTGCTTCAAAGCATTCAAATAATTTTACTGACTTTTGAACAGTAATGTATTGCATGATATTGAAACAAGCCAATGTCAGTAGAACATGAGAAAAGTACTATTCATATTTTATCACACTTTTGTGCCATCTTAAGTAAACATTAAGATCAGGAGACATATAATTTAACTGAACAGAACTGCTCATATTAATTTAATAATTTAGTGTGATACACATTATTTAGAAACCTAAAATGACTTATTTTGTTTGATTTGTTCTCCTTATAGGTACAGACATGACTCCAAACTACTTGGACTCGGGTCACTCAAACTTCACCATCTCCCCCTGGTGTACCTGCAGAGGCAGCGGGAATCAGGAGGAAGAATGTGAGAAATTTCTGCAGGACTTCAGAGAAAACACCTGTCTCCGTAAGTCTTTCTTCTTTTGTTATTAAAGCCTTTCTTCTGTAAAGTCTGTCCCTTCCAGCTTCACTCACCACTCAGCTTTCAGCATCCGCGTTCAATTCAGAATTTATACTCAGCTTTTTGATAAGTAATTGAAGATGTGGTACTTATATGAGCATGCGGTTGTTTAGAAATAGGTTTCTTTTTACCTGAATGCTGCAGCTACGGTGACAGTGTTTGAAACCTGCCTTGTTTTGTGTTTACTTTCCATTACACAATTCTTTCCATATGTGGAAGCTTTACCCACCTCCAGAATCATAAATGTCTGATTGTTTTGTAACTAATGTCATGCTTGTTAGCAGAAAGTAAACATGTAGGCAGAGAGGCATGACTTGTTATCATGTGCTGCTATGGGACTCCTTTTTTGGCATTTCATAGTGATAGTGTGTCAGTCATTTAAACAGACTTTTATGGCTTATTTTGAAATGATAATCTAATTAATTTTGGCAATTGGCCATTTTTAATGTATGTATTGTTTATAATTTATGTATTTCATTGTAAGTATAATAAAAAAGTGTTGTATTTACTGACACTTACTGAAACTTACTAATATAAAAATTATAATTAAACGTTATTCAGAGTTTCATTTGTGCACAGTGCACATTTCTTAATATCAAACCTATGTGTTTTAAAGCCATTATTGATGAGAATCGTATGATCTTTGAATAAAATCAGTCTTTGAATGCAAGACATTTAAAGTGTACCTGAAGTATACTTGCAATAATTTCTTCTTTAGCATGGTCAGTACTTCAGTATATCTTTAGTAGGGCTTTAGCATACTTCTGCACAGTTAATGTTTTCCTAAACAGTGACTATACATTATTTTTGCACAGAGAAAATGGGACAAAATCATTTTGTCCAATTAAATGCTCTCAAGCAAAGTCTTAGCGATAGCATGTAGCAAGTCACAGCTATGGTGAAAATATCTTGTACATGGTTGTTTGTCTGAGGAGCGCTCAAAGAAAATACCAATAGATTACAGCGAAGCGGTTTCCTGCTAAGTTGACAAGAACAGACCAGCTTTTGGAAAATAATGTTACAAAACAGACTTTGTATATCAATGGTTATATAAAAAATGCATTATTAGAGATAGGCAGATAACATTATTAGGAGGCAAATAAAAGAAAATCTAAGAAACTCCCCCCAAAACTGTTTGATTGCTTGGCAGGAATATCTTTTAGAGAGTAAAATAAATAACAAAGCAGAAAAAGGAAAACATAAGATAATAAGCTACAGAGCTTCAGGCATTAGCTCAAGAGACAGTTCATCCGATATCCCACTGTGAGAAAGGCTGAGAGAGATTTCTCCAGTCAAAACAAGCATGGATACAGTATAATTTGCATGGATTTCATGTAGATCATGGCTCTGTTACCAAACCTAGCGAGCTGCTTTCGTAGACTGCATTTTAAGGAATTGTAGGCAAGTGTTTGATGTGACAGTTGTTGCAAAAATTAACAATACCTCAGTTTAGGTATACAAGATATCCTTACTAAGAACATGATCATCCTATAATAAACCGGCATACACAGTTTATGTCCTGGGACTTGATGTTAGCAACATACTAATATGAAACTCTTTTGAAATCAATAGTCTACTTCACATTATTCTTAATGTGTTAAAATGCCGTAAAGTGTTGTTAAATGACTGTTAGTGAACTTGTGTTTTATATAGAGTAGATACAATTTCATGGAAGCAATAGACAGCAGGCCAGCTCACATCATTTTAACGTGTGTGTGTGTGTGTCTTGCTTTGTTTTTCTAGCAATTAACTGATTCAAAATCAGCAAGCGTTGCAGAATTAGAATTTAGCTGAACTGTTGACCCCCCGGATACAGTTAACTATGTCTCATTCCTAACAAACTTGGAGAAGACGACACACATTACTTTTCCTCTCAAGGGATCTGGCGAGATAAAGTTTCTCTGACTTTCTGACTTCCTGAGGAAACATTCTCTTATGAAAATGTGCTTTGAATCAATGTGTTTTTCCTTTTTTTTTCCCCCCACAGGAAATGCTATCCAGGCCTTCGGCTATGGGTCGCTACCCAAGCCTGATCCTCAGCCTACTACAGATTCAGTGAAACCTGATCTTGAGCCCACTGCCAACGTCCCTAAAACAACTATGGAACCTGGGGAGGAGCCCTGCGTCATATCATCCTGTGCAAATTTGAACGTAAGTCAGACGTCATGCATTTGAGTAGTTTTAGCGCTGTATAATAAATTGTAAATTTAAATGATAAAGGTGAAAAAGAAGTGCCGTGAAGTTGAATTTGTACTAAAGACTGTAGAATTAATTTCAAAATTAATTACATATCTGTAGTATTGCAACTACTGCATTTAAAGGATTAGTTCACCCAAAAATGAACATTCTGTCATTAATTATTCACCCTTGTGTCGTTTCAAACCCATAAGACCTTCGCTCATCTTCGGAACACAAATTAAGATATTTTTAATGAAATCAGAGAGCTGTCTGTCTTTCCATAGACAGCAATACAACTGAAATGTTACCAGGTCCAGAAACGTAATAAATACATTGTTAAAAAAGTCCATGTGACATCACTTTTGCGACGCTAGGAGAGTACTTTTTTTGCGCAAAGAAAACAAAAATAACATCATTTAATTCTACCATTCTTCTCCCCTGAGATACGTCTTCCGCCATTTTAGAGAGTATCACAACATAAGCGTACGTGTAACACCTCAGCTGGAGTTGCCAGTGAAAGCCACTAGATGGCACTCCAGCTCCATGGTCCCATTGTGTGTTTGTCTCTGTTGCTATCCCAGGACTTTTATAATGAACTCAGCTCCTCCCACCTTGTCGGCTGCTATGGTTGTTCATTCATGTCACCACCCCGTAGGCTATTATCATGTGTATATAAACCCCGGATGTCTTTTGTGTAGTCACGGTTCATTGTTTGTTGTTTGTTATCTAGTTCTTGTATTCCCTCGCGTTCTTAGTTTTCCCAGTTTTTCCCCGTTATTGGATTTACTGTTGCCGACCTCGCCTGTCTTGAACTATTGCCTTTGTCTCGCCCCCTGGACTCTGTTCGCTGTGATTCTGACCCTCGCTACATTTTGACCATTCTATTTGTCTATGCCTACGACAAACCTGTTTGCTGGTGTTCGTTGGTGGTCCTCGTCACTACCTCGTTACAGAACGTGTAAACAACCGCAGATTACAAACATGTGCATGCTTTTCTTTCTGGGATCATTGCCGTTGTGTTGCTGTCTATGGAGGGTCAGATGGCTCTCTGATATCATCCAAAATATTTTAATTTGTGTTCTGTAGACGAACAAATGTCTTATGGATTTGTAATGACATGAGGGTGAGTAATTAATGACAGAATTTTCATTTTTGGGTGAACCAACCCTTTAAAAACAAATGTAAATGATGATACATTTTCCCTTAATTGCAAATAACACACAAGTGAGTCTTGAAAACATTACAATATGTTCTATTTTAAATTATATATATATATAAGTGTACTTTTTTTCCACAAGGATAAGCTTAGAAAAAAAATGGAGCTGTCTTAGTAAGTCACTGATGCAGAAAATAAAAGAAGCAGCTGTGTGAACAAATTAAAATAGTGAACATGTTGCGTTGTAAATATTTAGATCTCACCACTAACAAAGCTGCATTTACAGAGCATCAATTACACACTTCACTCATTTATTTTTTGTCATACATACTGTATTGTGGAAAAAAACACGGCAACATATTTACATGTAAGAATATTGTATGCTTACTGCCACTTTGCATTTAATTAACATTTGATTGGACTAGTTGACAATAGTCAAGCTATGAACAGCTGTAGAATAAACAAACGACAAGAAATAAATTAGTTGACATTTGTACCTTTGTTGGGTTAATTGCGCGCACACACACACACATTGCTTTGCAGAGTTTTACACCTGATTGCAGAATACTCTCCAGAGGTGTTGACGGGCTCATAATTAACATATTAAAGTTGAAAATGTAAAATGATTGAATGTACCCCTGAAAACAGCACAAATAGACCAGACAGAAAAAATGTGTCCTCAAAATTTCCCAGAGGAGCCACAAAACTGCATGTCACTATTTAGACTGCATGTGTTTGCGTATGTGTGTGTGTGTGTGTGTACGTGCTAAGCCAGTAGAGCAATGCTTAATTTATTGTAAAAATGATAATTAGTGCATTATCCAAGCAGGAAGTTTATAATTAGAGACTGCCTAAGGGGAAACATTGTCAAACTTCACCATTCTCTAGCAATTCAGAAACGTGTCAGATGCGCATCATAGATTCACCCCACCGAAACTCATATTTTTCTTCTGGTCCCACTCAAATGAAAGATGAATAGTTTGCCATGGGCCATTTTTCTCATTCTGACAGGTAGAGAGAAAATGGGCAAAGTCTCGCTCTGTTTACTGTGTTTTAATTCCAGGCAGGGTTCGGCATCACAGTGATTTTTGGAGGTGAAATTCAAAAGGGGCGCTTTGCTCGATCTAGCAGGTCCAATAGCACTTAAAGTGTGCCTGAGGCAAGAAGGATGTTCCTTCACAGTATCTACATGTAGATGTGACAAGACTTGCTCATGGGCACAACTGAGGCAACTATTCTATTCACCCAAAGCTAAAAACCGTTCCAGTGCTCCATTGGTATGAATTATCAGATAGTCAGAGGTATTCATACCCTTACTGCTGCTGCCTAGAAAAACTAAACAAAAAAAACATAATTGACATGTTTTATCCTATTATTAGTCATATTTATTTGCTTGGACAGTGTCTTTTTAGGTTATGGTTTATTTATTGTTGTAGGTTGTTAGGACATTTGAAATAACTGAAACAATTTGGCAAATTGATACAAAACTGTAATGTGTGATGGAACTACTTCATAGCTTTATTTTGATGCCTATAACTTTACAAGTGCACATAAACTTATTCTATAACCCTAACCATAACCTACCAGCCTACTAATATTATAATGAAAGTCGACTAATCTAAAGTCATAGACATATACACATTGATGCCTCATTAGTGGCTGTTTCTATAGCCCTCTAGATGTAAGCCAATGTCAAATCCAGGCCGTAAACACTTAAAAGCAAGTTTACTGTTCATATGAGACTGTTATTATATGCAAATATGAATATCTAAATCTGCATCAACTACCACAATACAACAAAACGAAGTTGTCAATACAAGGACTTAATACATATAAAACACAAACCAACAGACTCTTACCTGCAAAATGTTTTACTTATTCCTTTGGGAAATTTAATGGGTTAGTTCACCTAAAAAGAAACAATTCTGTCATTAATTACTCACCCTCATGTTTTTGCTACATTTCTGGATCTGGGATCATTTCAGTTGTATTGCTGTCTATGGAGGGTCAGATAGCTCTCTGATATCATCAAAAATATCTTAATTTGTGTTCCGAAGATGAACAAAGGTCTTATGGGTTTGGAACGACACGACGGTGAGTAATTAATGACAAAATTTTCATTTTTGGGTGAACTAACCCTTTAAATCTCTGAAGTTTTTATAACCATAGTATGCATGCTGAGCATCTTGGAAGTGCTATAAATTTTTACTGTGAGTAATGATACATCAACAATTCCAATGAATAAATGGTGAGTGAATGATGATCTACAGTATGTATACATTACATATCTATGTCTAACGTGGACTATTGAAAGATCTTGGAATGTTTATCAACCAATCAGAATCAAGCATTGAGCAGCCTTGTAGCAATATTTACTTTTTGGTAACACTTTACAATAAGGTGCCATTTGTTAACATTAGTTGATGTATTAACTAACAGGAACAAACAATTAACAATGCATTTATTGCACTATTTATTAATCTTTGTTAATGTTAGGTAATAAAAAAACAATCATTCATTATTAGTTCATGTTAGCTCACAGTGTTAACTAATGTTAAAAAACACAGCTTGTGATTTTAGAGCTGACAACACAGAGGAATCAACAAATTGAATCAATTTGAAACACATAATTTCACATAAATTTGTTTCCCTACACCAGGTAATTTCCCATTATGACTATATCCATAATAACCAAAATTGCCACTTATGCTTTCTCCATTGATACATAAACAGATATTGTCATTTTCTCCTTTAAAAAGAGAATTTCTGATTTATTCAGAGATATTACGACAAATATATATTTTTAATGCTTTCAAATTGACAAGAGAGAATTACAAAATGACACTGACTTCAAGTGCACCATTTGAAAAGCTTACCTGTGTGGGCATTTATTATTACGATGTGTCACACATTCAGATCAGAAACAAAGAATTCTGTGAACAATAAATCCAAATAACTATGTCTGAATTCAAAATGACATCTCATTTTGCCAAATCATTCATTATAACGATTAAAAATGGCCGTGCCCAGTCTTACTTTAAAAATAAGTTTTATACGAATCAAGGTTTGCTCTCACAAAGGAGCTGTGTACCAGGTGGAAGGATTTCACCAGTATTTGTGTGTTGGTTTGTTTGAGCAGCGTTGCATGTAGCGGTGCAAGGCTACACATCAGTGCCTTTCTCTGCGTTTCTGTGTAAACAATCACAACAAGTGTGAGAGTTCTAAAGCAAAGAGATGAGATGTGAATGAGAGGAAGAAAAATGAAGAGAGATGTTGAGAAGCGAGGGGAAGAGAGGAGGGCATTAGCAGAGCTGTGAACAGAGATCTGGGCTGATGTCAACAGGCAGCTGACACACATCACCGCTCTCGCTAATTAATTGGCTTTTAGTCACTGTCCTCTGTTTCTCTCACCCCCCCCACCAACATCCCCCCTGTCAACACACAATTTCGGTCCCTTCTTCTGTCTCTCGCTCTGTCTCTCTCTCTCTCTCTCTCTTTCTCTCTCTTTCTGTGCCAGCTGCAGTTCTGGCAGTTATGGCTTTTGCCTAAGCCTGCATCTAATTATGCATGTTTACACAGGAGACGCTGAAAGTTCACTGCATGAGCTAACGCTAATTCAACACAATCACTACATTTCATAGATCAGGTGAAATGACACATAAAACAAAATAAAGAGACTCACTAAACACAAACACTGAAAAATAATTAGATATTGGTAAATATTTATTTTAACTGAACTCGCTATTAGGTGAATTTGCAGTTATGGGCATGAACAGGAGGATATAAACACAATGCAGTAAATTTACTAAAATTGAATCGCACCTACTGATAGTGTTGTTTATTTGCATGGGTAGTTTTAGCACCCGATTCACTAAAGGAAATATGCAAATCAGGCAACAGTGCAAAAACACATCTGTGCTGAACACAATTAGCACAGTAAGTCGGGTAAAATAAATAAACACATTCCCCTTTTTATTTTTTACTTTTTGCTAAATTAGAACTAAATATAAATAGAATAAAGTAAAAATAACCAACATGTTTTCCACATTACTTGCAAAATTATGATGTTTAATCAAGTAAACATTTTTTTTTTTTTTTTTTTACAAAATTAGAACTAAATTAAAAGTAATAAAATAAAATAATCAACATTTTTCACACTGCTATCTGTTTTTTCTTT
>JAUMHE010000055.1:11878881-11890204 GCA_032359235.1 Enteromius mattozi
TTAAAACAGAAAACAGTTATTTCAAATTGTAATAGTATTTTATAATATATATATATATATATATATATATTTTTTTTTTTTTTTTTAAATGTAGCTTTTGTAAGCAAAAACTGCATACAGTTTTTAAAAACACGCACTATAACTGCTGTTGGACCTCTTCCCACTTGGTTTCACCTGCGACTTACTTTGGCCCTTTTGTGTCTACAGCTGTCCATTATGTGAACTGGATACGGGCATTAATGGCATTTTGGTGTGGGCGTTATGCCAGAGCGTTTAGCTTTAACGGTACAAGGAGCTGTGCTGAGTGTGTGTGTCAGCACTGAGCTGAACGGGGCAGACGTGCAAATTATCGAGCCGAGGCACAGGAAGGGCTTGTAAAGCCTGTAAGTTGGCAAAGAGCAGGAGCACAGAAAGGAAGAGCCTGGCTGAGATGGCAATACATCTCAGTGAAGTCAGATACGTAAGAGCTGCCGCCCACTGCTTGTCAGTATCAGAGACACAGGTGACAGCACGGCATACACCTCTGCAATAAGAATTAGCAGCTTCCGAAACAAAGCCTCTCACTCCTAATGTGACAGGCAAGGCTAATTTTTAGACGATTTATGAAACATACACAGAAAGGTTATTATGTACAGTGGCTATAAATAATTTATTTCACAAATAAACAAACAAGCAGAACCTTGTTTAAAACATCAGTTTATAATAAACATTTATATTAAGTGCATCCCAAGTTCAAATCCCTGAATTCATTACTTTCCAGTCCTGAAAAACTTTAACTGTGTGAAAAAAAGTTGACATTACTCAAACACTGAAATGCATATTAAATATGTTTTGAGTGATTAGTGTAGTCTTTGGTAAAATTGATTCAGTTTTACTGAAAACTGTATATATAAGTAATATAACCTTTTCAGTTTACTAAACAAAGCTCTTCCTTTAAAGCCATGCTCAATAACCTTTTTAATCCCGAGATCTCTTACATCAGCCTTTATGAAAGACAACATAGAAGAGCTGATAGAAAAAGACAGCCCAGGATGTACTACCAGTTTAAGGCCTTTTATTTAGTATTCATTTTAATACTGCTACAGTATTTTCTCCTCATCTTCAGCATTCTGTTTACAGACTCAAGCATGATGTTTTTGTTTTTGTTGTTGGTATTTTTTTTTTGGGTTTTTTTATCACTGTTCCAGTAGCTCCCGAAAATAACAGAAAAACAAGTAAAGAAATACAGTACATAGATGAAATGTAATGTATTACACTCTCAGAAATAAAGGTACAAAAGCTGTCACTGGGGTGGTACTTTTTCAAAAGGTTCAAAAGGTATGTATACTTTAAGTACTAATATGTACCTGTAAAGGATCAAAATGGACCTTTTAGGTACAAACATGTACCTTTTATGCAGAGAATGTTTTTAATAAAGAAATCCATCATCAGTCCATAATCCGTAATAATGCTTCTTCCAGTAAAAAGTAATCTTGTCTGAACCAGGGAAGAAATATGCACAGATTTACAAGCAAAAACAGCTCTAAAGTTCTGTCGGTGGATTTTGAAGTGAGAACAGAACAATTAATGGACTTTTTCACTGGATGAAGCATTAGTATGGATTTGATATTTGGTATTTTGGCAAGAAGCAAGTGAAAACATCTTGATGTATTTGTTCATACAAACATGCAGCTTTTTTCACTTCACAGGACATTATCTGATGGATTGGCAACCTGCCTCTGTGCACTTTTTGTGCAACACTGTTTTTACGTACCTTACTGCACGTTTAGCCACAGTTTCAAAGAGAAATGTCCACTTAATGGCGCTAAAACAAAGCTTCGATACGTGAACCCTGGCACATTTTCTTACTTTTATATAGGTATGTCTTGCGGTGGTTCAGAATTCAGATATCCGGGGACTGTTGCTAAAAGTTCATGCTCTATCATGTTGGAAATATGCCCTACATTAAATTCCAACATTAAATTCAAAATTATAAATAATAAGCTTTATTAACTAAAACTTTGTAAATTTGTGTGAACAGGAACCAAAAGGTGTAGGTAGTGGACTAGAGTCATCTGGATTACTTGTGGGTTATTGTGATGCTTTTATCAGCGGTTTGTTTGGACCTTCATCTCTTGTTATATATTAAAATTTTTCCAAGAAGTTTTCATTTTGGATTGAACTGTTTCTTTAAGATGAAAAATAAAAAAAAACAGATGCTTGAATGCAAAGTTGAGTGAAAGCCAGAGTGAAAGATGCAGTCATCAAACACAGCCTAACCAGCAGGGGGTCTGAAGTTGCCCTGAACTATTTTATCAGTTTTGACAGCACCATTAAACTGCTTCAAAATATACCACAACCCATATTCAGATTTGCTATATGTATGTGTGTGTGTCAGTGTAAAAGTGTCACTCACCGCGGTCTCAGAGCAGGTGAAGTGCTTAGTGTTCATTTTAGATATATGCTGGATAAAACATGCCTAGTCCGCAGCATTCGCTATCCATACCCTGCATTAATCACACGTGTCAGCACATTTCCATAAACACTGATTATAGTCACAATATTGCACTTCCTCACGCAACACTGTTCCTTGTCTTGCTGTGAGGAGTTTTTTGTAAAGCTTTGCTTCATTTGCATGATGAAAAATGAAGATGATGTTTAAATCAAACATATGACATTATATTGGATATTGCATGGATTTACATAATCACAGATGACTTACTTGTTCCTGCAAAATGGATGCTTATCAAACTCTGTCATTTGAAACAATAACAACAATAACATTCTATTAGTAAGTGGCATATGGCTTAACTAATGAGGAAGGTGTGTGGAATAAGTAGATAGACAGACAGACAGACAGACAGACAGACAGATAGGGGTGGACGGATGGACAGACAGACAGATGTTCAAGGGATGGATGGATGGATGGATGGATGGACGGACAGATGGACAGACAGACAGACAGATGATGGAGGGATGGATGGATGGACGGATGGACAGATGACGGACAGACAGATAGACAGATGATGGATGGATGGATTAATGGACAGACAGACGGATGGACAAAGAGACAGTTGATGGAGGGATGGATGGATGGATGAACGGATGACAGACAGACGGACAGACAGAAAGACAGATGATAGATGGATGGATGGATGGATAAACAGACAGACAGACAGATAAATGATGGATGGATGGATGAACGGACAGACAGACAGACGATGATCAACGAGTAGATAGATTAATTGATTGAATTATTACAATATGTAATAAGATATTAGTTACGATGATATTATTATATTTTATAATTATACAAAGTGTATTACTTTGGTTTGTTTTTAAGCAGAAAGAGAAAAATCTGTCAATGCAAAATAAATAAATATAATGTGATCCTGAGGAATATTCTAGGTGGTTTAGTGCTGTTTGGGAACACTGCTTTGCTGGGGGGAAAAAAGCTTCCAAATCAAGTCAAACAGTGTCTTACAGGCCTTTCTGTAGAATTGGACATTAAATTAATTATTTATTTGGAAGGGCAGAAATAAAACCACTCATTCCTGCGCTCACTCGGGAAGGAGGAAAATCGAATTATTTTACACAATGTACACAAATCATTTCCATTGCCTTTACTTCTCTTTGCTCTCCTCCACCACATCTCATAGGCGGCGCAGCATAAGAAGTGTGCTCTTCTTTTGTGTAATTAAGTCTTTCAGAAAGATGTCTGCTTTTGACTTGGCAGACCCCTCGATGCAACAGGAGGCTAAGGAAGGACCAATTAATGAGACCCATTTGATCTGAAGTCACTAACTCCATCTATCACTTACCCATCCCTCCATTAAATATGTTTAGGTAATTAGGCTAAATTAATGAGCAAAGCTGGGGCACAGCCTACCAGGAGTAATTGCCTGAACTAATCCACTGCCTCTACATCTGCGACAAATGAAACACTGGGAAGGCATGGAGAGTCAATATTTGCTTTACGTTCACACGTGCATATTTCACGTTCAAGCAAAATGGAAAACAGGCTTTAGTGTGGTGTTTTAAGTTTTATCCAGTTAAAAAAAATCATGCCCATTCTGCTCTTTTATTTTGTATTACAGTCATATATTTTCTATTATTCTAATATTAACAAGCATCTGTTTATATTCTCACCAACTGCATCAACATGCCCTGCACAGTAATGACCTCATGAACCATGCAAGAATACAAAACCTACTTTACACTCCAGCACTTCCTCCCTCTGGGTAGCATGAAACTGTTCCTCAGTGTTTTTCAAAGAAGCTTCCCTTCACACCAGTGAAGGGAAAAGCCCAGAGGGTCCTCATTAACTCTGGGTTAGAGGTACGCTACACCCAAATCCACTCCCCCACACTTAGTGTCAAGAACCGCAAGGCTTTTTCCACACGCTCAGCATGCAATAGCTCTGGGGCAGGCCAGCACTAAAGGCCAAACTCAAACGAATGTTACTTTGTGCCTTTGTAGGTAATCTAAGCTCACAGGCTGGGCTGATAATGGCGTAAATTAAAAGTGTTAACGGTTGTAAGATACTGCTGAGACACTGGGCTTCCAAGGAGGAAAGATATTATCTGTTCATGGGCTGAAAATCACAGCAATTTGCTTGTCTTTGAAACCTCTAGGATTTGAATGTGTAGATTTATTATGTTTGTATATGCCTCATTAAATGTCATTATTATGCAAGTCGTGAGGTTAATATCGTTTAGCATACTGGAGTATGTTCGTGACGGCTAATTGTTTTCAACTGTTTTTAAATGATCATTCTACCTTTCTTTAATAGACTATTTATTTTTATTGATTTATTTATTTATTTGAAGAGAGTAGTTCCATGGAAGCCGTTTCTGCCACAGGATAAAAATATATAATAATAAACAGTTCATTTCTATCTTTTGCGGTAGTGTGTCAGTTGGAAATATCAGTTTATATTTCCAAACATTATTTTTGTCATTACTTGTAATAATGCAGTGAGATTATTGTCTGCACTAGGAGTCTGACAACAGCCAGTGCTCCACACAGAGATCTGATCTGATCATCATCCAGTCTGTCTGGAATCACATGAAGTAACAGAACAAACTGAGACTAACTAAATCCAGAACTGTGCCAACGTCTCCAAGATGCTTCAAAAAACCTACCTGGAGACACAAGTATGTGTGAGCTATTTCTGACTATGTTCCAGGAGGCACCGTAGAGCCCCTGTGCCACTCCCGTGTTACAATCTCTGCGACGTCCTGACGACCGCAGATTCCAATGTGTGCGCCGATTTTCAAGAGTTTTGACCATGTTAAAGTCCCCAAAAAGCCCTGGATAGTCAAGGGAAAAAAATAAAATAATAATAATAATCCTTAGAAAAACAAGAGGGCCTTCGCACCATGGTGCTCGGGCCCTAATAAGTCTAAGAAGTTTTAAAAGGTTAGTTCACCCCAAAATGAAAATTCTGTCATTAATTACTCACCATCATGTTGTTCCAAACCCGTGAAACCTTTGTTCATTTTCGGAACACAAATTAAAATATTTTTGAAGAAATCAGAGAGCCATCTGACCCTCCATAGACAGCTATGCAACTGAAGTGATCCCAGATCCAGAAATGTAGTAAAAACATTGGTAAAAACAACACAGTCCCATGACCAATTCATACTTATTCTTACAAGGTGGCAAATTTGTACAAATTTGTACGACCTCACTCATATGATTTGTCTAAACCCCAGTGATGGGTAGATTTAGGGGCGGAGTTAGCTGTAGGTCATTCGTACAAATTCATATGAATTGGCAACGCGTAAAAGTACTGTACGTACGATTTAGCAAAAATTGCATGAATTTTACGAGGCGGCTAATTTGTACGAATACGTACAACCTCACTTGTATAAATCTGTACAAATTAGCCGCCTCATAAAATATGTACGAGACTGGGAAGGTAAAACAGTCCATGAGAGATCAGTGGCTCAACTACAACTGCAAAGCTACGAGAATACTTTTTTTGCGCAAAGAAAACTAAAATAACATAATTTACTCAACCAGTCTTCTCTTCTCTTCTGTTCTGCGTATGTGCTGCGTTGTGATACTCTCTAAAATAGTGGAAGCCGTAAGTCATGGGAGAAGAATGGTTGACGAAATCATTTTATTTTTGTTTTCTTTGCACAAAAAAAAAAAAAAAAGTATTCTTGTAGCCTCACAAAACTGCAGTTGAGCGTCTGATGTCACATGGACTGTTTCACCGATCTTTTTACTACGTTTCTGGATCTGGGATCATTTCAGCTGTGTTGCTGTCTATGGAGGGTCAGAAAGCTCTCTGAAATCATCAAACTATCTTAATTTGTGTTCCAAAGATTAACAAAGGTCTTATAAGTTTGGAACGACATGACAGTGAGTAATTAATGACAGATTTTTAAATTTTGGGTGAACTAACCCTTTAAGTATTTAAGTGATGTTGTTAAACAAATTTCGGGAGGAGCGCGTACATATGATTAATCACAGCCGGCTCCGCATTATCTCCAATCAGCCTATTAACTAACGTCCAATCATGTTCATTCGCTTTAAATAAGCTTGTCTCCTTCCCTTCCGTATCTAGCTACGCATCCCTCCGCCTCCCCTACTCCGCCTTCTTTCGCACCTTCCGTCACGAGGGGCAAGCGGGGTCCGAGCCGGACGCCGAGCTCCGCCCTCACTAGGGTTCAAACCAGTAGGGCTCGGAGTCTGCCGAGCTCCCGGCTCGCCCCCTGGACAGCACGCCAAACACATTTAAATCCTTCATGAGGAAGTGCGAAACTCGTGAAACAACAATCAATATTGGCTTAAATGTAATGAACATGTCAGGTCATACCTACATCCTGCAGTAGCACATTCAAATCAAAAATAGATTTGCTCTTTTTCACTGCAATGAATCTGCAACAGGTCAACACCCTGAATATATCTCAATATAACTATCCTCACATACATGTGAATTTAATCACAAGAAAAATAAATGACACAATGATAAATAGAAGAATTAATGAGATTTCTTTTCATTGTCACTCTCTGCACTATTTTCAAAATGTACTGGTGGCCATTACTGAGGCCAGAAAAGAGCAAAATACTTAACAAATACATAACAAACTTTTCTTTATAAAAAGTTCTGCTGGAAAAATGTAAGATGATTCAGCTTTTTCATGACTACATTTAAGGGTAAATGATTTCTGCTGTGAAGTCTGCAGTGCCTAGAGCTTTCATTATCAGCTAGTTGACATGGTGACAATGTTTTGGTGGACTCAGTCCCAACAGTTTTTTTTATTTATTTTATTATTAAATTTTTTCTCAAATATGTAAAGCTGCCTTTAATGCATGCAATGTTTTTGCGGTAACTGAAAAAAGGCATAGCCATCCATAAAAAGTACCATGGAAATATGAATAAGGTAATCATTTAATACCATGGTAACACCATAGTACTTTTTCTAAATGTTTGTTGGAACAGTTACAGTAATGAACGAGAAAAAAAAAATGATGTTGATAAATTAACAAGAAAAAAAGAATAGACTGTAATCTTAATTAAATTCATTTACTAATTAAATTCACCGAGCCTCAGGAAGTCTGATAAACGTGGCTTTCCTGTGGGAATATAAAAAGTCACAATCATCAATGGCTCTGAAAAATGAATGACAGAGGGGAGGGGAAAGAGGGTGGCATAAAAAGCTTTTGTCAACCCGTTTACAGGTGACAGCAAAATACACACTAATAACTACCCAAATGTGACAAAACATTCACCACCCCATGACAAAGACTCTGTATTTTTACTCTTGCAGAACAAGAAAGGAAGAAAAGTGGGTGGAATACATTACCTGTGCTATGTCTGTGCAGTAGATAGGAAGAAAACGGCTAGAACCAGACATGGTGCTATACAAGAAAAAAAAAAACACTGGTGGTGATGAAAAAAAAAAATGAGAGGCCCAATAAATTTGAAACCTCTTGGAAGTTAAAATGAATCTGAGTCATAATAGACCAAATCTGATTGATTGGGACAAGCGTTCTTCAGAAATTATAGAGTAGAATCTGTGATTCTTGTAGAGAAGGTGCTTCTGAGCGTGCTTTAGTGTTGCTGAAGTGTGGAAGCACAATTGTGTGTGATTATCACAGACGAGTTCAATATCTAGTAATTAAAGCGTCAATGCTTCTATTCAGATTGGACAGCATTCTGTTAATGATTTTCTGTTTAAAGGACAGATTGCCAATGAAAGACAAATGAAACACAACCTTTAAATGCATTTGAGAGGACCTGGTTTTAAAAAATGCTGCCATGTTTAAGCATTTGAGTGCTTGATGCTTGCGGTTTGAGGGCTCTGTAATAAAAATGGTACACCTGATGTAGGAGAGTGTCAGAAAATCTCACGCACCCAACCGATCAAAGTGTCACAATCACACCCATGGGAGAAAAAATGAAGAGATAACATCAGAAAATTACTCGAGAAACAGGTCATTTGTATGTTTTAAAGCAAAAGGGAAGTGTGTTTAAAGCAATAGCTCTCTCTTAAATGAAACTTCTACCATAATTTATACTCACTCGCATGTCGTTTCAAACCCGTGTGATTTGCTTTCTTCTTTGGAACACTGTATATGAGATATTGAAGACTGTTATCTTTAGAAGCCACATGATAACTTTTAGCTTAGCAAATGAGCTTAACATGAGAGCTGTATCGGGTCATGTGTGAATTAATTTTTCAGGGGTGCATTTCCCGAAAACATTGTTGTTCATTAGCTAACTATAGTCGTTATTTCCATTTAACTTTATTGGTAATGACAGAACTTGCAAACATAGTTGCTTATTGCTTAGATATTGTTACTTCTCTCATGCATTTTTAAAAATAAGATTTACAGCGGATAACATTTGGTTCTGGCCCAAAATCTAGCAAACTGTCTAGTGCCTACATATGTAGCAGTCTTGGAAGTAAGTATCCTGACTGTTATTGAGTCCTACTGTATACATTAAGTCTCTACTTAGGAAGCAGTTCTGCCCATATCACTAATAGCACTCTGCACTGGAGACTCAAAAGCATTTGTTTTCAGCGGAGATAATGTTAGTATGTTGCTTTTATAGCTTGTCTGCAATGCTTTCTGTGATTTCCTTCACCATAAAGAACATATGCGGCCAAACACTAGTTTGGCTGAAAGTGGCATCTTAGAAATCAGCATGATTAAGTTGTCTAGCTTTTCAGACAGGCTTTATGTTGGTAGCGCCACAATAATGGATTAAAATGCTGTCTCTGGTTATAGAGCACATGACAGCACCCCTCGTCTGTGCCCTGGCACCAGAGTACAGAATAAGCACCTCCAGAGGCTGGAGATTTTATGGAATCCTGCTGTCAGGCCAATCACTGATGGTCTGTGTGACCGTAATTATTTCCTGTGGCTTAATAATAAACGTTGAGACTCTAGCCATGATCTCGGTTCATTTGCCCCCCTGCTGTTCGACTGGAGTGCACTTTAAATGACTCTGCGTTACACAACGTTGCACTTACTAAACACATGTCAGTGTGTACAGTGCAGTTTCCCACTGCAGCTGCGTAGGGCTCCTGTTCCTGGTGCATGCAGCTGTACTCTTGGATATTGTTTTCACAATGAGCAGATATTTCACTTACTTGTACGTTATACTTATTATATGGTAAAGATCTGAACATCAGGTACAAAGTTTTTACTGTCTTTTGTCTTATTGCTGTTAAGTCTTGAAAACACTGCATAACTTTTGCCCAGATTTTAGCCACAAATGAGATTTTTGACATTTTAGAGCACATATTGTTTTCAGTTGTCATGTTAGCAACAATCTGCATGTTTCTGAGTTTATGTTCAGAGCAATGCAAACTCATGTCTGGTAGTCAAAATGTATGATGCCTAGAATGACGTCAACCTAAAAAAAATACTGATTCATTCAGAATCAAAACAATTGACTGACTGCAAATGAGTTATTGAAGCGCTCATTTAAACGATTCGTTCAAAAATGCTGATTTATTCAGGAACTAAACAATTGACTGACTGCAAATGAGTTATGGAAGCGTTCATTCAAATGATTCTTTCAAAAATGCTGATTC
This sequence comes from Enteromius mattozi, assembly GCA_032359235.1. Taxonomy (NCBI): domain Eukaryota; kingdom Metazoa; phylum Chordata; class Actinopteri; order Cypriniformes; family Cyprinidae; genus Enteromius; species Enteromius mattozi. The sequence goes on from JAUMHE010000055.1 coordinate 11,888,922, forward strand.
ATTCAGGAACTAAACAGTTGACTGACTGTGAGTTATTAAAACATGCATTCAAATGATTTGTGCAAAAAATGGTAATTCATTCAGCAACTGAACAATCGGCTGACTCTAAGTGAGTTACTGAAACGTTCATTCAAATAATTTGTTTAAAAAATGCTGATTCATTAAGCAACTGAACAATTGGTGGACTGCAAGTGAGTTATTGAAATGTTCATTTAAATGATTCCCTCCAAAAATGCTGATTTATTCAGAAACTAAGCAATCGACTGACAGTGATTGAGTTATTGAAACGTTCATTTAAGTGGTTCCTTCAAAAAAGGCTGAATCCTTCAATAACAATACAATTTACTGACTTTGCAAGTGAGTTATTGAATCATTCATTCAGCTGGTTTGTTGAACAGATAAAGGGTCAAATGTTGTGTTTTTTTTTCCCCTTCTTTCTATCTTTTTTTTATGGATGATATTTTTTTCTGAATATGATGGATTTGATAATGGAACTTTGTCAGAGAGGCAGATATACATAAATTACAAATTATTATTACTATTATATAATAGTAAATTATATAAGTAAAATGCTATTTTAAAACAGCACTCTTGCTATTGGTTAAATACAATGTATTGACATTCATACATTTTTTAAGTACAGCTTAAGTGTACAAATACATTTTGGCGACACTGCACAGGCAAGACAAGCAACATGTGCTTTGAATACTTAACATTTCTCCAGGTCTTAGTTCACTCTCCTGCCTGACCTTCCACTTGCCCTTTAAGAATGAATTCGCAAACTACAAGCTCCTCTGGCCTAACCTGGTGACTGCCGCCCGGTGTTTCCATATTCTGGCCTCTTTCCCAGGAAGAAGTTGGCCTCTCATGGTGAACGAAACAGAAGTACGCACTGCATTCTGAGCACTGTCTCTCTCTCTCCTTGAGCTAAAGAAAGGTGCTAGACTCTGTCTCACTTTCTAATTACAGAAGTTAAATGAATTTTTGAAGGCAGCTGTTTCATGATTCTGCCACATACTCAAGTTACAAACAACTGAATATGCTAATGATCCCTGTTGTTGATAGAAAAAGCATATTGCTGATTGTACGATACAACCTGAAAGAAGCATGCAAGCAGTGAATGTTGCTGTTCATCATGATGAATACTGGCAGATAATTTCTAAATATATATTTTTTTTTTTCTAATGGAATCAAAGATTGCATTGCTTCCATTTACATTTACATTTACATTTATTCATTTAGCAGACGCTTTTATCCAAAGCGACTTACAGGTGGGGAAAACA
>JAUMHE010000055.1:11892965-11914029 GCA_032359235.1 Enteromius mattozi
GAACCATCTCAAGGATGATCAGAAGAAATGGACAGCACCTGAGTTAAATATATGAGTGTCACAGCAAAGGGTCTGAAAACTTAGGACCATGTAACATTTCAGTTTTTCTTTTTTGATAAATCTGCAAAATCAGCACCCCATATTTGTTTTGTATATATGTTTTAGCTGCAATATAACAAAGATTGAAAATTTAAGGGGGTCTGAATACTTTCCATACCCACTGTATATTTACCTGGGTGCACTTTTTAGCGAGACATGAAATAGGTACCAATAAGTACATATCACTGCAGTTTCTAAAAGAAATGAACACTTGAGACAGTAAAACTCTGAAATATTTTATTCCTTTTCTGCCACATTTACAGAGTTTTGATTAATAAAGCGCAATTTTCACACAATTACTTGAAGAATATCATGTGACTTCAAAACAATATTAATATTCTGGGATACTTAAAAACTTTTGAATATTAGCATCACACATATCCAGCTTCATATCTATGGATTTTCATAGACGGTAGGTTTGTTCGGTATCTCACGGAGTACAGAGACGTACTTGAGAGACGAGGAGCTCCATGAAGTGATATGGTTGCATCAACAAATGCCTTTTTATATCACATTTGCATTTGTTAACACTGTCAGGTAGGTTAGGGTTGGATTTGGTGTAGGGCATATTTCCAACATGATAGAGCATTAACTTTTAGGGTCAGTCCCCGGATATTTTAACTTAATAAAAAAACATCAATCCGAAGCTATATCAACGTAATTAAAATGTACCAGGGTTCACGCATTAAACCTGTGTTTTAGCACCACTCAGTGGACATTTCTCTTTAAAACTGCAGCGAAACGTGCAATAAGGTACGTAAAAATGGTGGTGGAAAAAAGCAAACAGAGGTACATATTTTTTATGAGACTAGTTTGGAAATATGCTTTTCAAATTCAAAAATAGTCCAAAAAAATAATAAATGGATATGTCAGTGCATGGATTTTGATGTGAGAGAACAACAGGGCATGGATTTTTGACTGAAAGAAGAGTTATTATGGATATTCAAGTGATTTGTCCCTTACAAACACACAATGTTTTGTTTCACAAGACATTAATTGATTGACTGGAGTCATGTGGATTATTGTGATGTTTTATTAATTATTTTTGCAGTGTTTATACATAAAAATAACTAAAATATACTGTATTTGTTTATTATGGCTATGATCTCAAATATTAGACGATTGGAGTACATACGCTGCACCACTATGATTATTTTTTATTGAACTCTACAATTATAAAAAGGCCAAATCTCTGTTCTCATAAGCATGTAATTAGATATGTGGTACCTAAGCTGGGACCAAAGGCTCCTAGACCATTTCCCAAATGGGATCAGAAAGATTAAATGGCGGGATGCCCTTCCTGGTGATTTAAATGCGGGTGACAATAGAGCCTGGAAAATGGTTCCCTCAAGGGTTCAATTCACACTTTAATTACTCTTTTAATTAATCACATATGTACAGAGTGGTGCTGTAGAACATCAGCTATCAAATGTGCAGTACTGCTTTTCACCTGACACTTTTGACACTAAATATTCAGAATGTGATCAAACAGAGTGGAAAGGCCACGAAAGAAGAAAATGAGCTCAAAACTGTATCATACAGCACGGATGAATAAATTGCATACCATGACAAATAATATGTGCAATCACTAGAGCATAAAATCTTCTTTTTAAAAATCCACATAATTAGGAGTGCTGACAAGGTGCTCTTTTGTCCGTGCAATGGAATTCAATTAAAATAACGGAAAGAAAGGTGCAGGAGATGTGCAGAAACTTCAAAACCTCAGTCTGGGGATGAAATAGAATGTTTTTAAAAGTGTCTGTTATCATACGGATGCACATGGCTTGGAGTACTGGCAGCATTTCACAATTTGTCACAGAAATAGTGGAAAAGCAAAACTCTCAACTTTTATAACCAAAGTGGACAAAATGCTTTCAAAGTGCAAAAAGAAAAAAATGAATAGTCTCTGATTGTGGGAACCTAAAAGAACCAAATTTGTTTGTGGCCAGTAGACTACCTCAGTGCCAAACAACAGACAGCTATTCTGTGTCAGCAGATGCGTAAAAACCGACAGCAAAACTGGCCAGGATATTCTCATTTAAATCCAAAAGAGCCTTTGAGGTGTCAGCTGATACACAATGGGGGCTGAAGTGTGCGGATACTGACCTGTAATATTAAATATTCATCTAGTCTTCGTTCTAGCGAGCTTCGTTTCCACTGCTGTCTGGTTAGTAATCTGAAATAGCATTGTGCAGTTATAAATCATGTAGTGTATTAGTTGCTGGTGTGATTGCCTGCGGATATCAACACACTAATGCATTATGTTATAAGACGGCAATTGTTTAAACCCGATGCTAAAATGAAGAATAACAGGTGCTTTACCTAGGTTCATGAATGCTAAACTCATTGATATGCGGTTGCTTCTGTCTTCTGTATAGACTCTCTTTAGCATTCATCAGAGGCCTCTGATGACAAACTGTCCGGATTCCCTCTCCATCAAACAAGTAGATTAATGACTTCAGTTTAAATGCATGACTGTTCTGACCTATTGCTCTTCACCAGACAGCCATCAATAAAATGAGCGTGTCAGTAAGTGAGCAGTTACCAAACCACAGAGAATACCGTACGTGAAAACACATTATCGTGATCTGAGATTAAGGACATATTTTGTCTTGGCTGGTGGGATCTGTTTATAGTTATAGGCTGTGAGGATTCCTGCAGAAACATCAGACCTAGTGAAGGTACACGTTCTTAACGTTAGAAAATAAAACTAAATCTGCTGCTCTTTTAATAAGTCTACATACATATTTAATATTGATATTTGGAAAGGCAAATAATAACATATTTTGGAAAAAACACAAAAATCTTTTTTTTTTAATAAGACAACCCTACAAGCATTAAAATATGTTCAGTTTATGTATTAGGTATGGATATAGAAAATGCTCATGCCGAATGTGCTTTATAAGTAGTAGCTAATAAACAGCTAACTTGCTAATAACAGAACATGCTAATAAGCAACTAGCTAATAGTGACAACTTGTCCCTATACTAAACTGTTACTAAAATATCATTATAACTGTGCTGATATTAAAAATAACAGGTTCTTGCTTGTGTAATATTGCTACTATGTATTATTTTATAAAGCCATTTGCAGTAATTTAAAATGTTCAAATCTTTTTTATTTAGGGTTTTTCCTCAGTAAATTTGGATACATTTAATTAATTAATCAGTAAATATGTTATAAAATAGGGACTGATTCTAATTGATAAATTAAAGCTACTAATATGCACTTCAAAGTAATATGTACCATTTTTTAATAAATAAGATGCAAAGCTTTGGTACTCTAGGGTGCCGCCTCAGTGACAGCTCTGTGCCTTGTGTCATTGTGATCTTTATTTACTGTTATATGTGATCTGTACAGTGTGTTTGGAATATTCCTAATCGATTCAGTTCCAGTGACCTTTCTAGAAAATGTTCTTTCAAAGGGAAAGCTGAAGAACATGTGTGATCACAGACTTGAAAGATGTATTTGTTTGAGAATCAATTGGGACACACTATATAACATTAAATGAATTCTGGCACACTGTGTACCAGCAGGAGTTCATGTGTGATTCAGTTTAATTCAGAGTTCAATACATCTAGAACTCTCCTTACCTCTGACCCCCAGCCACCCGAGTTTGTGCAAGTGTTTGTGTGTGTGTGCAGAGATGACCGGCTCCACTGAGACACATTATAGCTGTGCGTTGAGCTGATGATTTATGTGCAGGCTACAACCTCTCCTGCAAAAACACAGGCGGAGAGCAGCTTTAGGAAAGCTTTCTATAGGGGAATGTTTTTATGTGTGTGTGTGTTTGTGTGTTTGTGCATGTACATGCAAGCAGAAATAAAAATTTGGATGGAATTTCACTTGACTGGACTGTGTACATGCAGAGCGGAATCTCTGATTTGTGCTGACAAAGAAATTGCCTGAAAAATATGCAATGCAGATGACACTCACTGCGGGGGAAAAAAAAGTATTTTAAACATTTTTGCTTGGTTTGTTTGTTGTCTTATTGCTTCTATGACTTCTTTATAATGGTGTGCCCATAAAGACTTGCGCTAAAGATTTAGCAAGGTTCAATGACAAGTTAAAAAGATCACGATATACCAGGGCTTTATTATTCTGTGGGCTTGGTTTTCCCTGATCAAACGTGTTCTCCTGGATTAAGTCAACAGCTTTATCTTCTTCACACAGCAGGTGTCACGAAGTTGCGTCATTACTTTAACCAAACACATCTGGGTCTACAGCACTTGTAATGAGGTGTGTGTACGGGTTCCCTTTTAAAGTGCAACGTTATGCAACTTTCTTCACATTCATTTGATGTACATCATCTGTGCTGAATAATTTTATGACAACTTTTTATTATTGTTGATGCACAAAGACATTTAAGCCTTAACCAGTGTTTTATTACATTTTAACCACACGGATTGCATAAACATTTGTCTTAATGTGCATTTTGCATTGTTTTCCAGTTAAAACATCTAAACATACTCTCCCAAGATAAATTTAAACACGCTAAAATTTTACTGTAAATATTTCAGGAGTATATGTAATGAATTATAGCCATTGCTGTGAGACCATTGGGCATTTAGGAAAAGAATTCACACAAAAATGTTATTCCAAGCCTGTATACAAAATATGATTTTTTTTATACAGTAAAAGTTTTGTAAGGTTAAACATATAATATTTTATGTTCCACAAAGGTAAATCATGTAACTTTGAAACAACATTTTGAACTTTGAACACTTTTTTTTCACTGTCCTTTTAAAAATAAATACAAAATATATCTGCCAAAGGCTTTTTTACTGTAATATACAAAATATTGATTAAGACAATGATTTTTGATGTACATTTCACCCACATTTTCACCACAACATCAGCAATGCCTAAATTAGTTCAGTCAATATTTATAATTAATTTCCTGTATTTCTTTGTTAGCCAAGCAGCATATTGGTGCTAATCAGAGGTTTATATTTCGTCATGGTATTAAGTGTTTGTGACAGCTGATTCAAGACAAGTGATGGCTTTCTGGGCCTTTAAGAACTGGTCAGTTTACTAAGACAATTATAAAAGATCTTTTCCTTCCGTTTGGATTCCTCTCCAAGCTGCACTATTTTATTTCCACAACAATCATGTCAAACAGGGGATCACTGGGAACCTTATGCATTTGTGAGATAAGAACAAGAGAGATTATTGTTTAAGTTAGTTGTTTGTTCTAGAAATGCCAGAGTCTCTGCCATCTGCATACCCGAAAATGTCTTGTTGTTTCTCATGGTCACACAGCCGGTTTTATTTACTCATGAGCTGTATGGAAAGCCGAACATTACACCTGGACTATTCACGTTTTACACAGTGCTGCATGTCAGATTAAATATTTGACAGTTAAAAAAAAACTAAAACTGATTATTTACAAAACAACAAACATTTCTTACTTGACTTGGTGCTTTATATCACACTGACCTTAAATGTGTAAATAGTAGTGTAGTTTTCTAGGTTTTTGTTTTCTTTTGCTCTCAGTATAATATTTTGTGCAAATGTCCAACATGTACTGTATTATTTTTAAACCAAGGACATTTGCAGAATTAATGCACGAGAAGTATAACTGACAAAAAGTGTCTTTTTTTATTTTTATGAGGTCAAGTAAATTATGGTTTATGATGGGCAAACTAGGCTATATCTACTGGTTATTGCGACCCTGCATTTATAATACAAATTTTAACTACAAGTTCAATATTCTTACATGTTCAACAGAAGAAATTGTTTACCAACTGTAAATGTAGAATTTATATCAATAAACATAGTATGTTACAAAGTAAAACTAAATTTCACTGAAGCATTTTCTACTTTTAATGAATATTCCTTTGTTTACAAAAACAACGTGTATTCAAAACCAACCCATTGCACTTGACCTTGCAGTGACCTTTTTTGATCCAGGATTGCTGGATAGCAGAGCATGGCGTGTCTTTCAAAAGAAAAAGCCAGTTTGAGTCTGTCAGAGGTGATGGATACCAGTGGTGGAAAGTAGAGAGCTGACTGCATGAAGGACTCAGATTGAAGGTGAATGAATGTCTTTATATAGCTGCTCTTCAATTTGAGCCTCGCACTCACAGGAGGAATGAGTGTGAGAAGCTGATGCCATTATGAATTGAGATCATTTTTCTTAGACAGACGTGTGACGTCCTCCAATCCAATGTTTAGTGCTTTCTTGGGTGAAATGTGTTTCATCGTAATCAACTGAGAGCTTTAATCATGGTGGGAAGTGTTTTAGAAATCAATCTTAAAAGGGATAGTTCACCCAAAAATTAAAGTTACTGTATAGGAATTAATTTCTTTTATGGAAAACACACACACACACATGCACAAATGGAATGAAAGTTTGAACCCCATTTACTGGGTGAACTATCCCTTTAAGAGTCATTCAAAAGTTGCCAACTCTTTAAAATACATCCAAGGCTAAACAACACATCTTCACATGAGGTCATCACTCAGTTTCTCCTCAACACACACACACACACACACACTCAGTGCCGGAATCAATCATACATAAAGGTCAGTTACAGTATGGCCATCACCTACCCACCTAATGGGGTCCTAATGGAGAATAGCTCATGAAACATGAGACCTTTGCACAAAGGAAGTAGATGCATACTTTAAAACATTTTAACCTTGGACAAACTGCAATCAATACTGTATATCCCAACGCTCTCATTCATCTATCAATCCATCCATTTTGCAGAGATATCCAAGCATTACCGCAGAATTAAAACAGACAGATTAAAGGAAAACAAACAACTACTGAGTTACTACTGTATGTTATTGTACAGTGAAGTTCCTTTCCTTAATACTTTTATTACAGATTTTGCAATTTTTTCTTTATTCTTCACAAGCTAAAAATAAATAAATAAAGAAGAATAAAAGTGGTCAAAGTCTTTTATATCCTAAACATATTGAAATTACTGCCTTCTGCTGTAATTCCTAAATCAAATAGTTTGATTTTGCTGGATTTTACATGATTTCATCTTATATTAAAGTTGTCATATATTACAGATTCATTACAGATATGTAATTACATATATATTTAAATACATAATATTAAAGTTTCTATAGAAATTACATGAAAGTGCTTTGACTGTGTGGTATGTCAAAGACAACAGGATTAAATATTAATATAAAGATGTATCAAGTACTATTTAAATTGATTAAAAATGCGCTCTGTTTAACCAAATTCATTTAATAAAAATGCAACTGAAATGCAATTTACCATAAAAAACAATACATTTAATCTATACGTAAGTATATTATTTCATAAAAAGTAATCTTTTTAAAAAGTATGTGTACTTTTTTGTTGTTGTTCAAAGTAATGCTGTATAGAAAAGAACTGTGTTGAGATTAATAAAAAATGATCATAACAATCTGTGAGTTTGGAAAATAATGAGGTTGAGTAAATATTTACAGAATATTAATAATTGCCAGTAATTTTTAGATGAACGATTCATTTACGATCACACCTTTAATGGTCAGATGATGGTTCAAGAAAGTAAGGGAAAAAGTTCAATGATTACAATTACAGATCAGATCCTCTCTCTCTCTCTCTCTCTCTCTCTCTCTCTGTTTCCTTTTTCTTAACTCCAGAGAATGCTGAGCTGAAGAGATAACGGGAGCTGCAGGAGTAGAAAATCAGCTTCAAAGAGCTCAGCCTCTTTTCATCTCCCACAAACACTTCAGATGAGCAGCTGAGAGAGGGAGGAATGAAATGTAACCTTGATCAAAATGATGCATGTTCAACCGGTGCAATTTTGTTTGTGTGTGTGTGGCACGTGTGTGCACTGCATTGCAACTTGAGATTCATTTGAAGCATTCAGCTACACTTTAATGTGTCTGATGGAAAATGACAGTTATGGCGATGCTGATGTTTATTATAATTAGAATTATATTTCAAAAGTAGCATGCCCCCTCAAGTTGTTGAGGCAAGTTGTTGAATGCTTAGTTTAGTGGTCAAGTTGCACAGTAAAAAGGTTTACAATTCACAATTTCAAATCATACTATTTTTATTTTATTTTATTTTTTTTGCATTATACAAATTAACGCAAACATGTATTTTGGACTATGCCTCCTTTTCTCAAATAAATAAATAAAGTTCTCACTGTTTTTATAAATATTAATGTACTCACTGTTAAAATTCTCTCTGCATCCATAAATGTTAATGCACTCACTGTTATAATAGTATAGCCACAATACATAAACACATGATTTTTGTTAGAAAAAATACTTCTATGTAAAGCTGTATTTAACTTAATCTACATGACAACCTAAATCGACAACATTTTAACAGCTTTACAGCTCAAATAAAACACAGTTGTGCTCACACTCACAAAATCTTCACACTGACGCTTTTAAATCCACAACATAATACATAATATTTAAATAGATGGCATACAAGTATCAACAGAACTTAAATTACAGTCTATTATATTTCATCATATGCTTGTCATTTGATATAAAGATGAGCTTAAGATTGCTTTTTAGATGACTAACTGCATTTAATATAAATTCAGACTATAGTCATACTATAACAGACACTTGAGCCTTTTCATTCCATTGTAGGTGCCTTATCATAACCTTTATATTAAAGAATTTATTGTTTGTAGTATTTTATTCCTTCCTTCCTATTTATTTCATACAACATTATCTGCCACGAGTGCTGTTGATAGAGCTAAATATGTATTAAGCCCAACTCACACTTCTGTCATTACAAGCCCCAAACATATTACTATATTCAAACCCGCCTTTTCCTTTTTCAAGATGACCTAAAGGCTAAATGCTGTCACTGAGTGTCAAGAGGAGCTGTAACCCAACCAAACACTATGTCACTCCCGCTGAAAATAAAGAGCAGTGAGGCACCAGACCATTGTTCTACAGATCAGCATCAGATGTCCACTCTTGACAGGAATAGATACGTCAGCTGCGAAGTAATCAGAGTTGACATTTAATCAAGCTCTTAAAAGCCTTCTCTTCTCTATCTGAAACAGCCATAATTGATTCACCATTGTGGATTGACTAAGTTAGATGTTGTGAGAATACCAGATGTTAAACTCTCATTCACTCAGCCTGTGACTGACAACTGGACCTGAGGAGTTGGATGACCGTTTGAACCCTTTTCCATTTAAATGCAGTCCTGTGAGCTCCTTCCCTCATATTTTGTTTACAATTCTTTATAGTAAGTCTTCACAGACTTGAACGATGCTACAATCTGGGGTTCTTGAAAGAGAATCTCTTATATCTGCCATGTGCTCTGTTCGATAAATCCTCAACAGCCGTGTAGGCCCTACAAATCCAATCACAGTGTTGAATAAAAGAGATTGGTTCTGACTCCCGTTGTTAGTCCTCTGAAAGCGATTGCTTTATCAATAATCATTTGAGCAGGGAAGCCAACAAAGTAAGACACAGGAGTGGACATATATCCACAGCTGAAGGATGAAAAAAAAAGAGAAGCCATCTGTATTATTGTTTCAGTGCAGTGAGCTTTCATTCTTCAAATCCAATGTCCAGTCTGTCTTCAGTGGAGCAGAGAATTACACAATGCAGAGCACCAGCCCCATTTCACTTTCTTTTGGCTATAGGCCTCGCTGCCACCGTGACAGAAACAGAGTCAGGTGCTGCTTGACCTGTTCATGCTTTTCACTATTTCAGTAAACAGAAATATTTAATCTGCATTCAGCGACTGCGCAATAGATTTTACTTATAGTTTAGGGTCAGTTTTAATTTTTAATTGAATGCTAAACAGCAAAGTCTACTGTTATTAAAGCTTTCTGATTAAAATAAAAGCTGTTCTTTTGTTCTTTCTGTTAATCAAATAATCTTTTTTTTTTATTACTGAAATTTGAAACAGCACAAAAATGTTAATTATTGATCATCATAAAAGCAGAATATGAGAATGATAGAATGATTTTCTGAAGCATTTTGTGACACTGAAGACTGGAATAATGGATTTTTAAAAAATCAGCTTGACAGGAATAAAAGAAAGCTACTTTTTTAATTGTATTATCATTATTTTCACAATATTGCTTTCTTTACTGTATTATTTTTATAATTAAATTTTTTTATCAAATAAAAGCCTTGTGAAGCACAAGAGACATTCAGTATTTTGGGTGGGTCGATCTGCAAACGGTATCCAAAAGGGCGAGACAGAGAGTAAATCCAAGATACAAGGCTAGGGTCGAAACACAGAGAATGGGACACGGAAAACACTCAGAAACCAAAGACACAGAAAGCTTCGTAAGGAACAGAATTCAATACTCAGCGATTAGCTTACAAACACAGACAGCTTTTAAAGGTGACACAACGAGTTAACAAGGGGCAGGACTGATAAATTACCATGATGATAAACAAGCAGAGACAGAACAAGAGAAGCACATAAACAATGGGGAACCAACACTTCATCTGTCTCTCCGTTCTCTGTTCAGGACTTTTATTATGAACATTTGTCTCCTCCCAGCTTGTTTGTTGTCATGGTTGCCCATTAGTTCCTCCGCCCCCTTGTCTTGTATTCACCTGTATTTAAGGACTTGTTTGTGTGTTCCCAGTCACTGATCATTGTGGATGTACGTGTATTCTCGCCCTTTGTAAGCCTTTCTGTGTTCCTTGTATTTCTCTGTTTGGATTATCGCTCACGACCTTGCCTGCCCCGGACTCTCGCTCTTGCCTTGCCCCCTTGGATACCGTTTGCAGTTCGCTTGACCCCCTGCTACGCTATTGGATTATTCTCTTGTCATTGCCTCTGTTGTTCCTGTCGCCGTGTTATCGACCCTGCTTGTTTCTACCCTGTGTTTTGTAAATAAAGAAGTCTGCACTTGGATCCGCCTGTCCTCGTCATCCCTCTGAAGCGTTACACATATAGTGCAATCAATGAAGAAGAATTGTTTTTAGTTTATTATTATTTAACAAAATGAAGTTATGTGTAATAAAATGGAATGATACAAAAAATGTATTGAACTACTGAAATTTCTTTAAAGGAGACATATTACGCCCCTTTTTACAAAATGTAATACAGTATAAGTCTCTGGTGTCCCCAGAATGTGTCTGTGAAGTTTCAGCTCAAAATACCCTACAGATCATTTATTATATCATTTTGAAAACATGTAAGTACTAAACTAAGTTCTCATTCACACACAAGTTACAAGAACAGTCAGTTATGTCTATAAAGGTAAACAGCTGGGAAATATGTTTATTTTAGATCTGTGTGGCAGCAGCAATGTACAGCTTTGTTCTCTTGTCTCCTCTGAGGCTGGGATTCTAACTAGTGGTCTGTGTTCGTCTGTGCACCCAAAGACAGAACAGTTTGAAACATATTGCTCAGACTTTCGCCATGGCATTGCTTGTGAAATCAAAATGATGGCACAGCACATGGAAATTTACAGATTACTTGCAAAAGAAAAAAGGCTAAAACAAAGTTACTGGGTTACTCTTTTTCACGTTTCCTTGGTTAGTAGATGCACTGTGGACCTGGTTACAGCACTTAAAGACCAGATTTCCATGATATGTCTCCTTAAATATGTTGAACAAAAGCCTTTATTGGTAATGACAGCTTCAAGGTGTTTCCTGTATGGAGAAAATGTGATTCTGGCCCACATTCTTCCACACAGTTCTGTGGGCCTCTTCTATGAACTCTGTTCTTTGGTTCTTATTTTCTATTGGATTCAAGTCAGGTGATTGGCTGGGTCATTCTAGCAGCTTTATTTTCTTTCTCTGAGAGTTTTCTTGGCTGTGTGTTTGGGATCATTGTCTTGCTGAAATGTCCTCCCTTTCATCATCATCCTGGTACTGTAGGTGTTGGGACTGAAGAAGCTAATATTAATTTTCACTGATTAGAGGCAGGATTGCTTTCTAATTACTGATAGATTTCAGCTGGTGTCTTGGCTTTACATGCATTTTTTAACCTCCCTTTGTTCATGTGTATTACATTTTATTACATATAACTTCCAAACTTTTTTTTTTGTTTGTTTGTTTTCCTTATATGTTGTTCTATAGTTGCCACCAACATCTGGTGAAAATTTCAAATCAACAGCACATTTAGAAATATATTTACTGAGAAAAACGGGGACATGTTCCATACTTATTTTACCCACTGTATGTGTGTGTGTGTGGATATTGCAATAACTTTGCTGCTGGTTGTTTTGACAGCTGCACACTTCATAGATTAATTCAAAGGGATAATTTCCAACATTTAATTTTAAATGTATTAAAGATATAAAGACTACAAAAAGATTTAAAAAATTGCATAATTATCTACAAATTAGAGTCTAAGTGATGTTTAACAGATGATTTAATGTTAAACAATGCAGAAATCACTTTAGAGGTTTCGAACAAACCCCAATCCAGAATGCTAGAGGAATATCAATATATCTGCCTTGCAAGCACTAAACAAACAAGCACTCTTCGAGCTGATTCCCATTGGTCCATTCTCCAAGCCTTGTTATGGTGAGCACTAAGTGGGGGGAGATGAAAACAGAGGGGAGGCTGGTTGGATGCAAATGCACCGCTTGATGCATACAGTACCACAAGAAATGAAGTGAACCAGAAAAAAAAGAGAGGGAAAAAGAGAAGGAGCACCTTCTTTTGCATTAATTTAGAAACATGTGCAGTGCGGTGATAAGGAACATCATTCCTCTAGCTCATTAATCTAGTGTAAACGCCAACCTGCCATTTTGTGTTGTAACCCCCCACCCACTCCTTACCTCCATCCTCTGCTCCACCCCACTAAACTGTTTATACAGGCACATACACTACCTGACTTCCTCCATTAGATCTAGAGACATGCATGTTCTTCTGCCTCATTACAAAACTACTTTTCTAGCAACTTGAACATGAAGCTGTATTCTACCGTTAAATCTGTCCCATAATGATATAGCACTCAGTCGAGAGGAGAAGACTGTATTTTCTCAATAAATATGCCAGACTAGTGTGATTACGGCAGAAAAAGATTAGGTAGGCTACAGACTCGCACATCTGTCTCTCTGAAAGCGTCAGTGGACACTTTCATTAAAACCCAGCTGTAGGCAACTAGCAAGGTGGCAAAAACAAACAAGGTGCAGTCACCTTTGCACAAGATGGGATTTGAGACATCATATCTGGAGTTTTAAGTTTATAAAATGCAGATTTAAAGATGAAAATGCTAAAGAGGCAGTATAATCCAACAAAAGAAATTGATAACACTTCAGTATAGAGACCTATTCTCATTTTTAACTATTTGCTTATTAGCATGCCTATTAATAACATACTGGCTGTTTATTAAAGCACATATTCTGCATGACCTACATCCCTAATCCTACCCAATACCTAAACTTTACAACTACCTTACTAACTATTAATAAGCAACAAATTAGGAGTTTATTGTGGCAATAGCAAGAATTGAACCTTAAAATAAATTGTGAAATCAATTGTTTGAAAGACAAAAAATATATAAACATAATACATGACGTCTGATTTACATTTATAGATGTTGAATTGAATGTTTTGAATTTTACAATAACAGTCTCTGTGGCTAGAAAAATCTATGTTTTTTAAATAAGAAAACCCTTTATTGAAATGGGCTGAACTTAGTAAGGTGAAAGATGGACTAGGAATATTTTGATATTTTATTATTAAATGAGATCAATAAAAGAACCTCCATGTACTAAAGCTGACCCTAAGAATGGCAGAAAGTCTGGTACATGTTTTAATATAATTTACTATCACAATATCAAAAGCTATTTTGGCCATAACACAATGTTGCCCTCTAAAACCCAAAGCGATTTACTTTATTACAGACTTTCTATGTGTCAAAGCAATTTTACCACTTTTTCAACTGAGGAAATTCTCAAAATAAGGCCATGACCGCAAAAAATTTTACTTGGGATATTTCTGGGTGAACAACTAGAAGAAATATAAAGTGGTGCTTGATTCTGAAATGCAATGGGTTATGACAAGAGGGCGATATACTGCATTAAATGAGAGAGCTAAAATAATGTGTAAATAGCTATTTCACATTTGGTTAACACTAACCGGTAGCACACATGTGCTGAATGACACCAGTCGATAGGGAAACATTACAATATTGTATAATCAGAAAAAAAGCAACATACACACTGATTTTTTTTTTTTTTTTTTACACTTCTCCAGTCTTTAGTGTCACATGATTCTTCAGAAATTATTCTATGTGGATTTGCAGCTCAAGAAACATTTTTATTATTATTATTTGTAATTTTACTATTCATATTTTATTATTTTATTATATATTATTATTAATGTTGAAAATAGTTGTGCTGCTTTATATGTTTGTAGAAACTGTGATAAAATTGCATTTAAAAAAAAAAAAAAAAGATTTTATTGAGCAAGGACACATTAAAGGGTTAGTTCACCAAAAAATAATTATTGTCATTAATTACTCACCCTCATCTCGTTCCAAACCCATAAGACCTTTGTTCATCTTCAGAACACAAATTAAGGTGTTCTTGATGGAATCAGAGAGCCATCTGGCCCTCCATAGACAGCAATACAACTGAAATGATCCAGGAACATAGTAAAAACATTGGTAAAACAGTCCATGTGACATCAGTTACTCAACTGAATACAAAGAATACTTTTTTTTGCGAGAAGAAGACAAAAATAACAATTTAATCAACCGTTCTTCTCCACTGTCTTACGTCTTCCACCATTTTAAAGAGTATCACAACTGCTTTGCTTGCTTGCTTTGTAAACAAGGCTGATTAATTCAAATGTTTAAACGTGCGTATGTGTTGTGATACTCTCTAAAATAATACAAGACGTAAGTCACGGGAGAAGAATGGTTGAGTAAAACTGAAGCTGAGCCACTGATGTCACATGGACTGTTCTACCAATGTTTTTACTACGTTTCTGGATCTGGGATCAATTGCATTGCTGTCTATGGAGGGTCAGACAGCTTTCAAAAATATCTTAATTTGTGTTTCAAAGATAAACACAGGGTTTGGAACAATATGAGGGTGATGACAGAATTTTAATTTTTGAGTGAACTAACCCTTTAAGTGACAGTAAAGACATGATAATATTAAAAAAGGTTTATATTTCCGAAGGCATTTTCTTGCTATGTGAAAAATCGTTGGTGAAATGCCACTGAATTACGGTCATTAAAATCATGTTAATCACTTTAGCACCAAACCTCCCCGTTTTTCTCTCATCATTTTTCTCCAGAGGAATGAATGTAATTCAATTAAGGATTTATTAACATCTCTGCTCTTTGTCCTGTGTTAATGAGAGGCTAATGAGGGCACTTTGGACTCTGCGAAGCCTAAATAGGCCAGTCATAAATACTGCATTAATATGCTGTTGGACTCCTGTTAAAGGCTTCTCTAAATGGGGATGAATATAGGCTGTGTGAGGGAAAGCTGAGGCTAAATGGTCTCTTATTTCCACTGGGCCTGAGCGATGCATCTCCAAAGTCATTCCTATTACAGAGACGGGTAGCTGAGACAGTTATGCTTTTGTGTTTGCGACCGCACTGATGTTGTTTCAAATAATCAGATTGCGAGTCTTCTGAACGAGAGGGAAGGAGGGGGACAATGAATCTTTTCTTGATGTTCGTCCGGTTTACATTTTGACAGACGCAACAGCATCGCTCCACAGCGCCCGCACTTCCTCGCTGGATTCCTGACAGCTTATAAAAATCATCTTTTACATGGCACTAATATCTTTATGAATAATGGAGTATGAGGAAATGAGACGCACAAGTGGAAAGAAGTGTTAGAAAACAGAGAGCAAAATGAGATAATAAATCCCAGCCATCCTTTAATGTTAGCATAGTTAAAAATGAAAAATGACAATTGTGTCCAGCCTCAGCCATGAGTTTTGAGCATCCACATGTCAAAAAGCAGTTGCCATAGATATAAGTATAAATCAACTTCACGGTATTGTGAAAATCAATTACAGTAGCTACAGTTAAATGAGTGAATAGTGAACCTTAAACATTTCTGGGAGCATTCCTGTTCGTATTGTTCATTAGATGCCTGGAACTGTGGTTAAAAGTAAGCCGCAATCAAAGTAACAACATTATGTGGTGTACAGTGATGCCGAACACAGTCGAGTGGTTGTGGAGAGCCCTAGAGAGGAATTATTTCATCATAAAAATAAGGATTGATGGAGTCAAGAGGAAGGTGTGAGATATGAATGAGGAAAGCGTATGCATGGAGAGGTTTTCAGATGTGGGAATGTGGGCTTGTAATGACACAAGAAGCCCTTTTCTGATGCCTCAATGGAAATTTATGGCATTGGTGATGAGGACCACTAGGCCTCAGGTGCGAGTCAAGCCTCCTCTTGAGTTTTCACGCATCTTTGCTGGATGCAAGGCGGGCAGACAATAATGGTCGCTGGTTTCCACCATCACGTATGGTAATACGGCGTGCTGAGATAAAAACCATGAAGAACTAGAGAGAAAACGAGGGCTTTCTGAGGGCCAAACCTTTATGGTGACGGGATTGAAACAAATAAATGAAAAATGCAATCTGCCTACATCCTCTGGGTGACTAGGAATCCTCTTATTTGTTGAAACATCAGTGCCAAATAGCAGATAATAAAGGTTGCTTTTGACAGGGGATATCAAAGCTAATTTACAATTGTAATTTTCTTGGCTCTATCTACCCCTAACCTCTCGGGTAATTTTCTTTTCACTTGCTTTGACCTTTTTGTTGTGTTGCTAATGAGTACATAATACAAAGAGAAATCAAAAGGGAAGAAGCTTGCGCTGGAACAACTGAACTCTTATGAATTTGGATTGACATTCGGTTATATGAATTGCTGATTTTAAGCAAAGTGTGTAATTTGTGTGGCACTAGCGTCACCAACAGTTTTCTCTCCTAAACCCTGAAAACATACATTAGGTTGGCTACTGATAATACCTGAAATATACAACCTGGTTTCATGGCATACACATACCTGTGAGCAGTTTTTAGCGAGACATGAAATACATACTTACATACATACATATTCTTTTCAAAAGAAATGTCCACAGAGAGGTGCTAAAACACGGTAAACTCAATATGTAAACTCAGGGATGTTTTTATGGTGACAAAATAGGTACATATTGATTTGTTTTTATTACATTGTTTCAGGTATGTATGGTTCAGAATTCAAATATCCGTGGACTGTAGCTAAAAGTTAATGCTCTATCATGTTGGAAATATGCCCTACACCAAATCCAACCCTAAACCTACCTGATATTGTTAACAAATGCATTTGTTGATGCAACCGAGTCATTTCAACTTCCTTAAACGCAGATTTTAACTGTTTTGTCAAACTGTAGTTACACAGGATTCAAACTGGAGCTCCTCGCCTCTCAAGAGCATCACCTACCGTCTATGAAAACCCATAGATATGAAGCTAGATATGTGTGATGCTAAAATTCAAAAGCATCAGTTTTAAGCATATTAATATTGTTTTGAAGTCATAACATGATATTCTTCAAGAAATTGTAAAAAAAAATATGCTTTATTTATCAAAACTAATTGTAAATTTGTGTGAAAAGGAATAAAAGTTTTACTGCTTCTAGTGTTCATTTCTTTTGGAAACTGCAGTGATATGTACTTATTTCGGTATGTATTTCGGATCTTGCTAAAAGTGTCCCCAGGTGCATTTATGCCATGAGACCAGGTAGGAAATATAAGTATTTGGAGATGCAAATCTCTAAGTGCAAATTTTTAAGTGCAAACACTTAAAAATTCTTTAAGGTACTAAACTTAATTGTACAAAAGTTTAATCGCATTTAATAAAATACATTTTTGGTGCCATACTCAACTGTTTTGTGTCATAACTTCACATGTATACACTGTAATCACTATGGTACACCTATGATAAGTGTTTATATGTAGACTTCTATAGGTTATGTAGATTATGTAGGTTTGGGCAAGTACCGCTGCAGAGTAGACCAGTACCTGTGTGATTCGCCAGAGACATAAACAGAAAGAAGTAGCTCTGGCAACAATTTTCTTTCACAAGAAGCACACAGTTATATTTAACCGCTAGAGTACCAAAAGTTACGGATTTAATTTTATTTTAGTTTTAATAAGAATAATTTTATTAATATTTTAGTAAATGTAGTTATAATGTAGTTGTAGTTAATAAATTAAACCTTGTTGTATTGTAAAGAGTTTGCGTAGGGGCTCAGAAATGCCTAGTAAAAATTAACTTATGTATTTTTTAAATAAACGTAATGTAAATGTAATGTATTCATTAAGATTTTTAATATATGTAAATTCTTCCATGTGGACAATATGTACAGTACTGTGAATTTACATATATTAAAAATCTTTATGAATACATTACAGTTACATTACGTACAGTTACATTACGTATATACATATATACAGTAAAAGTATATACATAAACATAAGAACCTGAATGTGCTCCATTCTAATACTAATATGATAAGGCTGTGCCAGGGGTTGCCTTGAAAATTCTTAAGGAGTTTTTAAGAGTTTTTGAGTAAAATAAGGTCTGCTGTAAACATTTAAGAGATTTTCCCATACATGAATTACTCACAGTTCTAGCATAGCTCGAACCACACTACTTAAAAATTCCTGAAAAGTTGCTATGTAAGGACTATAAGTGGTTTGTCAAGCATGTTGACTCGTTGTTGTAGTCCTTTTGTACTCAAGAATCCTAAAAAATGCTAATTTTCTTTTTAAGTTTACAAATCACAAACTGAATGTCTCAATACAATTCAGATCACCTGTATTGTGTGACAGCACAATAAAAAAAAATCTCAGAGAACATGAAGGTAATATAGGTCAGAAACTGTGTAGTGTGAGATTTATAGTGTTCTTCCCTCAGTTGAATTATTTTATTCTATTTTTTTTTCAGAGCTATTGATATTTTAAGCATACAGGTCAGATGGGTAAACCTCGGAGAACATACCATTGCTAGCAGATAAGGGTGAGATTAGGAACAAAAGTTATCTGAAATGTCATCCTGGATTAAAATTTCACCACTCCTGTTGACATGTTAGACATAAAGGCTTTCAGAAGTGTGTGTTGGAGAGCATGGGATTCCCAAGAGATTTAAATGCCTTTTTCATCTTACTTTTGTTGCATCAGAATAAAACTTAGACTCCAGACTGACCCAGGACTTCTGCTTCCTTCAGCACTACCATTTCAGAAATATAGGACAAGAGCAAAAGTTTCATAAAGTTGAATGCAAAGTTAGCTCAAGTTCAGTTTTCAGGCACATTCATAACATAACTCTGGCAGAATCTGTTTGTTCTCTGAAAGAATTGTAGGTGGTCAGTTAATTACACATAATTTTCTCAAATTATCACAGGATGAAGGCTTCATTAGTTACATTAAAAGAGATATTTCCATTTTGTGTCTGTTTATATGCTGGAGAAGGACCACAGGATGCTATTACTCAAAGAGACAAATTAATCATCATATAAGTTTACGGAAAATGTTCATCTAACAAGTACCACAACCAGCTTGTACTGAAAGTCAGTGTTAAATTGCAAAACTTATCCATTTCTGAGTGTAACCAAACACTGAATGAGAGGAGGGGGGGTACCAGATTTTAGCCATACTGGAATACTGATTGCAACATGCATTCCCAAAAAAGAGGACACGGACAAAAGTTGTCCTGTTGTGATCTTTGATTTGGCCCACGTCATATAACATGAGGGTGGAAAGAATAGAAAAACAATCGAATAGAAAAGGATGGTTTTTTTGGTCATTCAACATTTTCATGTGTCACTTTATCCATGATCCTGATGATTTGCTGCTCAACAAAATATTCTTATTATCAGTGTTGAATTGTTTTTGCTGCTACGTAACGTTATGGAAACCACAATACACTAACACTGAAAAGTTTGGGGTAAATATAGATAGAAAGTAAGTGACAAAGTGAGGGACATGGTGGTGGAAAAAAATCGGGGTGTGAGAAAATAAAAATTCTTCAAATGTTTTGCACTCTTTTGCAAAACTTTTGCGCTCCCTCGAGTAACTTTGCATTACCTCACAAAACTTTTGCGTTCTCTCATGGAGATATTTGCATTCTTTCGCAAACTTTTGCATTCTCTCGCAAAATCAGTTCAGACAAACACTTCCTATGTATTATATAGCTGGCAGTGGTTCATAAAAAGCTTAACGCGACTTAGATCAAATATGCTATGCATTAAAAATATGTACTGTGTAGTACATATTTTTACAAGCAGATCAGCCCAAAAAATGAGCTGAATTGCACGATAAGTATTTTTTCCCTGATAGAAAAGAGTTTAACATGGCTTAATATGAAAAAAGTGATAAAAGCCCACATTTTGTATTACATAAAAAATATATACTAGTGATGTCAAATGATTAATCGCATCCAAAATAAGTTTTTGTTTAAATAATATATGTGTGTGTACTGTGTGTAATTATTACATAAATACACACACACACACATACAATATATACTGTATATGTACCAGAAAATATTTGCATGTATAGTGCCCTCCACTAATATTGGCACCCTTGGTAAATCTGAGCAAAGGTGGCTGTGAAAATAAGTCTGCATTGTTTATCCTTTTGATCTATCATTCAAAAATTCACAACATTCTAACCTATCATTGGAGTAAAACAATTGAAAATGGGGAGAAAAACTTGTGAAATAAATATTTTTCTGAAATAAATATTTTTCTCGAATACATGTTAGCCACAATTATTGGCACCCAATTAGTGCTATGTCCTTTTCCCAAGATAACAGCTCTGAGTTTTCTCCTGTAATGCCTGAAGAGTTTGGAGAACACTTGATAAGAGAAAAGAGACCACTCCTTCATGCAGAATCACTCCAAACCCTTTAGATAACCCGCTCCATGATGGTTCTCCTCTTTAGTTCACCTCACTCATTTTCTGCAGGGTTCAGGTCAGAGGACTGGAACAGCCATGGCAAAAGCTTCATTTTGTGTTCAGTGACTAATTCTTGTGTTTATTTTGATGTTTGTGTTTGGATTATT
>JAUMHE010000055.1:11922001-11937811 GCA_032359235.1 Enteromius mattozi
AAGCTCAAAGGCAATTGGTCTCTCTGGCGAGTTCCCATATGTAACGTCGAAGTGATTCGACTGAAAGGGTAACAACAGAGATGTTCATCAGATGACCTGTGGGATTATCAGCGACAGCCAGTAAAAAGCTGCTCTGCAGGACGGGTCACTGCTACAATCAACAGACATTACAACTCTTATCAACTCCTTCTCCATTCCTGAATCTCCTCAGTTTTATTATGGAATTACTACACCCCCAGAGGAGCCGTGAGATAAGTGCCTTGCTCAAAGCTACATTAGCAGTGGAAACACAGTGTTGTGTGGCTCAGCATAACTCATAAACCTGAACACTCTTGTGCCAATTACTGCTGTAGAGTCCTTCTGCACTCCATACACTACTTAAAGCCCTACTCAGAAGTCACCGCACACACCAGCATTTAACATTCACTTTTTATGGAAGATTCAAAGTAGTTTTTTTTTTGTTTGTTTTTTTGTGCAGAAGTTGCATATCTTATTTAGCATGATGTTCCTTCTCTATTGTCTATTAATTTATTTAGAAAAAAAAATGCGATTTCAGTACACTTTGACTTAAATATACCTTTTCTATGATACATTTCAATATACTATGGTAAAACAATCTTTATATCGTAATGAAAAAGAAAGCTTTATGTAAGTCCAGCGTAATTATACCTTAAGTAATATGAAATAATAATTAATATGTACCTGTATGATTGCATATTTTTTTCAAGGTAACTTTTTTACAAATAGAAGTGTATAGAAAATGTTCCTTCTGCTAGACTGTTACACCACATGAGTCATTAAATCGAAAGTTTCCTTAGAAATAGCATAAAAGGTTCTCAACACCACATGAAACCAATATGAATACAAAAAGAACTTTTTTAATAATAAAGAATTTTTAATAAACTCTGCCATTTTTACTCAAGCTGTTTATTATGACAGACAACTCATTTCTAACCTTTTCAAGATAGGCAAATGCACTGACAGTTTGACCTTGCTGTATTGCTGTACTAACATTTGTAAAGAGCACCATACTGCGTCAAGTCTTTCAAGAAACTGAAAGCTCATAGAACGAGTCGTATCCAGGGGCTTCGTGTCTGCAGCGACAGTCACTGGTGTTTTTGAACCACCTCACGGTACAATTTCGGGCCAATAACTGTTTGGTGTGAATAGAGAGAGTGATAAGGTAAGGAAAGACATGAGAAAATGACAGTGACATTTAAAATCTGTAGCCATGTGTCCAGCTGCCTCTTCTCCACTGGCATGGTCTCCGCAGCATCTTCATTTATTCAGCAAATGGCCATTCATTATGTAGACTGCTGATCAAACCCTGAATTATTTAAACCCTCATAAAATATTTTAAAGATGATTTCAGTAGGGAAATCGTTCAGTACATAACAACTAGTAGTAGTCATCAACTACGTTTTGTTCAGTAAAGTGGCAGCAGCTCAACTCTTTTTAAAACAGAGTAGCTTCAATTGGTAAAAATAACTTTTTCCTATAAATATACAAATACCTCAAAATCATACTGAGCTTGGCAAATCATGATTAGTCACGTGTGTGAGAAAATTATGCCAACTATATGTGCATGCTTATCAAAAACACATTTACTGTGGCCATTCTCTGCTGATTCATTTCAAAACAATTCATTGTGGTTTTCTAAGCCCTTCACACCATACCGTGTTGTGAAGCAAAGCGTTCCAGTCTGAATGTGCTCAACGCCAGATGAAGCTGACAGTAGAGAGTTGATTAGCATCACCAATTAGTAAATTGCAGAGCCGTTGTGGACAGGCACTTCTTCAAAACCAGCAGTTTTGCTGCTGTAGCAGAACTGTGAGGCCTCAGTTTTGGGTTATGTTGCTTTTGGACTGAAATGAATGGACGTCACAAATAATGGTAATGACTCGGAAGGAAGGGAAATGACATTTCATTAGATCTGCAGCTTTTGCGATTTTAATGTGTGCACTCATGAAAAGCCAAGGCAAATGGCGTGTTTTAAATTTGAGTTCCTTGTCACTGTGTTTATACAGATCTAAAGTTACAACACTTACACTAACCTGGAGCGGTAAACAAGAGGCTGGGGTGGAATAATGGACTCTGAGCGGTCAAGTCATTAAAGGTTAAGAACTTCATGAGAGTCTGGGCCTAAAGCATTTCCTAAAATTGCAGACTTACTGAAATGTTAAGCCCTGCAATGGTGGCCATTAATAATATTTGTTTATTGTTTTATGATCGGACAGCACATAAACCCACCCCGTACAGTTCTGCCACCACAGCAGAAAACATAGTTTTAGAGGAGATGACGGTACAGTCGTCTATAACTGCGGCTCTCCTCAGCAATTTACTAAATGGTCTTTGCATTGAGCTCCTGTCAAATGTATTGGCAATAAGAATTCTGAACTTGATCATTTTTATTTAATGCTTCTGCGTGGGATCTGAAATTTACAGTATACCAGTCATTCAAAACTTGACATCATGAGGGTGTAGACAAGATGGATTATTTAAATAATGTAAAAGGCCTAAAATCCCTCAATCTTACCTGTATCCAAATGGAATCAAATGTCTGCTTTTCGGGATGATATTTGGAAACAACTCAAAATAATCCACATTCGAGACAGCACCTAAACTATCCACTCCAAATGAATTTAAGTGTCACGATCACCAGCTGGAGTGCCCATGAACTCCATTAGAGGGCACTCCACCCTGGACTCAGCCATTGGTTCCTGGACCCATGTGTCCCTTGCCCCTCATGTCACCATGTCCTGTGCTACCTTTGTAAATGTGTCGTGTTCTGATTGGTTCCTTGTATTGCATGTGTCTTGTTGGTTGGTTGGTTCTGTCTTGTGTTCCCCTCTGTCTAGCTTAAAAGAAGCCCTCACCCACTCTCTTACGCTGATTATTGCAAAGCCATACCCTTGTTCCTTGTTCTCGTGTCTTCCTTGTTTCATTCTTTTGACCTTGGACTGTTTTCTAGTGCTTGATTATTTGCCGCCTGCCCTGACCCTCACTTTGTTATTGGAATTACTCTTTTGCCTTTGCCTGGATTGTACTGTTTGCTGGTGTTTGACCCAACCTGTTTTACTACGTTTTTGAATAAAGCTTTTTCACTTGGATCCCCACTCACAAATTTGGGGTTAGTTCAGTTAAAACTTCACTAGATTCAACCAGGTCAATTATAAATAACAATGTCCACAATAAGGAAAACAATATATTTTATAAGAGTGCCCAGTGTTTGTTTTTTATTTATTTATTTATTTTTATTTCAACTCAACACAAATTTTCATTTAATGAACCTTAAAAAATGTCATGTGGTGTAACTGTTACACTATTAAATACTGAATACAGCATATTTCATATACATGCACAGTGTAGGTTTTTTTTTCAGATTTATTTATTTTACAAATTCTATGAATTTGTCAATTTTTAATAATTATAACAACATTTTTTGAGTCACACCACATGACATACTAAAACTTGAACAAAGCTTGCTTTGTCATAAAAAGTTTTAAACAATTTACTGAAAAGTCAAAGGTTAGTTCAGATTTTGAATTTTATCAATTTAAAAATCTCAATTTAATGACAAAAAATGTCATGTGGTGTAATCACAACATTATATGTGATATTAATGTACAATATTAATCAAGTTTTCAAATATATTTCTCAAAGTAAACAGTATTTATTTCTTTATTCAGTATTTTTAATTCATAAATATTATATTTTGGGGGAGTTGCATCACATGACATATTACACAGTGAACTAACCTTGGTTTGGCATAACAGGTAACGTTAAAAGATTAAACAGCTTCTTGACTTGTCATGAGGGTCACTCCACGCTATTCCGTTTAAGATTCTTTTTCAGACATTAATATGCAGGGATGGCAAAACCAGTTGAAAACCGCTTTTTAAGAGCATCCTGAACCTAACAAAGGAATATCAGTTTGTTATGCCTCAAACAGCAGCAGGTTGTGTTCTTCACAGGTAGATCCAGAGGTATGAATTAGCCCATGCTGAGCTTATACATAATGAATGGCTCAGCTAAATAAGTGAAGACATTGCAGCAGCAGCAGCAGCTCAAGAGCAGAGTAAACACTCGCTTGAACAAAGTTTAAATGCCATCCTGTCAGATTCACCTCTCACACAGGGTTCTCTTAAATTTAACTAATTAAAACAAAAATGAAACTTGTTATCGCACATCTTAGTGCTTTACTCTCCTCAAGGTTAGTCATTTGTCAGCTGTTCATTGCTGTAAGGTCGGGAGATATTTTTAAAATACTTTGGTATTGGCGTCTATGTGTGATTTATGGAAACACTAGGAAAGGGAACTATTACTGTCTCGTGAAAATATTTGAAAACGATAGAAGAACTTTGACAGAAGTACAACATATCACAGTCGAGCCTGCAGTGACTTGATCTCTCACAGAAAAATAGCGTGAAAAAGTGTGATAACCCAAAGGCACCCAGACAAATATGAAGGGATGATTGAAGAAGTTTGAAGAAGAGTTTCTCCTGGTAATAAATAAATAAATAAACCAAACCTGGGAAAACTCCTGATAATGAAATTCAACAAATCTGCACCTGATTTCATCCCTGATCAGGCCCTCCTGCAAGAGCCTGTAATTGGATTGGAGAAGAGGGGCTGAATTCTGATTAACGAGAGGAGTGGAGGTGCATGTGCATTCATTCCAAGAGAAGAGCGAAACTTTACTGAGGGGGAGGTGATGAGGAAGTAGTCCAGCCGCATTCACCTTATCTTACTGATGGTGCACTAAAATACTGTTTAACCCTGGTCTTGTGAAAGTTTAATGAACAAATTAACACCTGGAGGTGTACTTAGACAGGTTTGTTAACTAATCTCATCTTTACTGCTGCCATTCCAGCTCATTAGTAATGGATTAATGTGTGGTCGGAAATTGACATTAAGAAATCAATGAAACATTCTGTCTCAAAACTGCATTTTTAAGGTTGGGTGGAAATTACAAAATAGTAGGCATTTTAATTGATTAAAAAATTTAATTGGATTAATTACACAATATGATGAGAGACTGATGCATTCATTAAATGTTGAACAAAATTTATCAGAATTAATCCCATCATTAATATTTAATAAAGACAGCCCCAGAAATAAAGAAACTTAAAAAGTATGTTCACTAGAAGTTTTCAAAGTCTCTTATGTTCAGAGTCTGCATTTATTTGATCAAAAATAAACGTTTATAAATTTTAAAATAAGTGTTTTCTATTTTTCATCGGATGCCCATTTTCCAAAAGACTCTTTAGGTTCTTAATGAAAAGTTTATAACCAGTGTTGTCAACTGCATTCAATTAAAAGTAGATAATACTGCTAGCTAAATGTCACTAGATGATCTCATAATGGCAAGTTCACTGATATATATAAAGATGAATACAGATTAGTGGGCAAGATGAGAACTTAGATAAGATTTGTCCAAGAAGTTGCTATATTTGTTTCTAAACTTTTGAAAAAAAATCTCAAAAGGGGTGGGAAACTCGCTAAATCAACACCGTCTATAACATACTTCAATGGGAGTGTAAAAAACACCTTTTTTACCCTATCAAAATCAGTCTCTGCTTTTCACGCTGTAGTCCATATTGCTTTAAATGCTAATGCGCTCTGCTGACCCCGCCCTCTCTTCCGTGGTGTGACGAGCCGACTGTAAACTTAAGCCAACGAAACCACATTATTAAGAAAGGCAATTTGCAAAAAATAATAATAACCCTTATACTCGCTTCTTCTAGATGAAGCTGGATCATGAATGATTCGCCTGAAAATAGATTCATTTAGGCAGATCAGGATCGGCACATTCCCTTTAAAATGAAAATAACATTTATCATCTGTGTCTTCATCGGCTCAGATGTTGGGAGTAAATGATGACTGCAATATTTACTATTACATCCAATGGCAGACTGATGACCGCTCAATCAGGGCGGGTCTAAGGTAAGAGTTATCTTGTTAATCAATTATCATGGGAGGGGCCTGTGCCGAACTGTCAGTTTGACAGGAATCTCAGAACAGCCTGATTTGAGAAAAGGGATTTAAAAAAAAAAAACACTGGGTGAATTTATATCATAGGATGGATGTGTAAACAAACAACACATATTTATGATCAAGCAACACATTTATGGGTTTTTTTTGCATCCAATGAATTCTTTGTGGCATAGATTTTAGTCCATATTGACATGACAGCATCACGCAATCGCTGCAGATTTGTGAGCTAAACATCAATGATGCAAACCTCTCGTTCTACCACATAGATACTGGATTGACATCTGGTGAGTGTGGAGGTCATCTGAGTATTTTGAACTCACTGGCATGTTCAAGAAACCAATTTGAGAAGATCTGAGCACTGTGACGTGGTGCACTCCTTTAAGTTCTTTTGCTGCTCTTCTTTTAGTTTCAATGTGTTGTGCTCAGGAATCTTTACACTTCAGGTTACAATTTATTTTAAGATGTCCTTGCTACAGTGTAATTATACATTTTTAGTACTCAGTAATATTAATTAACTATACTGTATGTACTTACTATATGGTTAGGGTTAGGTTTAGAGTTTGGTTAACATAACTATGCATAATTTATTGTTATTATAATAGCAAGTACAACCTTAAAATAACAAGTAACTAGAACACCTTAAAATAAAGCATTGCCTGCATTTCTATTAGCTTGAACAATTCTCAACATTGTCCTCTGACCATTACATAGTCTTTTTAGGACCATAGACCCTAGAGATTGTTGTGCATGAAAATCTCAGTGGATCAGCACATTCTAATATACTCCGATCAGCCTGTCTAGCACCAACAACCATGCCACATTATAAATCAATCAAATAACCTTTCTTCCCATTCTGATGCTTGGTTTAAACTTCAACAGATTGCATTAACGTGTAGTTGAAGAAGTTCACCTACTAGACATCACAAGATGGGTACACTGTGTTCTATTCTTAGGGTCAAATACATTTTTTTCTTCAGTGTTTTTTCATCTTCAAATAGACGTCTGTGTTTTTTGTGTTTTGTTAGAAAAAGCTTTACTGTGGACTTTAGCTCCTGCTGTTCTTTTATCTCTGCTTCCCAGTTTACCTTTATCAAAGCCTTCCTCAACACTGTCTGCCTGGGATTACTGTGTATGAGTGTGTGTGTGTGTGTGTGTGTGCCTTGACCTTACGTGTGATTGTCTGGGTGTGGGCTGAAAGCTGTGTTGTGGTGGATTGGTATGTTTAAGTGTGGATTAAAAAGCACTTTATTTCACATCCAACCTCCTTACATAAAGCAAGCAGCAAAATTGGACGTTTAAACTCACATGTGTTTCCTGAAGGTTTTGGCACCTTCCTAAACAATGCATGTTTGACAAAATATCTGAAAATAAAAAAGAGACTGCTGGCTATAGGCTGTCTTTGCTTAAAGTAAAACACTTGCTGAATAAAATGTTTAATTTTCAGACACGTCAACCATTGAACTGTATTTAGAATACAGCTTTAATTACCTATAAGCTTGTGCTATTTGTCAAACAACACGTTTAAATGTTGACTGACGGAAATGGATGACAAGCTGTACAAAAACATGTCAACAACGGGTTGTTCAGCTGTGATGTACCTCATGAATTTTGTACGGTTAGTCTTGTCTAAAAATATACCGTTGTGGGGTTTCTTGCCTTGTTCGCTTTGCTGTCGCCCAATGTAATCAAAGTAAGGTTTGGCACTCGGATTCTTGACGAGATGTGAGCTGTTGTCATCCAATAAAGTGTTTTCTGTAGCGCAACATGTCAGGCTTCATAAAACATGTTAGCTCTTGCCAAACTGACAAGAAAAATAAATTAATCTTTAGGCTCAGATTTCTCTCTGGTGTAGTTCGGGAAGCCTATTGGGCTTCAATAATCTGCAATCAATATCTGACAGGCCCTGACACTGATATAGTCCTCTGGCTGGGATTCATCAGCTGTGACACAAAAGGGTTATCGGACATGCTAGCAGTGACATGACTCTGACAAGACACAGCTTCACTGACCTAAATGATAAAACAGATCTGCTGAATACATACAAGTCCTTGTATGAACACTGTAAATGGACAAGGTCGATTTTGAATAGCATCAATGTAGATTATAATTCTTTGAGACATGCTTTTTTTGGATATTAAACAATGGTGCAAACCTTGTTGTGTAAGTAAATACTATAATAGAAATGATGCAATTGTTTATTAAAATAAATGCTGTCTGGTGTTATTCATACACATGCCCATCACAAAAATGTATGTTAACATATATTGAAGGGTTATTGCCCCTCAAAATGAGCATTTTGTCACTAATCACTTACATCATTAATACCCCCTTGTCATTCCAAACCCATAACAAATATCTTATCTTATCAAAATAGCTTACATTTGGCAAGTAATGAACACGTTCAAGGTCCAAAAAAGTATGAAAGACATTGTGAGAATACTCCATCTACATCAGTGGTTCAACATTATGAAGCTACAAGAATACTTTTTGTATGCAAAGAAAACAAAAATAGGCACCATAGCGTCCTTTTGGAGATAAATTTTTTTTAACTTTATTTTGAATGAAAACAGCGTTGACACACACTCTAAAAACACATTCAGTAAAATTTACAGTGAAAAACCAGCAGTTGCTGTTTCCAGAATTCGATCGTAAAAAATATGGTAACAACGTTTTAGGTTTTACATTAAATTTTCAGTTAAATACCGTAATTTAATTAACTGATATAATGTTAATATACCAACCTCTTAAAGTACTGAAACTTGTTTTGTACCTTTGAAATACACTGATACGCACCAAAAGCAGGTGGTGACGAGAAAGTCACATGATTACCAAAAGTCCATCACAAGCAGCTTTTAAATATGAACATATATAGAAGGTACTCAGTGTCATTCACACAAACACTAAACACCATCATGGTGAGATTCATTAAACTGAAATATACAATAAATATTAATTTAACAACATTACATGTAACATTCAACCCTAATAAACATAAGTGATAAGAAAAAAATAAGAAGAAACAGTTATTTTAAAGAAAAAACATCAAACTCAAACAAAAGTTAAAATGCAATGCAGGGATTTCTGGGAATGTCAGTTTATGGTTTTTCCCTGTAAATTTTACAGGAAATTACCATTAACCATTTAACAGGTTTTTACTGTAGCATTCTCAGTTTTTTACCATTAAAATCATACAGTGCAGAACAGCGTATCAAAAATGGTGCTACGGTGATGCTACAGAGTCGAAAGTATTCTCGTATTTTCATAACATTACAGTTGAACCACTAATGGTAGATTCTGATGATGTCTTTCATACTTTTCTGGACCTTGACGGCATTCATTACTTGGCAGTCAATAGGACAGTCACAAACCTTCCGGTTTTCATCCAAAATAGTTCTGAGGACGAATTAAGCTTTTACAGGTTTGGAGAGACGTGGGTAGGTGATTAATGACAAAATGCTAATTTTGGGGTGGAGTAACTCTTTAAGACAAAAATGGGTTCCAAGCCAGTACAAACAAAGTGGCCTGTGAGTGTAAATATTCATATAAAGAAGTGTTTTGAATAACCACGTACAGTTATGTTGATTAAGCTGTAGTGTTTGCTTCTATTTGACAATATTTAAATGTCCCTACAATGTGCATGACAGAATAAATGTCAGCTGAATAAATAGATCTTCTATTCCCTGTCACGCAAAAGCTCTGCAAAATAAGAGCAGGAGCACTGAACAAACAAACTATAGTAAGAATGTGATTCATGGAATAACTTTGTGAATCTGTGTGATTGTGTATTTGTTCCTCGAGGGTATCTCAGAAAGCATATATTTAAGTTTAGCTAAAGGGAATAAAATTGTCACAGTGCACACCTGCAGAAAGTGAAAATGAAATATAAATGTGATTTGAAGAGAGAAGAAAAACTTGCAGAACCTACTGAGCAACGAGGTATACTGGTTCAAAAGCAGACACAATCTTTTAGAATGACAAGGACGGAAATCATTTAAATACTACAAAAACATGATTAAATTTCATTGGCCATGCGCAGCCTTTCATTTCACACCGTCCTCTGAGAAAATTATGACATACACTTGAAAAGTAATGGACACTTTTATCGTAACGTCAGCCATGCAGGCTCCACTGATTCGCAATTTACGGCGTTATCATATCAGATGATCTCTTTGGGCAAGTGAAGCGAGACCAAATGTGCCAGATCGCATCCAAAATATTTAACACTGCTTTCAGCTTTGACTGCAATTCAGCATTACCCTATAGTAACAACACTTGACCTTTCCACTTCCTTTGGAGGGTGAATAAATTTCTGGCTAAACAGTCCCTTTTTAAAAGCACATTGCGAGATTATTTCCTGCAGTTTCTCTCCAGCCCTGTATATCACAGAGCAGAGAGAGGCGAGAGTGGGCTGTAAGCAGCGTAGAGGCAGGCTGTCAGAGAATGATGGGTTGCAGTCGGTTGGGTTTGGGGACTGGGATGAACAGGGCCGCAGTGCTGTGGCCAGCAGGAAAGTTCTGTAAAGGTTCATCATCATCAACAGGCTCTGCTCGAGAGCAAAGGATCGATTGTTTCATCTCCTCTGTGTACCGGAGAGATAGATTCATCCTATGCTTTTTCACCTTTCCTCCTTTTTCTCTCACTCTTTTTGATCCCATGCTGTGGACGGATTTTTCTCGCAGGCATCTGAGAACCTGTGCACGCACACACTTTTCCCTCCTTTTCATCACTCACTGAGCCAAAACTCTATAAGCTCATATTTTTCATTGTCTTCTTGGTAAGCCGTGGGTATGTTTTGGTGTTTGTACAATACTGAAAGCCTCAACAAGGGTAGATTAAATGTCCACGTATGGATGGCCATGTGGAGAGGATCGGATTCATCCCATTTTGTTTTTAATGACTTGCTGAGGAAAGTCTCAAATGCCTTAAGAAAAAAAATATATTGTGCAATGAGGATGGTGGAATCCAGACATCTGAAACAAAATTGGAACTCGGGAAATATAATTACATTTAAATCTGAAAATATACCCAAAGCCTTATTATTATGCCTTATTAATTGATCTTTACCTAACATCTATGCCATATGTACATGTACAAACTACTACTACATATACTGTAAAACATTACTTTGGTGTAAAGCTGCTTTGCAATGATATGTATCATGAAAAGCGCTATACAAATAAATTTGAACTGAATTGAATTATTATGAAAAAGTTTCAGTAAAGAAACATGATGTACTGTAAAAAGAAAAAAGAAGCGTCTGGTTGAAATTTATGTATTCATTCATTCTTGTAATTGTTATTTTAGTTAGAAGTTATCCTAACTTTAACAGATTTTTTTTTGTTTTAGAAAAAAAGATAAAAACAGACAGTTTTAATGGTAATAACATGAAATAAGGTGTATTAACTGACAAGAAATCCAAGATAGAGGCTTTTTTTTTCTCCCCCTACTCCATTAGTGGTCACAACTTTTGGACCCGACTAAACACTGAAGGTTCCTGCCACAGACTGATGTGAACAAACAGAAATGCACAATTTGTGTTAGAAATTATTTCAAAGCAGCCTCATATTACTCTTGCGTGTCAGGTAAATATGTAGACGTTCTTGTCTATAAGGTAAGGATTGAAGGATGTCTTTGATGTTGGATAACAGCAAGTTGCCTACAACACCTGCATATCACTTCTCAACAGCCTTTTCCACTTAATACTTCTGAATTTAATCCCTTTTAGCCAAAACTGTTCACAGAAGACAGACATCTAAGGACTGTCCTTAAGGATCAGTCCTATTGCAGGAGACAACATCCTGAGGATATACTCGACTATACAGGTGCAGGAGGACATTTCCAGAATTTCAAGGCCACATTTTCCTACATTGTATGGAAAAAAAGAGGGTATATACGTATACAGCATGTAGTGTTGAGAAAAGTTACTTTTAAAAGTAATGAGTTACAATATTGCATTACTTCCTAAAAAGTAACTAATTATGTTACTTTTTATGGAAAGTAATGTGTTACATTACTTTTGAGTTACTTTCATGGTACTTTTTAAATATGAGTGGGGCTTGATAGTTTGTTTTTAATATAAGAAGTTCTATTTTTAGCAAATGAAAAAAGCCCTTTCACACCAAAAGGTGTAATGAATAAACCTCAGGCTGAAGGAAAAATTTTAATTCATTTTGATGAATAATAATCAGTTTTTTTGCGAGTGAGATGAATTAATACACATTCACATCTAGTCTAGAACTACACTATATTCACACACAAAGCCTCTGACCTGATTTCTCCCAACACAGGGACAAGAGACTTGTCAGTCAATAAATGGGAAAACAAAGTAACTGAGGTTGTAATTTGGGTTAGTTCATCCAAAAACTTTCATTCTGTCATTAATTACTTGCCCTCATGTCGTTCCAAACTTGTAAGACCTTCATTCAAATGTTTTTTTTATTTTTATTTTTTTAAATCAGAAAGCTGTCTAACCCTCCAAAGACAACAATACAACTGAAATGATCTCACGCTAGGAGAATTGTTTTTTTTTGCGCCAAAAAAAACAAAACAAACCATAAATAACATAATTTACTCAACCATTCTTCTCCTGTGACTTACGTCTTCCGCCATTTTAGAGAGTATCACAATGCATGCTTACACTTTCCACTACGGGTAAACATCAGCAGATTAGGTACAGTACATGTGCGTGCTTTACCCCGGATGTAAACAAGGCTGATTTCGTCGAATTTGTTAAAGCGTACATACGCGTTGCCTTGTAATACTCTCTAAAATGGCGGAAGACGAAATTACACAAAGAGTGACCACAAAATCACCCGTTCAATTTGTCATTTCACACATACTTACCAACCCAGCGTTTGGCCACGTGCAGCAGCAGAGTCTCTGAATCGATTGATTGCCCTGGTGTAAAGCCACCTATTGGAAATGAATAGGGACACAGGCTCAAGGCCACTTGAATTCTAATGAATTTCTGAGAAATGTATCATTGAGTGTTGTGTCCTAATTAAAAAGAGCTGCATGAGTGTATGAGGAGCTTGGTGGTCCACAAGGACTCTGTTAATCAGAAGTCTCCTTTTGTGTGAATTAACAATGGATTGTATTGAACAGCTACAGCAAGTAAATTGATGGTGCTGAACCAACTATTATAGATTAGAGTTAAGCCCAATGTAGCTGTTTGGTTTCTACAGCTATAACATAGGACTTATAAGCATACACTAGTAGCAATAAAGTATAAAACAGTGGTTCCACTTTATGTTGGACCTAATACCTGTTTACATAGTAATTACATGTGTATGTAGTATGTAACCACAGTGATACATAATATCTACAGCTGAAAATGTTCTGTGACGCCACACATTTAACAACCCTCAGAATGGTATGTGTAAGTAAAAACGTGTAACAGGACATTGGTAACAACACTTTTTTCACTTCACTAAGTACTTGTGTAACAGGAGTTTTATAACTACATTTTGTAATGACAATGTGTATAAGAGTAATTGGAACAATTTGATTCAGGGGGTGGAGATGGGGAGGTTTAGGGGAGGAAATGGGTTCCAGGTGGGTTAAGATGGGTACGTTTAGGGGAGGAATTTGGATCCAGGGGGTGGAGATGGGTAGGTTTAGGCATATATAATGTGGGAGGAGTTAGTTCATACACATCTAGTTACTATGTAAGTATACAGGTATTAGGGACACCTAATATAAAAAAAAACTAAAATCATCCCAGAATATTAAGAATATTTTCATGCTGTTGCACACTAAAAACTTATGTTTATAAGATTGTCTACATTCTTACAATGAATTTATAAAGCATAATATTTCACTGGTTAAATACAATGAAATGTTTCATTTCTGTGTTTCTTAGTTTTTTAAGTAAGAGTTTTCATACTTGTTTTTGTGAATATACCAAATGTACAGTATTTGCATTTTGGCACAGTAGGATGTTAGCAGAACTAAACAGAAAACAGTAAGTATTCATTCTAAATCATGTTTCACCCTGTGACACAGAGCTCTAGAACAGCCCCAATTATTTGTTTGTCTACTGACAGAACTTCAGCATGAATGATTACCTCTATACAAACGTGGGCTAGTGGTGTTCCATTTGAGTGCTAGCAACAACAATGCTTGTTAGCACAAGCACATTCATTTTCACTAAATTACACAAGCTCATTGACAAACCAAAAAGTCTGAATATTGTTGCATGTGCCTTATCATGTTAGAACAGTAGCATAACATAACAAATTACCTTGAGGAAAGCATCCGACTGATATATGCATACATTCAGTTATGGAACAGATGGGTGTAAAATTAGTTATATGAAGGAAAAAAATAGTGAGTAAAATCCCTAGTTTTTAAGTGTATTTGATGTATTTATTTAAATAAATAGTGTGAGGGTTGGTATTAAATAATTGGATCTTGTTTGGATGACAGTTTATTTGCAAGATGGCAAATAAGACCGAACCAGACAGTTTAATAAGGTGCTTGAGTGAATGTCATCGCTTAACTGCTTATGTACTTATGTACATATTTAATGTGGTTAATTAAATGTGGTAAATTTGTGATAAACTCTAACCAGTACAAAATGTAATACTTAAGTGATTTTGTTGTTGCTGCTTCAGGCATTTGTAAATAAAAAGAGCATATTTTTATCTTTTTTATAATTTATTGTATTATATTTATTGAAATTTTTAATGCATCATTTCATGTTTCTATAATCTCATATTATTTTTGCACATGAAATTTCTGTGTAAACACCACTTTTGCATCATAAAGACGCCATTTCGGCATCCACTCATCTCTTGACAGCTAAGCTGTTAAGTATACAGCATTTTCAATTAGTTCCAGGACTCTATAAATGTTTTTCCCCATCACTCATCATTTGCTGAAATTTTACTGAAGAATTCTCAGAAAATAAGAAACTGAAATGTGGTCAAATAAGATAAGTTCATTTTCATATCACTCAGGAAATGATATTCAAGGACACCACTGACAAGAAAAAGCCAAATCGTTTTGCTAAGTATCTTGATACTGACACATCCTTAACATTATTTCAGTGCTGCAATAGTGGGAGAAAGAAAAATCAACCAAATGACCTCCCTACAACACCTGGGCATGCTCCTGATGATCTCCTGAGGGATCTCCTCCCAGACCTGGACTAAAGTGGCGTGGCGTTGGTGGATGGAGCGAGACATGATGTCCCAAATGTGCTCAATTGGATTCAGGTCTGGGGAACGGGCGGGCCAGTCCATAGCATCAATGCCTTAGAACTGCTGACCAGTGGTGTAAAGTACTTGAGTAAATGGACTTCGTTACTGTACTTAAGTATTTTTTTGGCTACTTTGTACTTGTACTGAGTATCAAAAATATAAGCAACTTTTACTCTCTACTCCACTACATTTGTGACTGAATATATGTACTCTTTACTCCACTACATTTGAACGGACGCTTACCGTTACTCGCTACATTGTGATTGCGTGCGACAAGTCAGGATTTTTATCTACCACGGCTAATTTCTTGGGCGGAAGATGCGATATCGCCATCTGCAGAGTGCTTAAGGTACTGGATGAGGTTACTCCACGTGAAAGTGTCAACGTGAATTAGCAGCTTGCCAAATATCAGGTGTTTAATTAGCGACATGGCTGCAGCCGCTGATGAAGCCAACGCCGAAGCCAGCACATCAAGCAGTGCCAGCACTGACGACCATCCATGGCCTTATTTGAAAGAAATGTTTTCATTTGCCGATATACAGAATGGCTCTTACAGGATGCAGTGTCTACTTTGTTTGCCACGAACCACGAAAATAAGTGCTTTTAAGAA
>JAUMHE010000055.1:11937911-11953812 GCA_032359235.1 Enteromius mattozi
GATTTCACAGAAGTGTGATTGACTTGGAGTTACATTGTGTTGTTTAAGTGTTCCCTTTATTTTTTTGAGCAGTGTATGTAAACTATGTACTATGTTAACTATGTGCAAATCTAAATGTGGGCAAAGCACGCAACACAAGAAAAAATACAGCACAAAACAACATACAGAACAGCAATGGCTAGTTGATCTCTACTACACGGTTGGTTAGAGTAACAATTTAGAATAACATGGAGAACATGGGATCTATTGTGTTTCACATGGTGAGGACTCAATGGTACAACAGCTACTGAGATGTGCCTTAAGCGCATCAGTAACTGCCCACTATTTCAGCACCCTTGGTTTTAGGGTTTTTTTCCCAATTCAAGTATTTTTTTCCATAAATTGTCTCTATGTATTGTATAGGATGAAACCAACCAGCTCTGAGAATTACAGAGAATTCTGAAAACATTTCATCTGAAACAAGAATGTAATTTGAAAACAAAACAAAAAAATACAAGGCACTGTACACTCAACATCCTTCATGAGGGAAAATCTGCTCATTCCAACTATTCTAGAACATCCAAAACGAATCCATAGTAGTCTTTTTCGATTAGTTCAAGTTGTGTAGAAGTACTTTCAAGAATTTGGCAATGAAACATTTTTTAACCAACTTAGCCGTTGTTTAGCAAAGTCAGGGCATAGTGTATCTGTTTCGAAAGATTTGACAAATAAACTCCGGAGAGAAAATGAATGGGATTTTGGGTTTTAAGCACATTGATGCAGAAAGGTGAATGTCTCATTGTAAAGTAGGTTTGTTTTCATCAGCCTGACATTACTTTGTTAGTACACAGGTTAATTTTGAGTACACAGAATGCAGTGATAGGAATAACGGCGTTATAAATAAACAGCGTTACTAACGGCATTATTTTTTTCAGTAACGAGTAATCAAACAAATTCCCCGTTACAGCACCGTCACGTTACTGACAATAAAATATTCATGAACCCAGCAGCTCATTAATCCTAGTGCATTTTATATTGTTATTAGTAGTATAATTCGTAGCATCACAATTTCACCTCCAGTCCTAAGTTCAGTCAACAAATGTACACTACATTCATGGCTATTCTTATTACTAATTACTAAAATATTGCTAAATTATTGCTAATTACTTAATAAACTAATTACTAAATTACTAATATCATATTATAAAGATAAATTAGCACATTATCATATTATAATGCTATAAAAAATACTATATACTTACAATATATTGGATTTTATAGGTGTCTCTTGCATTGTCCCACAGCAACATTAAAATAGTGTTGATTCGTGTACAATATTGTATAATAATAATTTATTCTAGTGTCCTTTTCATTCATTTAACATATTTATATTGGGGACATCCAAGTTATTTGACATATTTGAAAGTCCCCTTGTGAGAAGTAACTAGTAACTATAACTAATTACGTTTTTAAATTAACATGCCCAGTTATCTTAATACTTTAAACCGATTTGAATCAACCTACTGATTTAAACTCTGAACTGCTGACAATTAATCTGCTTCTCTCTTCTGTGTACCATGAACTGTAAGAAGTGGGTAAGTGCACTAGTTGCCTATATTACTACTTCATTTACACCTTAAAATGACTTTTGTTTCTCAAACCTACTTTAGTTTGTAACCTAATGTATTGATTCTGTCACATTCAATTATATTTCTGCTGTTTCGAAATTCAGCACATCTGTGATTTTATAAAAAATTAAAACTGACAAGTCTATTTTCAAGAGTGCATAAACTTTTCCTGCCGACATGTGACTTTCTGACATGCACTTTTATGCTGTAACAGCACAGAACTCTTAGTAACTCAAACTTTTTGCCTTCCCTGTCATTTCAGAAAGCATTTTCTCCCTCAGTCAGCCATTTTCACACAGACTCATTAATGTAATGGAGGCATTCACTTCTTACATATTTGATAGATGTATGTTTTGATCTTTTAGCCAATGTTGTCCACCATCAATTAATTAATATACCCATATTTTAACAGAAAGCCAAAGGTTGAAGCACTGATACTTTGAATTGTTTCACATAATGTGGCCCCTTGCAAAGCATGCAAATTTCAATAGGCTTCATAAATTCCTTGGTAGAGTTTTTCCATCAGTATAAATGCAGAGTATTCATTAGATGATTTTTTTTTTACTGCACAGCTCAATGTGGGGGCATATCAAAGACCTGGCTCTCAATAAGCATAGCCTGCACAAATAGAAAAACTACCTGACAAAAGGAAATTTACAGTTTAATGCACAAAGTAAAAAGTTTGTATTCAGCTTTGGTAAGAAAAGTATCAAAAGTTCTGATTAAGTTGAAAAATGTTCCTTACATGGAACCTTCTTCCACTGAATCACATGAGTATCGGATTCACAGATCTTTTCATTACTGCAAATGCTGTATTGTAATTCAAGTATGAATGAGACTACAGGCTTTGCACTGATAATTATTTGAAATATGACAACCTACTGTATAGCATTATCATGTAATGTTATTCTAAAATAATAAGAATAAAAAATGTCTTGACGTTATTCTGAACACATTGCTCGTTCAGGCAAGATTCTCTCAGTAAGTCTGCGAATGTCATCTTGGAATATAAAGAATTTTTAAAAAGGTCCATAAATGTTGTAATGTTATAGCCAGATCAATTAATCAATCACTTTTTATAATTTATATAGCACTTTTAACAATACAGATTGTAGCAAAGCACTGAACATTATCAAATAAGAGAATAGAGTGATGGTAATGTATAATGACGAGATTAAACTATTTATTTATTAAATGCAGAGACGGTCTCTGTAATCAAAACTATGATAATCACTAGAAATTAGGTGTCCCCAACTAAGCAAGCCAGAGGCGACAGCGGCAAAGAACCAAACCCCATCCATGAGAGAATGGAGAAAAAAAAGATACAGACCACATGACTATCAATATTCCAAAAAGTGTAATATCTCAGGTAAACAATGCGAAAATATGAAATAATAAAACTTGCCATGTGGAATCTTCACATATCATAGTTTTGGTTTGGATTTATTTCTAATTCTCTCTTTTTTCCTTTGCAGGAACTCTGATTTCAAAATACAAAGCAATTAATAAATAGAATAACATTAAAATATTAGTGTTGCCAAATCAAGA
Source organism: Enteromius mattozi (assembly GCA_032359235.1). Taxonomy (NCBI): domain Eukaryota; kingdom Metazoa; phylum Chordata; class Actinopteri; order Cypriniformes; family Cyprinidae; genus Enteromius; species Enteromius mattozi. The sequence continues at coordinate 11,941,067 of JAUMHE010000055.1, forward strand.
GGCATATAAAAAGCCAGGATGGACACCTTTATACTGTATTTAAATATTTAAATAAAGATAAATTGTTAAAACCTAACCTCAAAGAAGGAGACATGTACGATGTGCATGAATGTCTTTTATAAATATATTTATTTATTTTTATTTTATTTTTATGTATTTTTTTATTTTTTTGGTCAGAAAAGTTGCTTTTGAAATCTTTTATTCATAAATCTTTTTATATATATATATATATATATAAATATAAGAAAATGATTCTTACTTTACCTTTTATTATTGATGTTGAAAGCAGTTATACTGATTCATATTTTTGTGGAATATAATTTCAAGATTCTATGATGAATAGAAAGAACCCCATTAATTTGAAGCAACATTTTTTGGTAAAATTAAAAATATTTTTCCTGTTATTTTAAATGAGTTCAATGCATTCTTGCTGAATAAAACTGTTATTTTCTCAAAAAGAAAAAAAGAAAACTTACTGAGGCCAAACTTTAATAAAGTTAGGGTAAAACTTTATTTGCCTATTAATCCTTCTGATGCGGGCAACATATGTGAAAACAGATTCTTTAAAAAAAAAAATGTAGCAAGAGAATCTTTTTTTAGAGAAACTAAACAGAAATACATTAGAAGGAACCTTACCCAGGACATGTATCTGCTGTACATGGGCATTGAGACACATACAGAAAGCCCTTCATATTATGGTGTGCATGCTGTATAAATACACTTATGCTGATGGACATACGAGGCCACATTCGCCCCTGCACATGCAGTGTGTCAGAGCAGTTCTCTGGTAAGATGTCTACCAAGGTGCCGGTGATGAACCGCCTGGATATGAGAACATAGTCCTGACTGCCCGAGGCACAATGTTGCATCAGAATTTCAGCCAAGGATATGAACACACACACACACAAACACATTGCAAAAGCTCCCTAAAAAGCTGCAGCCTACCTGTGCTTTGCATTCTTAGCGCTGGATGTGGAAAGGGCAGCAGCAAGCACATAAATCATCAACTCAATAAACTGCCAGTACTGTCTCAGTGGAACCAGTCATTTTTCTGCATCGCACAAACACAAACATTCACACACACCACTTACAAAGTCAGCTCTGTCTCAGTGGAAACAGTCGGGTTTTGAATCAGATAAATTCACGGAGACGTCTCAGACTGATCTTATATGCAACAGCTGATCTGAATGCTAGATTGTACGTTTGTGCTGTTATATACAATTTATACTGTTTCAAGGTGCTTGTTATTACAAGTCTAATGTAAAGATGCCACGAAATTAAATTTGGAGATTTTCTGGCCTTTAGTCTTTTCAGTCCAAGAACTGTGGCAACGTCTCCAAGACGTTTTTGTTGTTGTTGGTGAAAATACTAATGGCCTAAGACTTTTGCACAGTATTGTAGTTCTAAAAATCATCCTCAATGTTAAAGAATAGCAGCATCCACACCACAACTATAACGGCCCCGATATACTTCAAACTAAATCGAAGAACTAACTGAAATTACATCATTTCGAACAAAATCAAGTCAAAACAAAGTTTGTTTTAAATTTGATTTGGCAGTTAGAATTGGTTTACCAAAGCTAAGTTTTTGGGGATTTTGTTTTGACTCCTAAACAGCTTTGAGCTACCATGGTCCGAGGCGGCTAGGCAATCGGTGGGTGTGTTCTGAAACTCCACCTGATTTGACGCAGGATTTTTTTTTCCCGGTTTGTTTCTCATTCATTCGAGGTCAGGCAAGGAAGGAACATCTCCAAGTCACTATATAAAGCAATTAATTCCTACAAAGAAATTGCATAAAAGCTTATGTCAACGACCCAGAGTTATGCAACAAAGCGACGTAGAGAAACATCAGAAGTTTTCTGGCCATGAGAAGATTGAAAGGAAAGGTAGCAAGCAAATAAATATTACACCATACTGCTGCTGTGGTTTTTCCTCTTCTTTCAAAGTGAATTTAAAAGGTATACAATAAATAAATCTTTGTTTTTATCAAACAACTAGGCTATGTGCGAGAATGTTTGGAAACAGTATACCATCACTCAGCCTTTTTGAATTTCTGTCCTCAAGCGAAGAATGAAAAAGAACTTTCTTTGAAGTATATCGGGGCCTTAAAGGCACAGAGAAACGATATCATTGGAATCATTTTCAGAAGGATTTTTTTCCAGCTGATGTACAATAGAAACATTGACAACCAATCAGAATCAATCCTGCTATCACGCACTTGAAAATTTAAAGGGGCAAACGTGCTTGTTCTTAGAATAAACAGCCCCGAGCCGTATAAGAATGCTTTTTGATCTTAAACAAACAATATATCTAAAGAAGAATGTATATAATACAGAGCAGATAAGTGCTCAATCTAGTTTCACACATGTTGAAATCTGGAAACTGCATTATTTGAGCATTATTTGTGTTTTATAAGGTTTGCATAAGTCCATATCAGTTTTCCTTTTTATAAACAGAACAGTTTTCTACTCTGACATAAAGGTTAAGTAGAGATAATACATACATACAAATGAAGTGGTTTTATTCTAGATCATTTGCAGGGAACCTCACTTTTGGGGAGGTTAAAACATTAGTCCCAGGCATTTATTTTAACTGAAGTCCAATTAACAGGAGGTAATCAAGCGTTTAATTAAAAACCCAATTTTGTGCCACCTTGAATCATCTAGTGGTTGTGTTTTTTTCCCCTCCTCATTTTGACTGAGCATAGCAATGAGTAGCTGTCTGTCCTTCCACATAAATTATTCATTTTGACTATCTCCAGAAAGGCCTGGAGTCAAATTTGGCTTGATCTGTAGGTAATTTGTTCCACTAGCAAAACCCACTTCCGCCTTAATCTCTCCAAAACAACACAAAATATGTTCGTTTTCACTGTTAAATGATATTCATACTTCATTAGTATGATAATACCTTCTAATTTTAAAGCAAACACTCCAATTTGGGAGTTATAGATGTACCAGTATCAAATTTGCAGCAAAACTGGGTCTATTACCTGATAAATGGAGGCAGGCTATTAGATTGCTTTTGCACAGATCCTGTAACAATGTGCTTCAGGTCTGCTGAATAACAAGCAATCTGCATCCTTGTTTTGGTCCATCCTAAAATAATGTTAAGTATTAGGTTAAAATTTGTTTTTAAGGAATAGTCCACACCTTATTGATGGTTTTGTTTCTCACAAACACAAAGATTTTCACTTGATAAGATCTTCACTGATTGTATTGAGTCATGTGGATTACTTGTGGATTACTGTAATGCTTTTATTAGATATTTGGACTTATTCTGACAGCACAAATTCACTGCAGAGGATCTATTAGTGAACAAATGATGTGTTGCTGCATTTCTCCAGATCTGGTCAGAGGAAGAAACTTATCTTGGATGACCTGAGTACTTATTCAGCAAATTTTAATTATTGGCTGAACTATTTCTTTACAAGCCAAATTCCGAAAATATTGGGACATTTTTTATTTGAATGTTTGAACATTGTATTTGAATAAAATAAAAGCTAAGAGACATTGAAATCACATAAGCCAGTATTTTTATTCACAATAGAACATAGAGACCATAACAAATGTTTAAACTTAGAAATCTTACCCTTTTATTCACTAAATGAGCTCATTTCAAATTTGATGCCTGCTACATGTCTAAAAAAAAAAACTGGCACAGGGGCGACAAAGGGCTGAAAAGCAAGAAATGCAGAAAATATTCAGCTGGGAGAACATCTAGCAGCTAATTAAGTTAACTGACATCAGGTCTTTAACACGATTTGCTATAAAATGGATGTCTTAGGGCTTGTTAACACATGGTCATTTACACCACACATTTTCACTGATCTATTCTGATTTGTTAAAACGTTTCCATTTACACATGGCCACATAAATGTGTCGTCACAAAACAGATAGAAATCCGATTTTCAATTTCCATGCTATATTTAAATTTAATGGAGTTCACCTTAATGAATTAAAAAGATAAGCACTGCATTTTATTAATTATCAGCTCATTTCATGATCAAAGACCGCAATTGGAGAGCACTGGAAAGAAAAGTTTGTTTTACTACTTTTAATAAAGATGATTGTGTGTCCTCCTTCTAGATTCAATCGCAGCTGTTCCTCAACATCATTATCTACAATGCATAACATCATCACAAGATTCAGAGAAACTGGAGAAATCTTGTGCGTAAGGGACAAAACCGAAGACCTTTGATGGATGCCCATGGTCTCTGGGTCCTCAGATGACACTCATCACTCAATGGGAAGATTCTGTGATTGACATGGCCCCTAAATGGGCCCAGGAATACTTCCAGAAACCACTGTCAGTTAACACAATCCATGCCATCTGCAGATGCCAACTAAAGCTCTATAATGCAAAAAGGAAACCATATGTGAACATGGTCCAGAAGTGCCATCATGTCCATGCCAAGGCTTATTTAAAATGGACTGTTTCAAAGTGGAAAAGTGTTCTATGATTAGACGAGTCCAACTTTGACATTCTTGTTGGAAATCATGGATGTTGTGCCCTCCGAGCTAAAGAGCAGCTGCAGCATTCAGTTCAAAAGCCAGCATCTCTGATGGTATGGATGTGCATAAGTACATACGGTTTGGGCAGCTTGCATGTTTTGGAAGGCACTGTGAATGCTGAAATATATAAAGGTTTTAGAGCAACATACTGTATGCTCCCCTCCAGATGACATCTGTTTTAAGGAAGGCCTTGTGTATTTCAGCAGGACAATCCAAAACCACATAAGTAAGCAGATTGCCTGAAAACATTTTCACCTTGAACACCAATGTTTCAAACTTTACAAACATCTCAGGTTTTGTTGATGAGAGGTACAAAATTGTTAGAGTGAGGACTGCAGACTAACACGAGCACATAAAGACTACAGAAATATAAACCAATGCAGCTCTATTGCATTTAACCTAAAATCATTTCACAAATGACTTTGGGGTTTAAAAACCGAGAAAACAGCACAATTACTGGAACATTCCACAAATAGTGGGTCTGAAATTATTTCTATTTTAATGCGCAGTGAAAAGAAATACTTAACCTTATCAACCTCAGGAGGTCAAAATAAATTAGCTAATTATATTTCCTATTCATTTTATATGAAATTGCACATTTTTCAGATCTTTTTCCATAAAAAAAATATAAAATAAGCATCCAAATTAAAGCCCACTATTCTTTAGAAAGAGTACAAATAATGTTGCTTTTATGAATGCCACAGTTTAAGGCTACATTATTTGGGAGAATGGGGAGATAATCATGCAGCAATGGGTATTTTTAACAATTAATCCTGAATAGGTTTAAATTAGACATTGAATAACAAATTACAACATTACGCATATAGAGAATCCCCGCAAACCACAAATAGCTTTTTTTTCCCGCATATTGTTTTCTGTTTAAACCGATCAAACAAATGTTGTGTAAATTACATCTTTCTTCAGGATATAAACATTTTATGATAGCAAATATGGACACACATGCACATCCACAGCATCTTAGCAGTGAAAAACTGGCAGCTAGACACCTTGAATGACACCTTAGACAACCTTATACTCTCACTTTCTTGCCTGTCATGTCCATTGTTACCTATTAGACAGCAGGGGCACTGCCTGAAAGAGGGCCATATCTTCAGGTTCAGCTAAGGAACAGAATAGCACATCCTTAAGTCCTGTTCCAGTGCTGAGTTTTGCCAGTTTCATAAGGGTCTGTGGATAGTTCACAAACTTAGCACAGGAGGTGTATGGTTGAAAGAGCGGAAGTGCAAATCCAGATGTACGGGAGCAGAGAAGGATTCCTAAAGCTCAGAGCTAAGCTTAAAGCCAGACTCGGACAGCCTGGTAAGAACAGCTTAACATTACTTCATCATTAACTGCGCTATACCGACATCCACAGGCCTACATAGAATCTTTGATGAGTTGGAAAGCTGCATGCATGTTAATGTATGAACTATTTTGGCTAATTTATATTACGTTTCAGGCATGAATATGAGTGAAGTAACCACAGCTCTGTTTAACAAACTTGGTCATGTTCAAATTAAAAATTTCCCATAAAAATAAATGCAAGAATGCTGGTTCTTTCATTTAGTCAATTTTGCATTTGTGCATTCATTTATTCATGCTCAAATTATCATTATCATTACTTGTGTATGATAAATGCATGCCACTTTTTTGTAGCAAATACAAAACTATAATCTTCTAGACATTATCACCATTATAAAGTGGACTTGTCGTATCTATAGAGCCACTGACATTTTCTGTACCTAGATAAGGTCCAAAAAGCCAATGCTGTTAATTACATTAAAGGCAGAAAGGGAGGAATTAAAAAAAATCTTATCTGTTTAATTGTAATAAAAATTCCAGCCTCCTCTCTTTGCCTATTTGTGGTCAGTTTGATTAATTATATATATATATATATTTTTTTTTTTTATGCAAGAAGCCAAACAATGATTTTTGAATCTATTGACTTTTATTAGTATCTCCATTCCCCATTGTGCATCTGCTCTTCAGCGCACCTTCTTATAACATATGCATGTAGTGGTTTGTATTCAGATCAGATGTTAGTTAAATAATTTCATTTAACAGGTGTATGCTCAGTGAGGTAGGTAAATCAAGTAATTTTCCTTTTTATTATTCTCCGCACAGTGCGCCATTTGTTAGGAACCTTGGAAAGGCCCGCTTATGTTAACCAAACCAAGACACAATACGTCAATCCTTTGGAAATATATTCATGGACTACACATGGGACCTCCCGGTATCCATATTGTGAAGCAATGTCATTGTGAGTGCCACAAACAAGGTTTAACAATCGTCTCTTTTTAGAAGATTGAATTGCTTGTCCTTGATGTGTATAAATGTGGGAGGAGTTGTGTAGATTTTCTAGAAGATTTGCCTTTCAACCAAGCCTAGCCCTGACACCGAGTGTTTTGTCTTCTTTACCTGTAGATGTAAATGTTTAACTGAAAATAGATGCATGTTTTGTTTCTGACATTATTTTCAGTATTGATGCCTCATTCTTCTAGTCACAATGTTGGTTACATATTCAGTATTCCTTAAAATGAATAAAACATTCAAATCAAACAAATATTACACAAACCTGCAATGATTAGATATGTTAAATTTGCCACCTAATTTGAAGTGTGACCTTACCCGTATCCCTCCTCAACAGCAACAAAAGCGTTTTGCAATACAATACAAACACATTGTACTTTTTTTTGTATGCAAGTACATTGTAGTTAATATAAAGTAATTTAATATAAAGTGTGACCAAGTAAAGCAATCAGTTACTCTGAGTAATGTAATATTGTAGTGCATTACTTTTAAAAGTAACTTTCCCCAACACTGCCCAAAATGATACGTGTTGGAATTAAAAGATTTAGCTTGCTGCCCAAATGAGACCCCTGTAATGACTTTACCTGCTCATTCTTGTGTAAACTAAAAGAAACAGCAAAAATGATCCCTGCTTATCCTGGCATATCCTATCATTAAGTCTGGCTTTGGTTCACCTAATTAGTGTGTCAAGCGCTTCAAGTGAGACACCACTGTAGGACCCTTATACACACTTGGAACACCAATAATCTTAAAATAGTGATTTTTTTTTTTTTTTTCAATGCATATAGTGAATCTATATTGTGTTTAAATATGTACTGGAGAGTAAGCAGAGGATTCTTCATTCTCTGTAAGACAATGACCCTGTTGCCAAATGTTACCCAATTAGAGAGAAGCACCACTGACTGTCTGAAGTGCTGCAAAATGGAAGCTTGCAGTGGTTCCAGAAAGTCTAGGATTGAAGTAAAAATAAGCTCTAATAAGACCTAATATAGATATATTAAAATGGCATGTATGTTTGGAGACGTCTAAGTGCAGCACTATATCAATAAATGTTTATTTTAATCAATGTACTATTCAAAAAATTTAATTATTTTAAAAAGAAAATTGAATAAAGAATTATACCTCTATTCATTTTTATCCTAAAAAAGTAGTTATGACTACCATTACAGTAAAGGTAGTACAGTCAATATACACTTTTTTGAAAGAAATTAATACACACAAATTAATACAGCAAGAACGCATTCAATTTAACAAAAGTGCATTAAAGAGATTTATAATGTTGTTGTTTTTTTATCAAAACATTCTGAAAGAAAATACACAGTTTCCACAAAAATATTAAACATCACAGCTGTTTTTATATTTGTAATAATAATAATAATAATTAAAAAACAGCGTATTAGAATGATTTCAGAAGGATCATATGAAAAAGACTGGAGTAATGATGCTAAAAATACATCTTTGCCATAACAGAAATACATTACATTTTTTAAATATATTAAGATATAAAAAGAGTTATTTTAAAAAGCAATAATATTTAATAATACCTTTTTTACTGTATTTTTGATCAAATAAATGCAGCCTTCGTGAACATAAATGACTTAATCTTAAAGAAGACCATTGCAGAAGAACAGCAATGTCTGCCTCTAGATATCGTTTGCATTTGTTCTTTTGGTATAATTCTTGCCACCCCAGACCTGACTAATTTTCAAACCCTGCTTATGGCCATTACCAGAGCTACAGTGTTGTAAAAGGGATTTAGAGTGGATTTAGAATGCATAAGCTTAACCTCAATACCGAAACGCACTGGCCTCATATTAGCAAGGATTGACACTAATCAAAGGACTGTGAATTTACTCCATGGGGAGTGTAATATGAACGATTTCCTCTAAATATCACTAAACTTATCTGCTCGTGTTTTCACTCATAGTTTGGCACACAAATATTTTGACTTTTACTCAGCAGATCAGCATTCTGGGGTTGAAGGACCAACCTACAGCAAGAATATGTTTGTGTTCAAAAATTACAAATTAGCACGCTACTGCCTGTAAAGCTCCCTGCTGCCTTTCTCTCTCAGGGATTCTAATCCAGCGTTTAAAATTCACAGCCATTCATAGCGTTCCCAACAGAAAGAGAGCCGGGTGGAGGTGTGAGAGGCAGCCAGGCCCAGCAGAACAAATGAAGCTGGAGCCACAGTGAAAAACCAACAAAGGCTGTGGGGAATACACTGTGTGTGAGCACAGCAAAAAAACATCTCATCACACTCCACTGCAACAGTCATGCTTATTATATGCACTCTGCAAACCTGTTAATACTGAATTTATGCAATTTTTTTCAATATCTACTGCCATGGGGACACACATTTAAAAACCAATCAAGGGGCCAAAATGTGCTACACGATCAATTGCACATGGAGTGAAAATAGTGACTTACAAAACATTGACAAAAAAATTCCTTAAATTACACTGGGGGTGAACAAGAAAATAAAAAAAGGGATGCACTGATATGTCAATGGTTGTATCTCTATCAGCTGACAAATGTAGCTTTTTATTATCTATATCTGTCCAATGATATATTTAGTGTAGCCCAGTAAATAATAGATAAATGATCTTGGGACACATTTATTTATATTTAACATAGCAATCATTAAACACAAATGAAATAAAATATTTCTGGATAAGAACAATTGTTGTAGTAGTATAGCATTCAACTGTACATGATTTTTGCTACCTGGTCTTATGACATAAACGTGCCTGGGTGCACTTTTCTTTGCGAGACACAAAATATGTACCAATAAGTACATATCACTGCAGTTTTGAAAAGAAACGATCACTGGTGGCAGTAAAACTCTGACATCTTTTATTCCTTTTGACACAAATTTACTGTTTCGATTAATAAAGCATAATTTTTACACAATTACTTGAATATCATATTATGACTTCTAAATGATATTAATATGCTGGGAGATTTGAAAACCGATGCTTTTAAATGTTAGCATCACACATATCTAGCTTTATCTATGGGTTTTCATAGATGGTAGGTTTGTTCGGCAGCTCACGGAGTACAGAGATGTAATTAAGAGACAAGGAGTTCTGGTTTGAATCCTGTGTAACTTCAGTTCAACGAAACAGTTCAAATCTGTGTAAAAGGAAGTTGAAATGCCACGGTTGCATCAACAAATGCCTTTTTATGTCAGTTCGGTAGGTTTAGGGTTGGATTTGGTGTAGGGCATATTTCCAATATGATAGAGCATTAACTTTTAGCAACAGTCCACAGAAATTTTCTGAACCGCCGCAATACATACCTATTTCAACATAATAAAAATGTGCCAGGTTTCATGTATTGAACCTGTGTTTTAGCGCCACTCAGGCCACTCAGTGGACATTTCTTTTTGAAACTGCAGAGAAACGTGCAGTAAGGCATGTAAAAACGGTGTTGCACAAAAAGTGCACAGAGGTACATATTTTTAGGGGGTGGATTTTTCTGTATGTCTATCTATCTATCTATCTATCTATCTATCTATCTATCTATCTTTCGAGAGAGAGAGAGATATTATATATTTCAGAAAATGTTATTAACAGCCAATATTGGCTTTAGATATTAAAAGTTGTTTTCATGTAATTGGATCTATTTTTCATCTCATTGACAAAATAGTTTTTAAAGGCATAAACACTAAATATATAACAGCTACAGGAAAAAATATTACTGGAAAACAAGGTAAAAATACTGATCTTTTGCAGTGCAGGTACATTTACAAAAAAAATTCCATTGTAGATCTAGGAATGGCTAAAAAAACAGATTTATTGAAAAAAATAGCTAAAAGGATATTTTACCAAAAATATGAAAATTCTATCATATACTCAACCACATGTCTAATGCAGACCTGCATGTTTTTTGTTTTGTTTTTTGTTTTTTCTGTCACACAGATATTAAAGACACTTTTGTTTTGGGCACCATTGACTTGTGTATGGACAAAATCAGTTGAAACACTCTTTATAAATATTATCTTTTAGCCTCCTTAAAAGAGGATAAATGATGACAAAAAAAAGACTTCTTTCAAGATATTTACCATATTAGAGCTTTTATCTCTGTGTAAACAGATATGAAAGCAGAATTATTACTTCAGTTACTTGAGTGCAGGCAGCTGTCATTCATTCTCAGCATTTATCCTCCAGTTATTTCTTCTAGTGCATCGTGTTGTCATCAACTCAGCTGCCTACAGCAGTTAACTGATGGTTCCACACAAAAACTGTTCAGACAGAAGGGCTGCATTTGCATTGAGGCCAGACTGAAATTGGGAGCAAAACAAAATGGAAGCTTGTGAGACTCAGGATGGTTAAACAAGGCCATGAAAGACCTATTAGTGTTTGTCATTTTCTGGTTTAAATTGCAGCCTGGAAATCGATATGTGCCGCATGGGATGTATTAACATTAAACAGATACAATTGGTGATGTTACTATCACACAATTTTCAAGACATTATCTAGTCCATAATAACACCCAGGAGCTGCTGAAAAGGCACAGTTCAGCCAAGGTCCAGATTTTTAAATGGAAAGCAGCTCTGATCTGCTTTAATACTTTACACTCCATGCCTGAAAATTGTCAAATAAAGAGAGATCGCTAAAGCAAACTCACTGAATGTCTTGCACAGAATGACTAAGCCAGCATTCTGCAGAAACGCATGCTACTATTGTCATCTGCCAAAGGTGATCCACTGCACATATATTTACACACTGCAAATAGTACTCACCAGCAGCATCTACAGAATAACATATTTTTAGAAGCTGGTTGAAACTGAGTGGTTCTCAAACTACCATAAGTGGATTGGCTTTAAGTGGCACACTCTGTAAACATGTCAAAACTTTGGGGTCAGTAGAATTTCTTTAATGTTTTAAAAGAAGAATCTTATGATTACAAAGATTGCATTTATTTGATCAAAATACTATAAAAATACCATAATGTACAGTAACTGGTTTCTATTTTAATATGTGACCATGGACCACAAAATCAGTCGTATGGGTTAATTTTTTGCAAGCTGAATAAATAAGCTTTCCATTGATGTTTGTTATAGGATAATACAATATTTGATCTGGAATCTGGAATTAAGTCCTGAAGCAATGCATATTACTAATCAAAAATTATGTTTTGATATATATACGGTAGGAAATTTACAAAATATGTTCATGGAACATGATCTATATATCCTAATGTCACATGATTCTTTAGAAACCATTCTAATATACTGATTTAACTTCTTAATCTGTCGTTTTTGTCTTGTTTTCCAAAACAAATATATAAAATTTCAATAAAATCAATATTTTATATTTTAAGGAGTGTTTACTTTTTGCCATTAGAATTTACTATATTACTGTATTACTGACTATTTGCATTAACTCCACCCACTAACATGTGGTAGGCATCCATTTAAAAATTGTAAAATAAATTATAATTTACATATATCTGTAAGGTGACAATATCTGCCATTATTTGCACTACATAGTACAAACAGCATGTAACTACTATTATTGCAAAGACAATTCTCTTATTTTTACTGTACTTAGTGTAAATGTATCAGGATCATGTTTCTGTTTTTTTTTTTATTTTAACACATCTTATTTTATTTGAAACATTCTATTACTGAAAATAATTTGAAAAAATATGTATATTTTTCATGTTTTATTTTAAACATTTCAAACAAAAATCTTTTTAATGTGATTGCAAATTGAGCATTTCCGTGAGCCCTCACTGCTTTGATTGGTCAGATGATGCAGTCCTTTATGATTGGTCTACCACTACAGAGCTTGTACCAAAACTACACTTTCTGACATTACTAGGGATGCTTTCAGAGAGAAAACTAGTTAGCACGGACTACCGTGGAAAGTGCTCGCAATTTGCTTTTGTAAGCGAATCGGGCACACCTCTACGTTGT
>JAUMHE010000055.1:11954968-11966540 GCA_032359235.1 Enteromius mattozi
TGAGACTCAACTATTTTCTGCAATTCTCCAGCTGTGGTCCTTGAAGAGTCTTTAGCCACTCAAACTCTACTCCTCGCTGTGTATTACACAACATTTTATGTTGACTGGAAATTCTTAATTATTTCCCTGGAAATGGTCATTTTCACTGCTCTAGCTCTTTTCTTAAAGCAACTTCACTAATTGGTGAAGCTCAATTATCTTTTGCTGCACATCATAAATATATTATTTGTTTTTTATCATTGTGTTGATGATTAAGGGAATGTGGGCTTTGTTTTTCCTCCTATATATATTTCTGTGAAACAGGAAGCCAGGGCTGGATATTTTAATGTTCATAATCACCCTGGAGTTCTTAAAATTGAGAATATGAATGGGAATATACTTCAAAGAGATTTTACTAGAAATTCTAGGGGTGCCAATAATTGTGGTCAACAAGTATTGAAGAAAAACATTTATTTCATCACAAGAATTTCTCCCTATTTTCAATTGTTTTACTTCAATGATAGGTTAGAATTTTGTGAATTTTTTGAACAAAAGATCAAAAGGATAAACAATGCAGATTTATTTTCACAGCCACCTTTCCTCAGCTTTACCAAGGGTGCCAATATTAGTGGAGGGCACTGTATATATATATTACTGACCCCAAACTTTCAAATTATACTGTATACTTAAACTGTTATAATAAAATCAAATTGCAACACTCAAAAAAAAAAAAAAGTGAACTTAAATTTGAACTGCATAAATTTAATTAAATTGTATGCCAGCCATTTACATTTGTGAAAGAGACGTTTACTTATTCCATTTATTACACAAACTATATAAATAATATAACTGGGTAAGGGACTTCCATTTCCCCTGAATACTTTGCATGGGATTTCATGGGAAAAGTAAAAAATGACATCAAGCGTGATTATATGTTTTACAGCAAGCAACACTCGTTTGTTTAATGCTGTATTATGTTGTCCCTGTTATCTTGTTGTGTTACATCTTAGTCAGATAAGTGGCATATTTAATTTTTGATAGGAATGAAATGGGGCAGTGAGGGTATAGAAGTACATGCATTCAGTGGAATTATATGTTGTTTTACAAAATACCAATTGAAACATCTTTTCTAAAAAAAAAGAAATCCCTTTTCAGTAGACAAAAACTCCAACTCAAAAGTTTTGAAAATTACATGATTCCTTTTTACAGTCCAACCTTCACCATCTCATTTTCATTTGTGTTAAAATCAATGGCACCTAACCTGACAATCTACAACTGAATCAGGGGTGAATGTATCCCCAAATAAATGACAAGTCACATCAGTCATTATGTGATTGACCCCTTTGACATTATGTACAGACAAAAACCTCTCGCTGCTTGCCCCATTCCATCAAGCAAGACTTCAATGATTACATTTTAGCATTTTTTTTCTGTTTACAGGTGAGAGATAATGATTGAAGGTTTTATATGCAGTCAGTGTGGTCTCTCACAGTCAACAAACGGCCATCATGCCAGTCGTTTTTATCCCCATTCACCCACTCAAGCTTCATTCTGTCCTTCTGCCTTATTCTAGGCTTCCTTCCTTGGCTTTTCTTATTCTATTATACTTCTGTCACTCTCTTTTCTTCCCTTTCTCAAATCCCTCGATGTCCATTTAACACCTGTCCTTCCCGCTGCTCCAATTCTCCTGTATTTATTATGTTCCTGTGCTGCACACACACTATACCAGTGGTGGCCTCTCTCTCTTTTACCCCCCACCCACTCACACACACACATAGACACTGGCAGGTAGTGCCATGCCTTTTCATTTCCACAAGCAGGTGATTAGATTTACTGTAGTCCTCGGGGACTTGTCCACTGTATTGCTGACTGTAATTCAATCAAACTCAGTCAGAGCCACCTCGATTGTGAAACTGCAGAGCTCCGCAGCACAGCCTGAGGCTGAAATCAGCAGCATTTCACAAGAACAAGCAGAAGTGTTTACAGTCGCTCTGATTCAAATAAGACTGTTGGATGCAAGCAGAAACAGATTTCTCAAGAGAAATGGAAGCTCTTCTGAAACCTAAGGAATTATGCTTAACAGCAGGTTTAAAGCAAATGACAGGAAATAAGCACTAGAAATAATCACATAAAATATCATACATGATATGTATGTTACATATATGCAATCATGAAAAGCAATCATGCATTACAGGCTGGTCATGGAGAACAACAGCCTTCGAGGAGGCATCCGCTGGAGCTTGAAAGCTTGAAAACTGCAGCTGTTAATTTGACATTACCTATGATTCATTTTTGTAAATAAATTCCCAGCTAACAGAGAACATTGTGGGAAGGTTCGCTCAAAGTCAAGAACAAAGTTCTTCTACTGATATTAATTTCTAATATTTTTCATGTTTTCATCTTCCCATTTAAATGTTTCTCCCGTATTTTCTATGTTTGCTACATTCACCTCTGGTAAAACTCTAACCTCATTATATGAATAATCACTTCAATATATTCCAAGGTTGTCCGGTTGCCAGATCTTGTATGAAACACATCCTTATCACACAATTGACAAATACAAATTTCAACCCATTTGTCCACTTAACTTGCCAATTCTACACCCCAGTGATGCTTTCGATATCTGCGCAGTAGTGCTGCGCGGATGGTGGTTATATGAGCATATGCTGACGATAATCCATGGGTCGGGTAATAAAAAATGCATTCTGATTATTTGCGGGTGGATAAGATTAAACATTAATGATGCAAAAATAATCTTTTAAATATATTTTTGATCAGGCATACAATATCGTTTGTGTGTGTGTGTGTGTGTGTGTGTGTGTTCGCCTGTTCCGGAAGTTGCAGTGACAGAAGACTTAGGAGGCACTTCATTAAAAAAAAATATGTATGTAAATTGAGATACCCCCCTGATCTCCAGTATCGTGGCCTAATATAGGGAGTTGGATTTGTAACCCAAAGGTCGCGGGTTCAAGTCCCAGGTCTGGCAGGGATTGTAGATGGGGGGAGTGAATAACCAGCATACTCCCTACCCTCCCAATACCAAGACTGAGGTGAGACCCTAGAGCAAGGCACCGTTTCCCCCAACTGCTCCCCGGGCGCCACAGCAATGGCTGCCCACTGCTCCGGGTGTGTGTTCACTGTGTGTGTGTGTGTGTGTGCGTGGTTGTTCACTTCTCACTGCTGTGTGTGTGCACTCAGATGGGTTAAATGCAGAGCACAAATTCCTAGTATGGGAAACCATACCTGGCCACATGTCACATCCTTTCCTTTCCTAACATTATTAAACATTCACAATTTGTTTGTTCGCCGAGTAAAAGCTATATGCAGTAGAAGTAACCAAAAAGAGTTTGCAAGCAAAAAGGGAACATGATAGCACAGATAATACAACACAAATGAACATACTTAGCACAGCATGACTTCTGTTGTGCACTGACTAGATTCACAAAAGAATGTTTATATTGCAAACAAAGCCAATCTCCAAACATTAATCTGTTTGCCTATGAACAGCCTTGCCAAGTTATAGTTTTCACTGTTATCTGATATAAAAGCAAATGTTATATTGTATGTCAGTGTTGCTAATCTTTTGTAACTTTATTTTAAAATAACTGAAACAAATGCAGAATATACTTACCTGCTCATATGCTTTGTTTTCAGACTTTCTTTTTTTTTCTTCTTCTTCTTAGGAGAGTTTTGATGTTGTTAGTTACATTCACATTACTAAAACAATCACATGTGCAATTCAAGACATAAGGTTAAATCGCACAGAACAGCGAAGCCAAAGCACAACTCCTTGTAGATTTGTACTTCAACCACTAGAGGGCTAAAAGTTACATAGTTTAATTAAATTAAATTAAATTAAATGATGCATATTTTAAATTCAAATGAGCATAATTAATTAATTCTCTTTTTAAAACATACGATCAAGCAAGATGAAAATTAAAATATTTACTTTTAATAGTTTATAAGGTGCTTAGTGAGACTAAATCATGCAAGAGTTCAGAGCACTGAGACCAAAAATACAGATAAATAGTACAATTTGTGCTAAAAGTGCCAACAGCAACTTAGCTCATTTTTAGCTCATTGAGTTCCCCCTCTGCATATAATGTCCCTGGTGGGAGTCGCTTTCACAGATAAACATGCACTGTTCCCTCTCTTACCACAAGCTCATTTCATTCAGTCAGATAAGTTTGCTTCTATTAAATGCAAGCCACAATGGCATGCTTGCGGGGAAGGACATGGTTTTGCCAATAATGAATAAAACCTTTGTAGAGTGCTCAGGGGGACTGTAATAGTGTGAGAGAGCTACAATTACAGTTAGAGTTATGTGAAATAACACATTATGCAGAACAGGGTACAATCAAAATAGCATAAAAATTTAATATGGATATGAGATGCTGAGTACATTATATGCAATACCACCCCATGGTGGCGTAAACAGTAATAGACACTGAGTGACTGTCAGCTTATCAAAATTAGAGTAGCTGATTGCTTTTTTATAATGTTTTCAGTCAGGAAATCAAAAGTGACCCTATTTGCTTTCTGAATACACATTCACTGTGAATAATTCATTGGTGCATATATTCTTTATAATCTTTAATAAAAAATGTAATAACTTTCTCTTTGGAATGATTTCTTCATATTCAGGTCTCGTTTTATTCTAGTTGTAGAACCTACAAAATTAAATAAATTAATAAATAAAATATATACTCATCCTCAGGGCATCCAAGAGGTCAGTTTGTTTCTTCATCAAAACAGATTTGTAAATTTAGCAATACATCACTTGCTCACTAGTGCATCCTCTGCAGTGAATGGGTGCCGTCAAAATGAGAGTCCAAACAGCTGATTAAAACATCATAAAAACCCACAAAGCATTCCACATGACTCCAGTATATCAATAAACGCATGAATTCAAAACCTGTGTGTTTGTAATATAACAAATTCATATTTAAGGCCTTTTAATTTTAAACTGTCGCTTTTGACCAAAATATCAGTATATAATTGATGATAATGCTTCCTCCAGTTGTCCTCTCACCTCAAAATCCAAAGACAAGTTTGTTTTAGATACTTGTAAATGATGCTTGATCTATGCATATTTCTCTAAAAGATAACTTTTTTACAGGAGAAAGCAATATTATGGATAGAGGACTCTTATTTTAGCCAGAAGCGACAGTTTGAAGTTAAAACATCTTGATTGATTGATTTGCTTCACACAGCTTTTCGCTTTACTGGATGATAATTGATTGACTGGTGTCGAGTGGATTACTTGTGGATTATTGTGATGTTTTTATGAGCAGTTTGTACTCTTATAATGAGTCAAATGTATACTTTGTAGGGGTCTACAAAAAAATAAAAATATAAAATAAAAATGCCACAACTTGGCTGTTCGCAGTCAAAATGAACCGATCATACAGGAAATGAAAAAAAAAAAAAAGTTGAATAAAATCTATATATCCGCTGTAATTTTGAACAAACACGCTCAAAAATAAAGGGTTGATACTAGTTAGGGTTAATCCAGAGTATAACATATCCACACCCATCTGCACACATACTCTTACACTGACAGATGAGATCAAAAGAATGGGAGTCTATGACTATAAGAATTTTTGCACAAATTATGGCTCAAAATGATTTATAGACATGTCCAAACTTTGACAAATAATAGTTAAATAATGTCTAAATAAATATTGAAATGTTTATTTCCTAAGCGTAAAATCAAGAATTCTTGCGCAGTGGGTGGATGCATAGAACTTTTCAACACATCTATTGGCCATCATCATCATAACATGATTTTGACTTGAGCAAAAGTCCATTTATTATTCTGTTTACACCAGATGGCTGCAATCTGGCCCAAATACTATACAATCTCACATTTTCTTTAAATTCTACCTTATAGATAGACTTTTGCTTTAGTGAAGTTCCAAAAGTTTGTGTATTTGCTAATAAAAACTATGGTGAAAAATTTGCACATAATTGAGATAAATGACAAAATTCCAAAAGAAGCATGTTATTATATTATCACTGCATGTCTGTGAACAGCCAAGGTGTGTTAAAGAACTAAAAAGTCACGAATGTCCATAATAACATTGCACCCACTGCATTGTAAAAACATGTACTTTTGAGTTTTGCAATCAATTCCTAATCTTACAAAGACCCACCTTTTACACTTTTCGTATTGAATTTCCACTCAGAGATACACATTACTGGATGACACATAGTCAATTCACCTTGATTACAAAGGTAAAAGTTCCTTTCATCATAATATTCCCCTGTAGGGAACAGACTTTTGCCTGATAAATTGCAAAACATTATGCCTATTTACAGATGATCAATTGGATAGTAAATTTAAAGGGAAAGTTCGCCCAAAAATTTTAATTCATCCTCATGTTGTTCCAAACCCTTAATCTCTTAACATCTTCAGAACACAAATTAAGATATTTAAGATGAAATCCGAGAGTTTTCTGTCCCTGTATGGCATGCTCAAGGCCCAGAAAAGTAGTAAGGACATTGTTAAAATAGTCCAGCACATGAGTGATTTAACCATTAATTTTATGAAGCTACAAAAAAAAAAAAAAAAAAAAAGGTACAGAAAGCTTTTAGATTTAATCAAAAACATTTTAATTTGAACAAAATGAACGGTTTTGTTTGGAATGACATAAGGGTGAGTAATTAATAACAGCATTTTATTTTCTGGGTGAACTATCCCTTTAAGTGTTCTGTAGCCGGTAGCCACAAGTGTTCCTCCTCCCTCGTTTAGTAGATAATAGCAAAAGGTGCCAGTAAGAGTGTTTTCTGCGATAGTGCTTCACAATTGTTTGTCAAAATCGCACACATTCTCAAACAGCACCTAAAGCGGAGCTGTCACAACACCTTTTTCAGTGTGGTCTTGGGATCAGTAGACCAAGGAATCTGAAGCAGCTAGCCATTTTCACCGTTACATCATCAGCACTGCTATGTGAGCCTCGTTTTCTCTCTGTAAGCGCTTTTCTATTCAGCCAGAAAGCATTCAGTTTGTCTTGCTGACATTCAGGGCCAAGGTGCTGATTGTGTGTCTGTGGCTTGTCTAATCTTCAAATTGTATGTGCTTTTATTATTATCACTGATTGCTGTGATGTCTTCGGTGGAGATGACGTGGGTGTGCTGTTCGGGAAGTTTGAAAGAGTCTGAATGAAAATCTGGTTTACGGCACAACTTTTTAGCAGGTTTGAGATTTTTTGGCTAACATGGATATAGTTTAAACATGACAAAATGCAAGGTTGTGCATCTGTGAGCATATATGACTTTTATGCCACCTGTTGCAGAAGATTTCCTCATAACTGCATTGCATTCAATGACTTTCGGGGGAAGAAAAGGGTTTTAGATGCCGTCATCTAATTACTAGCTGCATCTAAAGTTCGATCACCAGTCTTTATCCTTCAGTAAAGCTACTTTTAACACAACCCAAGTAAACTGCAGGTTGCCTTTTAATGGTCTCTCCATTTCAAAATCACATATTGTTGACTTTGCTGAAGTGCACCGATGTGCTTTTCTTCTTAGATGTTTTTATCCTTTTTCTTGCCAGAAAAAAAAAAAATCAACAGTGCCTCTTAGTGGACATTCAGAATATTTCAGCAGGTCACTGCCATATTTCATTAAATATATGCTGTGAAATCTATACCTGAGAGTCCAGGGTGCCCCATCAATCATTTTTTAAATGATATTTTGTACACACTGGCAGTGTAACTATTGCCTTTCTTGTATGTAATGATAGTAACTCCGAATACCTATAAATTTTCTTGACATCACAATAGGAGTCTTCACTTCTTCACTGAATATTAATCAATTAACTATTAACTTACAGAAATGAAATTGTTTCTAAATTACAAAGAGAGAGAGAGAGCTTGACAGATGCTTGGCTGTTATTGCAGTGCATTGTTATTGTATCACAAACATTACACTGCTATTTTTTAGACCACAAATTTTTTAAGTGTGAAGCCACAAGGTGGTGCTAGGGGGTCTGAGAAAGATATACAAAATATATTCTATATCATATAACAGCAATGGAGGGCATTAAATGGTTTAAAAACCCTTTTATTCAAACAACTGAAAAACTAATGAATTCAAAGAGGAGCTCTGTTACATCCTGAGAGTTAGTTAGACATCATGCTGTGAGAGAGGCAGGAATTACAGCACTAAACAGGAAATCCAAACCATCTGTCATGAACGACTTATTGACGAAAGAAAATTTATTAAGAGAAAAACACAACCTGGTCTCATAAAAGTATGTACCTCTGTGCACTTTTTGTGCAACACTGTTTTACGTACCTTATTGCACATCTCGCCGCAGTTTCAAAGAGAAATGTCCACTGAGTGGCTTCAGCTATGTATTGCGGCGGATCAGAATTCAGATATCCGGAGACAGTCACTAAAAGTTAATGCTCTATCATGTTGGAAATATCCCCTACACCAAATCCAACCCTAAACCTACCTGATAGTGTTAACAAATTGTTGATGCAACCATGCCATTTCAACTACCTTTTCAACTGTTTTGTCAACCTGTAGTCATACAGGATTTGAACTGGAGCTCTGTGAGCTACCGAACAAACCTACAGTCTATGAAAACCAATAGATATAAAGCTGGATATGTGTGACGCTAATGTTCAAAACCATCAGTTTTCAAATCTCCCAGCATATTAATATTGTTTTGAAGTAATAACATGATATTCTTTAAGTAATTGTGTGAAAATTACACTTTATTAATCAAAACTGTAAATTGGTTTGTAAAGGAATAAAAGGTGTCAGAGTTTTACTGCCTCTAGTGTTCATTTCTTTTGAAAACTGCAGTGATATGTACTTGTTGGTACATATTTCGTGTCTCGCTAAAAAATACACCCAGGTACATTTATGCCATGAGACCAGGTAGGAAAATATCTGATGATCTGTACATACAGTACTTCACTGATTGATCCATGATTTGGTTAGTAATACTGCTCATGATGACTAGATGACTGATCCTTCGGAATACTGACTGCCTTTTGTTTCATTAATATTAAATGTTATATTATTGAGATTTGAAGTAAACTGCAAGTCAACATTTCACAAGAGGCAATTAACAATAAAATAGATTGGTTATACAATATATTTTCTGTATGCTCACATAATTATGTTATATTATCAAACATTAAGACATTAAATTAAAATATATTTTAAATAATATTTATGTTGCTGCAGAGCTTAGCCAGTGTTGTTGACACAGTGTGACCACAAGGGGACAGTGTTTCACCATAATTCACCACTTCTTAGCAAATAATTCAAAGGAGTTAGAGTAAAATTAATTATTATTTTTACTTCTAAATTATTATTATTATTCAAATATGTTTATTTAAAGTAACTGATAGCGCTTAACAGTGATTTGACTTTTTAATAATCTAGATACTAGGAAGAAAATACAGTAAAAGGCAGACCTGAAACACATTGGAGGCCTGTAGATTTTAAAGCAAACACAAAGTGAATATGGAGTAAAGTAATTAGAAACTCACCCATATGCTTCCTGAGCTGACTCTGCCCGCTGTCTGATCCCTTCACAGGGGAACTCAATACCACATGTGTCCTGAGGGGAGACAAAAAGAGAGGGAATCAATAGAGATCCAGATCATGTCCTAATGCCTGCCGCAAGCCAAACCTAGAGTCACAGAGTTCAGTGGGGAATCTTTGCCCATCCTGATGGTTTATCTACATCTGTACAGGCTCATACACACAGTGTCAGCTCACACACATAGCCTAACACACTCAAAGAAAGCAATGTTCCTTGGCATCTTGGCATGACAACTGTGACATTCTTATGAAATAATCAGCTTCTGAGAGGAGGCCGAGTTCTCTTATTACCTCGAACGTTTGGAACTGTGGCTTTAAATTAAAGTTCACTTTATTACACAAAATACGTACCAATAATAAAAGAATCAGAAACCCTTTACATTATTTCTAAAGCCACTTTTTACATCAGATCACAACTCAAATCATTTTGAACTCAAGTTGCCATACTGTATATGGGGACACAGTTCTAAATCAAGGTTTTTTAAGTCAAGTCACCTTTATTTATATAGTGCCTTTAACAATACAGATTGTGTCAAAGCACTAAACAGTATCGAATTGGCGAATAGAGTGTCAGTAATGTATAACAGCAAAATTAAACACTCAATTTTCAGCTAACAGGATTTCATTATTAAATGGAGGTAGGTTGTTGCCTAGATCAGCTCATTTTGAATCAGATTTTCGTAATCGACAATAATTGCTGGAAATTAAGTGTCCCCAACTAATCAAGCCAGAGGCGACAGCAGCAAGGAACCAAAACTCCATCTGTGAAAAATGGAGAAAAAAACCTTAGGAGAAACCAGACTCATAATTTCCATTTCAATTTCATATGCAGCCATGTCAGATTGTTTAAATGACTTATTGTGTGTATGTGTGTGTGTGAGCTAATCAGAAGAGTTTAAGTATAAGTGTAAGTATAAGTCATGTGACTGATCGCTTTAGAACCACAGGTGCTGATTGGCTGACGACATCACAAAAAAATGTTCAGATTACTGTTATCTACTGTTTTGTCTCTCATAACCAGCGAGACTGCATTTGTATGATCAAAAATATATAAAGAGCAGTGAGATTTTGAAATATTACACATTTAAAAAAAAAAAAAAATCTATTTGAATCCATTTAAAAACGTAATTTAATCCCATGATGCAAAGCTGAAGTTTCACCACCATTACTCCTGTCTTTGGTGACACGTTCATTCAGAAATCATTCTTATATGGATGATTTACTGCTCAAGTAACATTTAATATTATTATTATCAACGTCAACAACATCTGTGCTGCTTAATATTGTGGAAACAATGATTAACTTTTTCAGGATTCTTTGATGAATCAAAAGATAATAATAGCATATATATTACCATTTAAAAGGTTTATAGTATTATAAATGTCTTTACTGTCACTTTTTATTAGTTTGAATTAGTACTGTCAAACGATTAATCACATCTGAAATAAAAGTATCTAATTTACATAACGTGTGTGTGCTATAAAAATACAAAATATATAAAAATACAAACACATGCAGTATATATTTTACAAATATTTACATGTAGTCTATATATTTATATCATTTATATTATATATAAATATATTTAATATACAAGCATAACATTTTTCTTTAATATACACACATATATTATGTAAACAAAAAAAATATTTTAGTTGCAATTATTGACAAAACAGCCCTAGTTTAAATATGTCTTTGCTGCATAAACAATACAATATTTTATACTAATAATAGTAATAATAACAACAATAATGTTAGAATATAAAATTAAATGAAAAAAAGTTTATTTTGGCAGTTGCCATCAGTAGAGAAAAAAATAATAATTAGATTATATTATAAATATATATATATATATATATATATATATATATATATCCATTTTCTTTTGTGTATTATTATATGCTACCTCTTGGGAACATCATCGCCAGACATGGACTGTCCTTCCATATGCTGATGACACGCAGCTCTACATTAAAACTGCCCCGAACCCTTTAGAAGCCATCTTGAACCTCACTGCATGCCT
>JAUMHE010000055.1:11985807-11996318 GCA_032359235.1 Enteromius mattozi
TTATGATTTTAGGGGGGGACAACCCTCGGATAGGGGGGGACATGTCCCCCCTGTCCCCCCCGGGATTTACGCCCGTGGTTGTCAGTTATAATCATCAAAATTAAAAGAAATAAACACTTGAAATATATCAGTCTTTGTGGAATGAATGTATACATTATACAAGTTTCACTTCTTGAATAGAATTAGTGAATAAATCAACTTTTTGAAGATATTCTAATTATATGACCAGCACCTGTATATACTTTCAAACTTGATTGTTTTGCAAGATTGTGATCCCACTTCATCACAATGGCAAGTAGGGTTGCAGAGAGGCAGAAACTTTCCAAAATATACATTTGTTTTCCAAATGTGTACAAAAAAATTACAAAATTTCTGTAAATTTTCAGAAAATTTAAAGGAAATGTTCCACCTCTTTCCAACCCTAATGGCAAACCACTTGCTAACTTAGCAAATATTACAACCATTCCATGTCTGATATTTTTGGATTTTACACACTCATCTGAGAGATTTTAATAACTGAATGAATCATTTTGCATGTGATGGTTCACACAATGAAAGAACGCTTAGAAGTTATAAAGAGTTGCTTAAATAAATAAGAAATTCAAATCTGATGTGACTGATTTATTTCTCTATTTTCTTCAGGTTTCAACCTAAACCCTGCATCTCTGGAGGAAGACGAGAAGGTCTTAACATTTCAGCGTTATGTAGAAACCTGTAAATTCGCCAACGGTCTTAAGAAGTTCATGAAGGATCCCAGTTTTGCCTCTCAAACGGTAGGCTTTGTAGGAGAAAATAGTTTGTTTTACATGTTTAACTTCTCTGTAAGTGTTAAAGGCATGAGACCATTGGTCAGGCTGTGCTCAACAGAAACATTACAGTCATTACACTCTCTGGAGGCACTAGTGTAATCTGCTATAATGACTTAAGTGCGGTGTTCTGGGTGATCATTACTGCAGGCAGTAGAGTACAGCACAGCAACACTGCCATTATTGCTGGCAACCCACTGGTTGGGACACATAAAGTCATGCATTAGTTCATCATCCTCGACATTCTGTGTGGCTTGAATAGGAGGCAGTTGAGATCATTCAGAAGCATTTTGCGGATAAAGTGAGAGCAAAAATCAGCCCTGACCGCACTTATGATGCCAGCTACTACAATGTCACTCCATACCTGGACTCTCATGGCACCACTCATGTGTCCGTGCTCGCCGAGGATGGTATGGCGGTATCTGTGACCAGCACCATCAACCACATGTATGTGCCCTCAAATCACATTCACTCCATTTATATGAGTGCTGGAACACTGTCAGATAATGTTGTGCATTATTACTTTATTAAAGAGTGCAATGCTATGCAGGAATAAAATTGTGCCTTAGAAAGTGTTAAAATGGCTGTTTCTTTCTCTTTTTGCAGATTTGGATCCAGAATTTTCTCCCCCAAAACGGGCATCCTCCTCAACAATGAACTTGCAGACTTCTGTGGAAAAACAGACCAGATTCATGCTGGTGAGTAAAGAATTCACAAATTTATCATTAACACATACAGCTAGCAAAATTAAATGAATGTTTCTGTCTTATTCTCTCTTGAAAAACCAATAAATGGAAAAGAAAATGGTGTAGGATTTACTTTGAAACTATTTTAAGTTTAGAAATTGCTAGTAAATTGCACATATAGTTACAAAGAAACTGTAAGTAACAAATTATACGTGAAATTTTGAAGTAGAAAGAATGAAATCATTTTCTTGGAAAGTTATTTACAACTGTGAAAAGTTTTACAGTTTAATTGAGTAACAGTTGAATGTAATCTTTAGAAAATCACATAGTTATTTATTGAAATGTTTTATTTTTGTATTTATTTAGGCAAAAAAGTACATGTTGGTATTTACTTCAGTTGAATTTCGGTATTTATCAGAATTTGTATTATTTATTTGGTATTCTGGTATTTATCACTTATCAGACATAATATAAATAATTATCAGACTATCTGTATTAGCTAAAATTTAAAATCAGTACATCCATTATTTAAAAAAACATAGCCACAAAATCTAAATCTAAATATGTTCTGCTCAGGGTAACTTAAATATAAAGGTTCAACCAAAAAACATGCAACCTTTGCACCAGCTACAACAGATGCTTTGCATAAACTCATTCATTGAAGATGATTTTCATTATTCATTATGTCAACATGTTGTTTAATCAGACGAAATCAACCTGACAAACTAAGTTACCAAAACACAATGTTTATGGGTTAGATAAAATAGAAATACCTCAAAAATGTATGATTTATACAGCTTTTCATGATAAATGTATTATTATATAGTTCTTGTAAATGCTGTTCGATAGAGTTGAACTTGTACTGAACACAAAATATTTAAATAAGAATAGGGGGATAGAATATTTTGATAATTTGTGGATACGTAGTATTTATAAGTATCCGTTCTGTGTGTTTCGGTGTGAAGGCGAGCAGCCCCCTTCCTCCATGGCTCCAGTGATCCTTTACTCCCCGTCTCAGAAGCACATTGTGGTCATAGGAGCCTCAGGTGGCAGTATGATCACCACCGGGGTGGCTCTGGTAAGTCTAAACTCCACTTTAACCAATTTAACGCACTGTGATTCTGTAATCCAGCTCTAACCGAAACCCTTCTGGCTAGACTCTCATGAACTTCCTGTGGTTCGGCAAGAATCTGCAAGATTCCATCGACACCCCTGTAGTGTTTGTGGACTCCAAAAACGTCCTTAACTTTGAGCCCTTGTTTGACAAGGTAAGTAGATACAAATGTTACATAGTTTGTGAAGGATCAGGTGAAATTTCCAAACCACTTTCATCTCTTTTCTTCCTCAGGTTGTTGTGGAGTCACTTAACAAGACTGGGCACAAAGTCAAAGTCCCACAGATGTTTTATAATGTGGTAAATGCAGTGTCAAAGGAAAACAACTGCATAGAGGCAGTTTCTGACTCACGGAAACGTGGAAAAGCTGCAGGGTATTGACCGGGAGTGCAGCTGGAGACTGCTTGATGCGTCCGTGCCATGTTTGGATGAAGTAAACTGAAAAATAATAGCAGACACCATCAAAATGTAAGATTTTGACGTTTTACTGTGAAAAAAATTAAAATGTGTATTTTTCGATTTTACTGTGAATAATGTGTGTTGTAAATACATATGTTGATATATATACACAGAATGTGAATGCTATTTTATTATAGTTTGCAACACTGCTTTAAGCACACAGTAAAGTGCCCCTATTATGGGTAAAGAAAGGTTCATATTTTGTTTTTGGAGTCTCCAACAATGGGTCGACATGCATGCAAGGGCAAAAAACACTTTTATTGTCTTATAATATGCATTCATTTTTACCTTAATTGCGCAATGATTAATTTTTCCAAACCCCTCCATTGCGTGACACTAATCTGCGGTGATTGGTTTCATTTTAATTTCATCATGTCTGTAATATCTGATAAAGCAGCGTTTATTAGTGCAGTGCTGCTTTGTGTACAGCGTTACAGAGGAAATCCCTATATTTAATGCTCCAAAAGCTACACCTAGTGACAAAGAATGAATTTGCATTTTCATTCAAAGCAACAAAAGACCAACAATTGAGCAGGCAATATGCTGTTTCATGTTGATGTAAAGATGAAATGGCTTGGAATTCCTTTTTAAAAACGACTTGTTTCAGTGATTCGGAGTCGACTCTTTCTTTTGAGAGACAATAACTTTATACATGGTGCACTTTTAGATGTAAAACGTTGTAGAATGTTTTCATTCACTTAGAGCTGTTACTGCATGAAAGGTCATTTTCAAAAATCCATAATAGAGGCACTTTAAAAAAAACTGTAAACTGCCCAACTTGCTTTTATAATGTGTTGATTTGTGCACATAGCCGTCAAAGAGGGCAAATATAAAATATGATTCAAAAGTTTGGGGTGTGCAAGATTTATATATTATTTCTATTATTATTTCTATATTATAATATTTCTATATTATTACTGTTTTCAACATTGATAATAATGAATGTTTTTTGAGCAGAAAATCAGCATATCTGAATGATTTCTGAAGGATGTGACACTGAAGACTCGAGTAATGATGCTGAAAGTTATTTTAAATTGTAATAATATTTCACAATCTAACAGTATTCAGATCCAATAAATGCTCCTTTAATGAGAATAAAAGACATCTTTAAAAAAAAAACAGTAAAATAAAATAAATCTAACCCCAAACTTTTGAACGGTACTGTTTTTTTTTGTTGTTGTTGTTTTTTGTGAGGTTGATATCTTAAGTTTAATACATTAATAATATTTTTTCTTATAAAATTTAAACCTCAACACGTGAAGTCATCTTTTAAATGCAAGATGAAAACTCAAAATAAAGTATTAAATACTACTACGAAAGATCAGTTTGAATGTGTTGTGTATGCTATACTATTCATAGCTGAAACATGTTAGGGAGGCCAAATTGCCCTTCATACATGAACCCAGGGGTGATGAGTACAATATAACATCTTAGTGCTAATTTTTACTTGGCATCAGTCATTGCTTGAAAAAAAAAACCTCACCTGAATTAGTTTAAATTAGATTTTTAATCTTTTGATTATATGGATTGCCTGTCACAGGTTCTTGGCATCTCTTGATACTTCTGAAGTGTGCAGATGGATGGTCAAAGGGAATGTTTAGCTCAGCTGCTCACCAATGATGCCTCCACAGTAAGACGCCCAGCATTTCTTTATAATTATCGTCCAAAGCCCTGAAAATAGGATGCGTCTGACTTACAGTGAGATCTCATCAGAGCCTATGAACAATGGGAGTGATTGCATTAGCTTTGGCATCATGATCTGAAAGATAAACAGAGCATTATGAGCTCTAGCTATTTGGGAGTGCAAGAATAAATGTTGTCGTGTAATCGCTTGGCATAAGCAGTTAGCAGAACTCGAGTGCCAGTCAGCAAACCCTTAGAGTCCGCCGTCTGTGCGAGTCTAAAGCCCAGTCATTTCCATTTGAAGTCCACAGGGGAGCTTTAGTCCTGATTCTGCCTGCTGGTACCCAAATCTCATTCCTTTATGCTTTCCATCCTGGAGCTGAGAGCATATGGAAGCCAGAGGGTTTCCTGTCTGACAGTAGAATAATAGCATCTACACTGAATCATCTCTCCTCAGCCCAAACTTACAGTCATGTTCAACACTCGCAAGCCGGGGCACAATAAAACTGTCAGGCGATTGTGCGCTTTTGGACGTCGCCTATTGTGTGTCAATCAGCGGATTTCCTTAGTTTTCAGTTCATTCAAAGTAAGAATGTGCTCTTGAAAACTCTGATGGAACATTTATGAGCACTCGAGAATCTGAACAAAGTGTTTCCGCAGTGAGTTATGGGCTTACGATGGTGACCACACGCTTGTCAGTGAGCAGCTGCAGGGCTGTTGTAGGAAATGATTTTCTTGTTTCCCTGAATATTTTAGCTGCTTCTTTTCTCTGCTGAGTTAAGTCAACATGGAAATACATGCAAATCATACACAGACACAGCCTGAGGCCACTTACATGTTTCCACAGGCTGCTAACACGCTAATAGTAATGCTTACAATATACTAAAATTAAAACATGACAAATAAAGGACTTTTATATAAATGCACCCATATGGTACTTATATGCAGTTTTATACTCATTCATTTGATCAGTAAAACATTATATTGTGAAATTTTTAAACCTAATCAAGATCAATCAATATCGAGAGAAAAAAAAAAAAAGACTTGAGACCGTAAAAAAGCCTTCAAGTAAGGGTATGAATACTTATGAAATGTACCTATTTAACTTTTAATTGTCTTATTTTTAATATATTTACGAAGTTGTGATAATTCTGTTTCTCTCAGTATGGTGTATGGAGTGTATATTGATGTAAAAAAAAGTGTGTGTACAATACAAATTGATTAACTAAAATAATATTAATAAATATGACAGACCTTGACAAACCATGATCAGTTAGAATAGTGTCAGTTTGAATCTATGTGATTCCAGATACAGTAAACTGTAATTCTGTTTGGTGTTGCTGGTGCAGAAACACCACAGATTTGCATTAGTTCAGAGAGGTTAAATATTTGTTTACTTAATTCTTATTATTCTTTCAAAGATGAGCAAGTTTGCTCTTACCTTAATAAAAAAATATATTCACATGTGGCCGCTGACTGGAATATTTACAATGCTTTCCATTTTTCAAAACATGTTTTTGCCTCAGAGCTATTTCAATGGCACTGTTTCATAAAATACAGCTTATATTATTTAGTAATTAGCTCCTGCAATATTTATATCAACACTTATGAATGCGACAGCTAACATACATTGGTCCAAAAACAGTTTAATTAACAGCATAACAACAGCCACAGAACAGTGGATGTTTATAAAATATATACACACATGTATTTCTCTGAATGCACTATACATTAACACCACAGTGTCACTTCATGATAAACATTAACATATCTATCTTCATGATATAGCTTAATGTGATCTGTACATTATACAGGATGATATTGCAGTTATATGATTTTGCAAACAAACAGTCTAGTAATAACCCTTAAAGGAATAGTTCACCAAAAATTTTAATTATCTAAAAATCAGACCATCCTAGATGTAATTGAGATTGTATCTTCACTGGAACAAATATGTATGGAGATATGTAGCATTACATCACTTTCTCCTCTGGATCCTCTGCAGTGAATGGGTGCCGTAGAAATGAGAGTCTAAAGAGCTGATTAAAAACATTATAATAATACACAAGTAATCTACATAACTCCAGTCCATATTTTGTTCTTCAAACCATTGTTTCTGGCTAAAATACAAGTCTTCTCTACATAATATTATTTTCTCTAGTGAAAAAGTTGTCTCATTTGATTCAGGACAGAAATATGGAGAAATCAAGTACCGTTTACAACAGAAAACAGTGCAAAGCAGTTATAAACAAGTATGTCAGTGGATTTTAAGGTAAGTGGGCAACAGAGGACAGACTTTTTCACTGAAGAAAGAATTTGGATTATGGGCAGAAGCAACGGTTTCAGTTTCAAACACCTTGATGGATTTGTCCAGCTTTTCACTTCACTTTAATTGTTTTTATCAGCTGTTTGGAATCTCACTCTGACGGCACCCATTCACTGAATAGGCTCTACTAGTGAGTGAGTGATGCAATGCTAAATATCTCCAAATCTGGTCTGATTAACAAACAAACTCATCTGCATCTTGGATGGAATGATGGTCTGTGAATTATCAGCAAATTCATTTTTTGAGAGAACTATTCTTATAAATATAATTCAAACATAAATTGAGATCAACATTAGATAATAATAGACCTGAAGTGAACATGTTTTTCTGCGTTTTTCTGTCGTTTTCACATACACATAGCATTAACAATAACAATTCAGCATTTCACATTATGCAAGTCATCTCATGAGAGAATGGCTGTATATAAAGGCCAACATGTCCAGTGAGGTAATCTAAAGCATGCCGTTCTTCCACGATTTTACCATAAGTATAGTATCATTTCAGTTCACTATTTAAAAATGAATACGCTGGTTGCAGCCTTAAGTGAAACATTCAGCTTATTTGGTAATGTAATAGAGTTTACACACATTTTCACAGTGTTTTATTATTACAGTGTTATTATTACCATGAAATAACAGAAGTTTTCCAGTATGATATTTTTTGCAAATAAAAACCTGAAATATTTTATTACTATGATTAATTTCATACTTATTTCCCTGACTTTGTCACTTTCACAGGCACTATTTGTATTGCTCATTTTGAATCGCTTTTAACATGTCCATTAACCCAAAGAACTCCATTACACGACAAAGAACCTGTACAATGGAATCAGGTACCAAAGGACCCCCACATACTGATAATCAGTCCACTTTCTCTACACACAAAAGGAATAAATAAGCTCGGAAATATCATAGACCGTTCAATATGAAAGTTAGGCACTGTTGATACCAATAAAACATTTTCCCTTCAAAAGAAAAATGAAATGTTAATAAATACAGGGAGTCTTTGTGCAACCTTGTGCATTGGGGTCCACGTTGATGGTTTGGACTGAGAGGTGCATTGCCTTACAATGTGTATATATTCATTTTTCCTGGTTCTTGACCGAGTCACCAATGACTGAAGGCCCACAAAGATTGAGTAGGGAGAGAGGGAGTGTTGTTCAATATCCCGCAGGATAGCCGCCTTTCCTGGGGTCAGATTCGGCACAAAGTTTGTCTCCTTGTCGCACAATGGCCTGGACTACTGATCCTGTCGTCCTCTGCAGCTCTGTTACGTGATTCTTCTGAGCCAGGCCATCAAGAACGCTCTGTAGCATGTGTCAAAAATAAAACATATATTAATAACTGTATTTTTACTGACTTATTAGACCAGGGGTGCCCAATCCTGCTCCTGGCGATCAATTGTCCTGCAAAGTTCAGCTCCAACTCTAATCAAACACACCTGCCTTTAATTTCAAGTGATCCTGAAGACCTTATTTAGTTACTTTAAGTGTGTTTGATTAGAGCTGGAGCAGGACACTCGATCGCCAGGAGCAGGATTGGGCACCCCGTACTACACCATTTATTATGTCTTAAATTCTGAAAGTTTAGTTGTTAAAAGGATAGTTAAAATAAAAATAAAAATCTGATGTTTATCTGCTTACCCCCAGGGCTTCCAAGACATAGGTTTCTTCAGTAGATTTCAAAGATCAAAGATTTTTAACTCAAACCGTTGCAGTCTTTCAGTCAAATAATGCAAATCAGTGTCAACCAAATGTTCCAAAGCTTTGAGAGTCAAAAAAAAAAATACACAGATGAAACCAAATTAAACCCTACAGCTCGTGACGATACATCGAGGTGTTAAGACACTAAACGATCGGTCTGTGCAAAAAAAAATAAACAGTATTTATATGATTTTTTTTACCTCTTATACACCACGATCTCCGACTGTGCTGAGCTCATTCACTACATCGAGTGCGTGACACGTCAACATGCTCTGGCACATAGATATATACACATAGATATAGACATAGATCCTTACATATCGCGGCCCATAGAAACAGTCACTAATGAGGAATCTATGTATAGATGTGCCAGAGCATGTTGACACATCACTTGCCAGGTGTTGTGAATGAGCTGAAGATAGTTGGAGATTGTAGTGTATAAGAGGTAAAAAATTATATAAATACCAATCTTAACACCTCCGTGTATCGTCACGAGCCGAAGGGTTTAATTTGTTTTTGTCTGTGTATGTTTTTTTTTTTTTTGATTGCCATGTTTTGTTTTTGGTTGCCATTGACTTCCATTTTATGACTGACAGACTGCAACGGTTTGAGTTAAACATCTTCGTTTGTGTTCTACTGAAGAAGCAAAGTTACCTAGATTTTGGAGGCTAGGGGGTAAGCAGATAAACAGAAAATTTTCATTTCTTGGTGAACTATCCCTTTAAGTCTGGGGACCCACCTGCTCAAAGTCCTGTTCCACAACTGTCATGTTGGGGTTGAGCTGGTTGTGGACTCTAGGCTCTGTAACTGCTTTTTTCAGATCATAGTTAAAAAACAGTGAGTTCAGGATCACCTGGGAGAAGTGGAAAAGGAGAGGTAAAAATACATCTTTTGATATATTTGAGATATATTTTTTCCATCATGTATCAACGTGCAATCAAAATATTTGATAGTACTTTTCTTTTGGCAACATTTTATTCATTTTATTTATAAAAGCCCTAACTTACTAAGTAACTTACTTAATTCTACAACATTAAATTATTAAAAAAAAAAAAAAATCTTAGAGAAACACATGTCCCTAAATCTTGTGCCAACTCATACCATATTTTGGTAGGAAATTATGTCACTTTCACTCACTAACAAGATCTGAAGCACTGAAAAGTATCTGTGCTTTCTCTGAGAAAATATTTTAATCTAAAAACTTCTTACACCAAGAGTTATTTTTAGAACGTCAACTCTGTTATCAAGATATCAAAAGGAAAACAGAATTTATTACTGATCTTAGATTGGGTTATTTAAAGGTCTTTTAATCATATTTTCATTAGTGTCATGTTTTCTTAGCATTTATGCCAGCAAGTGGAGTGGAGAAAAAATAAAATAAAAATGTCAATTCTGTTACACTATTGTCAGCATTGTTAGTCTACCTTGGTAACAGAGTTTGATGGTGACAGACGGGGACACCAAATGTACCCGCAATTATAGAATGAGTCATATATTATATATATTTAAAATTGTGAAAAATTATGAAAAACCCCAGGTATTTCCTATTTACTGTAGTTATTTGTTTTTAAACTTTTGCCCTTAACCATGATTATAATGTATTTCTTAAGATGTATGAGCAAGTAAATGTTTATGTGGATACGTTAACAATATTAATGTATATATTAACTTTTATACACTTGACCATTCAAAAGCTAGGAGTATATGGATATATATGTAAAAACTCATGATGAAATAAATGTTTTTCTCCAATACATGTTAGCCACAATTATTGGCACCCAATTATTGCTATGTC
>JAUMHE010000055.1:12011330-12022287 GCA_032359235.1 Enteromius mattozi
TGGTAAACGTTTACAATTTCCGAATGAAAGGTGTTTTTGATGTTTTTGAGGGGTTAAAGTGCGCAAAGTCAAATTGGGTAAATATAACATTTTAAAATAAATGAAGAAAGAAAGAAAAATTACACACACAAATTTTATTTGTATTATTTTTTTAATGGTTTAATATTTTAATATATTGTTCATAATAATTAAAGTATTTAAAGTAATATGATACATGTACAATTTGAACTTTTAAAAAATATTATTAATATCTGCCAGACTTGTTTATTCTATTTGAAGCCTGCAGCCAACGAGCAGGAAGCCATTTTATTGTCATGTGACAAGAAAACCAGCAAACAAAAATGACCGGTTAAATTTGTCATAACTCTGTCAAGTTATTATTAATTTCATTCCAGGTGTAGTCATTTTAGTACATCGAATTAAACTCAATTAAAATGAGAAATGTTGCCTTGGCAAGTAGCTGAACAAAATGTAAACAGTTTTTAATGCAAATGACGAAAATGTTTTTAAAGTTTTTAGTTTTATTTAACTATAATAATCTTATCTAATCTTTATGAATACCTTTTGTGACTCAAACGTCAATGCATTTGTAAAAAACATATATTTAATATTAAACAAAGTAAGTAAATTAAAAGTATAATAAAATAAATGAGTTGTGTACACGTGCATTTACAGTTCAGTGAAAACACTACAGTAGTTTTTAACTCAATTGTTACACCACTTGACACTTTTAGCCAGTTTTGTCTTGACATTACCCTTTTTTTGCATAAAAATTGCTGTCTAAAAATATATAAAACCAACAAGAATACAAAAATGACATTTCTCTGAACATGGCGCATGTGTTTTAAACTAGACTACCCATTTTCATCACCTCAGACATCCTCATGTGTCATTGACCCTATGGTATCCAGTAGGTGAGATGTATCTTGGCATTTCCACTTCAGACACCCGGCGTGTGGCTCGCTCCATAGTGCTGCAGTGAGTCACCTTGTGCAAGAAATCATTTCCCTGGATTTGTTGTCGAGACTCTCAGATACTAATACTAATGCCTGGATGCTTCTATAGTACATTTGTTCTGTCAGAGTGACCCATATACTCAAGTTCAACACAGTACACAGCAGCAGAGAGAGCTGACCACTGATGACAGAGGAGAGCAGGGGATCACAAGGTCACTCACATAAGCGTGTCACATAAGAATAAGTCAAAACAGTATATAATATATTTGAGGCACGGGTTTCTTGAACACTCCTCTCATCTCCAATTGGTCAGACAGTCCTGCTCCATATGCTGTTGCAGGGCAGTACAGTTGTCTCTTCATACGGCGACAAGAAAAGGTACTTTAACATCGAAAAAAAGTGTCACATTTATTCACTGGAGAAAAAAGAAAAGAAAGAGAAATCCTAAATGTGAAGTATTTTTTTATTATTATTTTGCCTGGAGCAAAAACGAAGGCTGACATTTTTCTCCTGCTGTGTTAAAAGTGCTGATATGAGGGCAGAACTTGTCACAGTTTATGAACTCCTGTTCTCTTTACAATCTCCTTCTGATGTCATATGATTACTGTGTCAAAATGACAAGGAGATGCACCCATGCCTCATCAAAATGGGGTTTTAAAGGAGTTCTTAGTTCTTCCGTTATTCTCCAACCCAAAGGTACATGCATACAACTCTATAAAACTCTCTGTCTCTCATTTCTTTCCCTCTCTCTTTCGCTCTGAATGTTCCCGTCTTTGCAGCTGCTCATTCCCTCGTTCCAAATGCTGTTGCCTTGCTCATATGAATTGGCTACTGTTTTTTTTATCTGTTGTTTTGATTAGAAAGCATCTGCCAAGAATTATAAATGGATCTCTTGCTTGCTGGCTTATTAAAGATATTTCAGTAGATAGTGAGAAGAAACAAGAATTTTGAAACTAATACTTTTTTTATATAATGTAGCTTAAGGGACAAACATTTTCATGCACATAAACTAAAAATGTATGTTTTTTTAGCAAAATAATGTAACAATATTTGAAAGTATGGTATTTTCTTTTAGTGGAAATCTATATTAAATTTAACAAGAAATAAAATGTGTTGCAATATGACTGTACAGTAAAAAAGAGGATGCCAGAAGATATTTGATGCATCAAATTTAATTATATTTTATTAAAACAACAATGTTTCTTCTTATTTTTTTATAATGTAGCACAGTGCACTGCCTTAAGTTTATTATTAACCATAAATTATGTAGAGTCCAAGCATCTTGTATTTTACCACTTGTATTATTATATTGTTATTTCTGTTTGTTTTGTATGAATCAAATCCAGTGAGAGAAGTGTCACTCATTAGATAAATAAAAAATACAAATATAGAAATATATAAAAATGTTTGGAAAATAGGCAAAGGCTTGGTCCTTATTAAGTTAGTTTATTGTGAAAAAATTGTCTGCGAAGACCTAAATAAAATTAATTTATGCAAGTTATGCAATATAGTGGTCTGAAATCAGGAAAGTCGCATATATGTCAGTAAATCAAATGCAATTCTGTAAACTAAGAACATTACTGTGAATTTCTTATAATTTAATAAATTGTATGTATATTTATACACACACACACACACACACAGTGTTAAGATTAGGTGAAATAGCGTTGTTCCAGATAGACAGACACTTTTAGAAAAGGTATAAGGCCTTTATTCAAAATATTAATGCATGTTGATTTTGTATATTTAAACAACAAGGTTTCCTGTTTGTTTAGGCATGAAATGTTCCAGCAGCAAAAGTACAGCCTCGCAGAGTTTTAACATTTTAATATGTACAGCAAGCCACACGAATCAAGGACAGGAGTTGCACAAGCCTGTACCAGCAGGTCTTATATCTGTTAGTCTCTTGTGTGTACTTTATATTCGCACTGTGTGCTCTCTTCTCATGTTTTCAGCCTTTTATGTAATTTCCCCCCACAGTTTGCCTGTTGTCATGCCTTTGTTTTCTTTTTTAAATTCAGTTTTTTTATAGTCCCCTTTCATTGTCTCCCTCTCTCAGGACGCGCTGTTAATTACATTTGAGAATTTGACATCCCAGAGCAGAGAGTGTTTTAATCAACACAGAAAGATAGTCTTGGATACCTATGCTGCGACAAGCGTGTCACCGGAGACCTGCGGTGTGGTCCTCTGTGTGCTTTCACAGTCTTTATTAAGGCTTTCTCCCATTATCAGGAAACAGAGAATTAAAAATAGGTCTCATGTTTCAGAGCCGCTAACAGGACCTAACACAATTAGAGTGGACATGGAAGCACCTGATAAGAGAACACAAGTTAAGTAGATCGGTGTCTAAAAAACAATGTACAAATGATGAAATGCAACATATGAACTCAGCATGTGCATTTTGATGATGTACCATCTAGTTTATTATTAGAGGAAATAAACATTTGCTAATATACTTGTTACAGGACAAAACTTGATTATGAGGACCTCCTACCAAGCAAGAAACCCCCCCTAGGAAACCATCTGTTATCTGATTTTTACAGAAAGCGAAATATATCTTGCAGAAATGTATTATATATTTATTTGTTGTTGTTGTTGTAATAATAAATTAGTGCTGTCAAATGATTAATCACAATTAAATACACACACATGCAGTATATATTTTGGAAATATTTACATGTATTTCTTTGTCTATATTTATATTCATATAATTTATATTATATATAAATATTTTATATGCATTAACATATTGTTCTTATGTGCAAACATGTGTGTGTATTTACTTATACATAGACAGTAGACACATATATATTATAAAAACAAAAACTTATTTTGGATGTGATTAATCGTGATTAATAATTTGACAGCAATATAATAAACACAATTAACATTAAAAATTAATATAAAATACTAAATAAATACTAATATATATATATATATATACAGAGAGCAGAATTATCAAAAATGTAAATAATTTATTAATTAATAAACAGTCACTCAAGCTGAAAAAGGTCAGTTAACCTCAAACCTGTTCAGATATAAATGACACCTGCTCAGGAATAAGTTTCTCAAAATTTGATATTCAAATATCAAAACAGCTGCACTAGTAGTTGCACTGAATTCTTTGCTTAAGAGGAAACTAAAGGAGAGACCGTCTTACTCCGTGAGGCATCTTGCCTGCTTTTCCTCTGCTACTTACAGAGATGTGATTTGGTGACAGGACTGCTACATATATAGTGATCTCACACTGATGAAAAATTCTTTTGGCATAAAGGATCTAGAGATACCAGCTAGCCGGACTGCGTTTAAAAAACAAGCTGACAGCCCCAGATCTCACATGATATAACTTGAGGCAGCTGTCAGCCGGTGCTTTTACTCAAGTCTCTTTCTCAAAAGGCTTGTCATAGAGATGATATTATTAGGATTCTTGGAAGTCACAGTAACAGGAATTCTTTTCAAATCCTAAAAGGTTTTTCATAATCATGTCCTACTTACTGTCTGCCAGACATCTCAGGTCAATTTGAGTTAACTTTCACTATAATTTCTTTGTGTTGGTGTGTGTTGTTCAAATGAAGATAAAATTATTTGTTAGAGTAAAGAGACATTAGAGCCAAGCGTCATTAGATATCCTCACAAAAACAAAAATACATCTATCTTCCCCACCATCTGAGACGTGTGTGTGTGCGCATAACTGGCCCTACATATCTTGTTACGTACGAAGGCCCTCTGGTTTTCCTAAGGATTATTTTATTTATTTATTTATTTTCTATATACTATCCGGGGGTTTTTGGGGGCCTTAAAATACTCAAAACCTCTTGAAAATTGGCACACATGTAGGAATCTGCCGTCATTAGGACGCCGCAGAGAGTGGTATCCAGGTGTGGCACAGGGGCTCTACAGCACCCCCTGGAACATAGTCACAAAACTTGCTGTATAGCTCACACTATATCTGCACGTATTCATATGAAACTCAGTACACATATAGATCTCATTGAGCTGAACAATTATGCGTACTGACAGTCAGTGCTCTGCCCAACAGGAAGTCAGTTATTCATATATACTTATATATATATATATATATATATACTTTTCTGAGGATTTCAACCGAATTGCCACCAAACTCAGTGAACATGATTTCAAGACATTGATGACGCTAAATTGCGAAGGGTTTTTTGATATCTCGAACGGTTTGCCTGTGGTGAGTCGATGAAATTATGGCGAAAAATGAGAAACAGGAAGTGTCTAATAAAGTCCACATACATTGTCTGATTTTGATCAAACTTCAGGGATGTGTCCGTTGTGTGATGCCAATCACATAGATGTGGAGTCAAAGTTATAGCGCTTTATTATGCTATTCTGATGATTTCTTTCATACTGTCAATGGGACAGTCAAAAGACTCCCAGTTTTCATCCAAAATATATTAAACTGTGTTCCGAAGACAAACAGAGCTTTTACAGGTTTGCAACGACATGGGGGTAAGTGATTAATGACAACATTTTCATTTTGTGGTGGAGAACCCTTTCATTTCAGAACTGGCGTGATACATACAACAGGGAACAATAATAACATTTTACCAGATTTATCCAGTTCAGATGAAACTATGCACTTTTGGAGCCTCACTGGGGTAATATCATTTTGCTGAAATGTCGCCACAGGCATGTTTTTTGCAATGATCCTGGCTTGAAAGAAACAATACAAGCTCAACCTTCAAACCAGCGCAATCCAATATTCATTCTGGAAATTCATGCTGGTCTAAGCAGGTCTTTCCAGCAGTCGAAGTGACCTCTGTGCTCTTTTCTGATGCTGGATGGATGGAGAAGAGTAGGGGACAGAGAGGTGGGTAGGTGTGGGCGTCTCCTTCCCTACAGCTAAACACATTTAAGCATGCACACTCCAACCGCACTGAGTGCAAAGACCTGTTCCAATCAGAATATGCAAGTCACCACAGATAAAAGCATCTGGTCTTTGAATATTAATAACCCAATGGAGGCAGTTTCATAATCCCTTCTGTGTTACTGAATGTCTGCGGCTCCAACTCTGTCTCAGTGAAACAACCCAATCTTGCCATTCTAGAGTTATTCTTATCTATGCAAATCAAAGTTGCATAATACATGAAAGTTATGTTCTCGATTCTGTGCAAAACACTGGGACTCCCAAAGGGCTGGTTGACTTTTCAGGACAGCTGTCAAAACCAAATTTAGATGCAGAATAAACAACTAAAAAATTTAAAGCCCCACCTCCTATCTCCCACCAATGGTAAAAAATCTAGTTTTTAAAAACTGTTTACATGTCTATCTGGTGTTTTTAAAGCAGTACAATCCCTCTTTCCATCACAAACATGTAATCAATCCCATCAACCTACAAGGCGGGTTTTCATTCACTGGTCAGATGTTACTATTTACATGTTGTTTTTGCAGCATTGAGCATTTTAGCCAATCACAGACATATCTGTTGATTTCATTAATGCAATGGCCAATCAGAGGTGTTTAAGTTAATCAGAATCTTCTCACCGCTCAAACGCTGGAGTTTTGTTTAGCGCTGAGTTCAACACGCTCACAGATCCTCTCATTATAACAAACACAGTGTAGATACAATGTAAATAAGAGATTCATTGTGCAGTGTAGCGCATCATTGAATATAATGAAACTTTGCAAAATTGCAATGTACTAAGATGTGTGCACTTTCTAGGCTACAATCTCTTCAGAATTTAAATACATTCACTCACAGATACATTTTCCTAAATCCAGTATTGCTACTTGCCATTGTGTAGTGTTTACTACTTCAGTTAACCTGAAAGTAGTGAAGTAGCCAAGTAGCAAAGTAGAGTGAAAGTAGAGCTGATGTGATTGAGGGGGGGTTCTTAGAGGTTTGTAAACTCAATAAGGTAATGGACAGTGTTCTCTCAAGTCAGTAAAATCATGAATCATACATGTAGCTGATAGCTAGTTTGTTAAAAAAAATTATAAAATTTGAGCATTGGGGTCTATAATTATTTTAAAAAGAGACTGGAGATATTTGGTACGAACTATTTTAAAGTAGCAAAGTCTGTTTTTTTAAGCAAACTTTTTTAGTTAAATTCTGGTACTCTTCAATATGTTTTTGTCTCAGTTACAGTAATTGCATTAGCATGTTTTTAGTTTCATTATTTACTTTTTAAAAATGAAATTATTCTAAGATTAGTTTCATTTTATTGCTTTGTTTATAAACAAATTTAATTTTAATTGTCAATATCCAAATGTTTTTGTTCCAGATAAATACGCACATACTGTATTTGTGCAAACGCTGCATATGGACGTTTTCAGGCACAAATACTGATACATCATTTGCATAATATTTTTCCCCAAACAATGCATAACCATCAGCCCAGTAAATTCTAGAGATCAACCCAGTGAACACGCAAAACTTACATACTCTCAATACAAATCTGGTTGTTGTGTTTGCACACTAATATATGGAAATTGTTTGAAATTATTAGTAAATGTGGCTTCTTGTTCTCTTCCACATAGATAGCAATCAAGATTGTGTACCTAACTACCCATATGGATATAGATTTCAGCATAAATCCCTGGCATTACCAATATGAAAAAGGACAAAAATAAACATTCAGAGTCATACAGTACATGGTGAAATTGCCAGAAAAGGCAGCTTGAGTGAGGGACTGATAATACATGCTCTCTTTCTATCTTTTTCTTTTTCAGGACCTGGGATTAGAGGGTACGTCGCTCAATGATATCCTCTATAAAAACGCATCCTTTCTGAACCTGGTGGACCCCATATCTCATGAGCTCCTGTTGAGCCTGGCTAGAGACATGCAGTGCCCAAAGAAGGTGAGTCATTCAGCTTCACTTCAGCGTGTAATTTCTGCACTTTATTGATTGCTAATTAAAGTAAATGAAAAGAAATGCGTATAGTCATTAGTTGTCCTAAGATGGAGTTGTCTAATATGTGTTTTAAACATTCTATGCAGAAGTTTAGTTGCATCTCTTCAGTCAACTTAAACTTATTTACTCTTGTTTTTGAGTGAGGTCAGTTGTTATTTTAACAACTTGCATGACAACCATTCCTTAAATGAATAAATCCTTTAAAAGATATTCAGAGTGTTATCTGAGGCACTGTGTCTGAATTCGCTGATATGCTGGAAGTACGATAAGATCGAAGATCAGCAAATCATCTGTGCGCCTAAAGTTAGCCCAACAGCTATCCAGGATCTTTGAATCAGCGCCACAGGCCATCCCATTGAGACCGATTTCCTTTTCCTGCTGAAGTCTTGAATTGTAAGGCATACCAGCTGTGGGGCACAGTAGAAACTAGCAGTTTTATGAAAACTAAAGTCTGTTTGCTTATCATTCTTGTCCATTAAGGATTGTCTATAATAGCATGCAGATTTTTTCTTCTTCTCATAATGATTAATGCAGTTGCTGAACCCCCGAGGCTGCTGCTGAGTATAGGAGGAGATGCATTAAATTAGATGAAGATCGTGTAGTGCGTCTGTTAGAGTCATGAGGAGGTGGTTTGAAAAGGAGATGTACATTCTCATTTAAAGATTCAGCCCAGTGTGACACTCAGTATAGACTATAGGACTGTAAGCAAACACTAGGAAACTGCACGCTTCA
This sequence comes from Enteromius mattozi, assembly GCA_032359235.1. Taxonomy (NCBI): domain Eukaryota; kingdom Metazoa; phylum Chordata; class Actinopteri; order Cypriniformes; family Cyprinidae; genus Enteromius; species Enteromius mattozi. Next base: position 12,019,901 of record JAUMHE010000055.1, read on the forward strand.
GCCTGACCTGCTTTGCAAGTGACAGTGGCTGAATTTGATTGTATCAGAGAGATGACTGCCAAAAAAGGCTCTGAGCTTGGCAGACAGTCAGGTGGGAATTGTGCCCACTGATACCCAGTTCACTAAAGGAATTATGCAAATTAGGTAATGATATAGAAAAGGACACAAATTCAAGCTGGACACAAGTGTATGATGCCATTGCACAGGATTCAATACTTTGCAAATGAACAAGTATGAGATAAAAACTGTACAATTGACACAATTTTTAAATAAGAAGTTGAAATTATGAGATAGATATTCATAATTTTCACATAAAAAGTTAAAATTCTGACATAAAAAGAAAAAAATATGATATAAAAAGTCACAGTTATGATATCGAGAAGAAATTATAATAAGACATAAGAATGACATTAAAATTATGATATGACAAGTGAAGATTTAAAGTTTTAATTATAAAAAAAGATTATCATATAAACTGGATGTTACAGAAAAAGATGTAATAATGAGATACTAAGGGCAAATTTCAAATAAAATATGAGAATATGAGTTAATTAAAAAATAATTATGACAAAGTCAGAAGTATTGCATTAAAAACCATAAGATAACAAGTCAAAATTAAGTTACTAATTGAGTTTAACTATCTATTATAATATGTATGTCATAATTGTGACCAAAAGAGTTGTCGAGTTTTACTCTCTCATTAGACTTGTATACACTATTTATGACCTATCTCAAAATTATGACTTTTTATATCATAATTATTGGCTAAGTTTCTCATAATTTACAATATGGATCACTAGAAAATTCACAAAAATGTTATGTAAAATGGCAAAGGTGTAGCCAGACACTTTTGCAATATATGGCACATTCTATTATAAGCCTCATTTGCATAGAAAGAAGCCGCGTTCGAGTTGAAAACAAATGACAATGACATCATTTGAATGTGCTGTACTTTTTAAAACGCACATAGTCTAAATAGTACAGTCTGAAGTTTTGCAGCTGTGAATTGAATTTACCCCTCAGCTTTTTTGCAATTCGCGTTACAAAGCAGAAAATGTAAGGCCATTGGTGTATTAAATGGCACTGGTTTAACATCACACCTGTCTCTGCATGAATATTTGATGACATGATTTATTCCACCTCCTACAGTCTGCAGTGTACCGTCAGTTTTGCATCTCTAAATGTGAAACCGTCACCTCGCTTGTGTCAGCGGGAGGTCCAGAGATTTCCATCAAAGCAGGGTGCAAGTTATTAATAGAAGGCAACGCTGCAGTGAAATTTTGGTTTAGAGAGTCAGGTTGGATTGTGACATCTAAATCCACAATAATCCAGTTAGTACATTTTAAATCTGGGGTTAACAAATTGTGCTGTCTGTATGTGATTGTGCCCCGGATCCTGTGTGATCATGGGTAAAGTTAACTACAGCAACTGTACAGCTCTGTTTAAAGCAGACAAAGTTTATAAAGTGTCCAAATGACATTGCATAGATGTCAATAAAACTGACTTCCACTGAAATTAAAATCGATGAGTTTTGTAATTTAATTTAGAGGCATGAAAGTGTTCCCCATCCAATGGCATGCCCTCTGACAGCTGTCTTACACACTTTATCGAGAATATTTTGTAAAAGGTAGAGCAGACAGAGACAGATCGACCTACCCAGAAAAGCTCATTCATTTAAAGATGATTTACATAAATCATCTAGAATTTTTTTTTTGTTCGTTCTTGTCTTTCCCTGATCTGTATCTGAGGAATTAGTCTGATTTGGCTGGTACGCATTGAAAGAGTTTAATGATTCAAGGCTTTAGATGACCATCTTTGTAAATCCACAAGGCAAAAGAAAAAAAAAAAGACACAAAGCAAATCTGGATTATATGTCAGAGACGATTACTGCTTTCAGTCTCAGAGAAGATTATTTTTCTGATGTACTTTTTTGTCCAAATCTAAATTTAGATCTAAAAAGCACATCAAACTTTAGGGAAAAAATGAATGCAATAAGAAACTGCCCTGATCTGCTCCTTATAGTGCGTTATTTTGTTTACTGGCAGAATATGAGAACTTCATGCCGCAGGCTCTACATTTGTCTTGTCAAATGTAATCAAAGGGCTCTTTTTTCATTTTATATTGTGTCTTTCTATTCATGTTGTTCTTTCAGGACTCAGACACGGTGAAGTCATCTGATAAAATCTGCAGACAGCTCATCTACCACCTGACCCCTCACTCCAAGTGGCTAAGAAAGAGTATGACTCGAAGAAAGGCCCAGGCCTGGTGAGAAATCTTCCCTGTCTTCTATGTGATATGGAGCAAATATTAACAGGGCTCTCAAGTGTCACGCATTGAGCGTGACAGTCACTCATTTCGGTCTATTGTCACGCACTCCCGCCACACAT
>JAUMHE010000055.1:12041779-12062474 GCA_032359235.1 Enteromius mattozi
TCATGTATCGTATCGTTGGCTATGCATCGAGATGCGTATCGCATCGGCCTCAGTTATGGAGATGCACATCCCTAATAGAGAGCCAACGAGTAAGGTTTATGTATCCAAATATCACACACAGACACACCACTTCAAAGACACAGAGACAAAATGGAAACAAACATAACCACATTTATCCAAAACAAAACAGCAGCGTCTCCCAGATATTAGTTCCCACGTAGCTCAAGCAGTAGGGGAATAATCATAATCCTAATCGGGTTATCACCGATCAGCCTTCTAAAATAAGAACTAATCTCTCACCAGTCGTACCCACGAGCATGCTGAGAAGCTGAGAACTTGGTCACTCTATCTGGATAACAGTGGGCTCTATAAAGGGATAATACACCTCCGAAGTATCAGTCTAACACTTACACTTGCTGTGCTGAGGCAGATTAATTTAAACCGCTAACTATAGAGGGACAACCTCAGTCAACAACCAACCATGGGATTTCAACCATGGTGACTGCCTTGACGGTGACTAAATGTGCCGCAGGGATCGAGAGCGCTGACTTCTGACCCCATACTATTTTACTCGTGAGTTTATATATTCCCCTCACAGTCGATGATAGGACCATCAATGAGCAACCGGCCAATCAGTTTTTAGGGAGGAGGAGCCTCCTGCTACATATAGCAAATGTAAAAGCACACCAAAAAGTGTCACGAATAAACCTCAGACTGAGGAAATTTTAATTTCACATCTGTAAAGTAGAATACAGAAGAAAGCGCAATATTCTTTAGCAATAAAAAAAACAAAACAATGGAGCAGTCATTTTTGCTTGTAAGTATGGTTGAACTGGATCATCAGCAGCAAATACATTGGTTAATAAAATGAGATTAGATACATTTGTGTAATGTAATTACTGCACTTTTTTGAAAAAGTAGCTCTTATATTACTCTAAAATTAAAAAGTAATGTGTTACTTTACTAGTTACTTGGAAAAAGTAATATTAGTACGTAACTCGCAATACTTGTACTGCGTTACCCCCAACACTGGTTGCTACTGCAAGTGGAGGTTTTCCAAGCAGTGAAACTGAGAGTTAGACATATTTTCATTTTGTGGTTATATGATTCTTTCCAGCAACTAGCTGTGCTCTTCTTACAACATTCTGCAGAACTGCAGAGTATCAACTGTAATCAGTCAACTCTTATGTGTATTGTACACAGAACTGTAGTTCTATATTAAAAGGAACTAGTGGATAAACTAGTTAATCTATAGTGGTATTCTGAAACCTACTCTAGAAAAAAGTAGATAATATGTTTTCAGAATTGTTGAACTTCATAAGTGATATTTTTGGTTAATTATAAAGATTACCATCTACAGCGGGTACGGAAAGTATCAGACCCCCTTAAATTTTTCACTCTTTGTTATATTGCAGCCATTTGCTAAAATCATTTAAGTTATTTTTTTTGTACACACAGCACCCCATATTGACAGAAAAACACAGAATTGTAGACAGCTTTGCAGATTTATTAACCCTTATAAGGTCCTATAACGTTTCCTTAATGAAATAAAATGTTCCCCTTCATCTCAGTGGAATAAAATTGTGTATATTCACATTAAAAAAACTACTTGATTCGGTCTTTCTGAAGGTATGTAATCTTTTTTTACACATAGGGTCTTTGAAAATGAATGGTAAATGGAAAAAAAAGCTTTTTTTTTCATTTGTTAAAAAAAAAAAAAATCACTAAACCCAGCACAAATCTGAAAATTTCCACACAGAAAAGAAGGTCTAGTACTAGGGTACAAATGCAATGTAGAAAAAACATGCTCACACACACAAACACACATGCACCCAACTGGATCGACAGAGAATATTTTTATAAAATGTGGCAAATAAAATCAGCCACAGATGCAGAACAAAGATGAAGTGGTGGGACATAATTCACGGACATGGGCGCACACACCAACACCCACAGATGCGCGCACACACACACAAACATGCACACACACATTTACACACACACAAACACACCTACTCTTAAATAGGTATGTTTGCCACAGATAGCCCTTTTTAGACACAGGCACACTTATACACACACACTCTCTCTCTCTCTCTCTCTCACACACACACACACACACTCTCTCTCTCACACACACACATTTATTTTTAATGTCTTTTCTAATGGTAATATATGCATAAATTCAGAAAAAAAAATTCACAGTAGTTGTGATATGAGCAGTTGGTCACTACCAGTAAAATGAATGAGTCTATATGGGCCCCCTACTGGTCAAAACAAATTATTTCCTAAACTGTAACCCCCATAGGTTTATCTCTAACCAACAGATGGCAGAATTATACACCCAACACCTAGGTCAACATCCAGAAATAACTTTAAAAAAAATTATGCCATCATTTAAGTGATTTTTCTATGAAAAATTATATTTCACAGGCATGCAAACTAAAAATGTAGTTGAGGAATTTCATGGTAAAAAGGTCCCAAAGTACTTAATATCACCAAAAACACAGCATTAATGTATAGATGAGATTATTATCATTAAAAATTTATTTATTTTTCATAATTACACTCATAAAGACCAAAAAGATCAAAAGGGTACTTTTACTAAATACTGAGCAAGGACCATGTGATATTTCAGTTTTTCTTTTTTAATAAATCTGCAAAAATGTCAACAGTTCTGTGTTTTTCTGTCAATATGGGGTGCTGTGTGTACATTAATGAGGAAAAAAAAAACTTAAATGATTTTAGCAAATGGCTGCAGTATAACAAAAGAGTGAAAAATGAAGGGGTTCTGAATACTTTCTGTACCCACTGTGTATATATGTATATATATATATATATATATATATAAATATATATATAAAATATAGCCTATATACAGTATATAATTTTCTCTCTCTCTAAAAAACACATTTTTACATAGGCTATGAGTAGCGTTTTTAACCATGCAACTTTCCTTTTAAAATAATTAGATAAATTACTTAAATATATAAATAAACAAATAAAATAAATAAATGAATTAAACCGTTTAACTGATTGTATTAATCAGTCAAAATTCTTATCGGTTGGTTAATGGTTAAGTGGTTAAAATGAACATCCCTCGTCACTACAACTACATGGAATTCTGCCAGTTCCTCACACATTTGATGAAGGAGAATTCTGGAGGAATTCCAATTCCTTACTTTTCATGAAATTTAGGTAAACAGCCCAGAGTACGGCTAAAATGGATTCCTCACAAACTACTGCATCTACATTAAATTCAGTAAAATATAAAGTAAAAATAAAGTAAAAATCAGGAAAATAACTGTGACTATATATTAGCTGTGAGATGTTTGGTTCACGAATCATCTCAGTGGTCTGCTGGAATTGAGTTTCTTACCGCTATACACTGTCTCATAATACAAGACTGTTTCATTCGACCAGGTCCTCCAAACTTCTTCATGTCCTTGCAGAAGTGACACTCTCCACATTCTGTCCGCACACATGCCTCGCATTTTCGACATCGTGTGCGTCTACGGCGAGCTCCAGAGGAGGTTCGATTGGATGGCAGCTTGACTGCTGTTGCAGTGGATGAAGAAGTGGTCGCTGCCGGAGTTGTAGCTGTTGATGTAGCCATTTTGGGCTTGGGTCTGTTGGGTAGCCGTTGCTAATGGGAAAAAAAAAACGAAGAATGGAAATTTAAATAATATGATAATAGATTACAGCCAAACATTTAGTCCAAAGGCTTAAAACAAGAGGCATCTGGGAACAGAAGTTAAATGCTATTGTTTTTGTCAGTATATTAGTATAAGCTGTTTCTGTGTGAGATTTGATAGTAAACATGTAATTTAGCTGTATTTGTGGAAGTTAATAAGCTGAACTTGCTGTTTCCATTAAAACTATGTAAAATTGCTTTTTCGTTTGTTTGAGAGAAAAAAAATGGCACAGGCACCTGATTCACATGTCATTAGCTCACTGTTAAACAATTAAGTGTCGAGTATCATATGTGCTCTTCTCTAATGACTTTATTTTGTACATTATACAGCTCTCCATGGTTCTTACCAGTGCCTCTTGTTGTCTGTTTAACCACCCACAATCCCTGTATGACTCTCCTGCTTGATTTATGCACTACGCTTCAAAATAATCTATGCTCATATCCCTTATTCTTTCACCCTTGTGATTTGATTGCTATTGTTTATCATCACTTCTAACTCGCCTGTGCACCTCTCTTGCTGGCTCAGCCGTTGGAATATAACCTATTTAGGAGCCTCATTATGCCACTCTTGTTATTGGGATCATTGTGATTGCTCTCTAATCTAGTAATAAGCAGCAGAAATAGTGGATTCCAGCAAATTTGCTCTGGTTACACATGGGATCATATACAGCAAAACTTTGGAAATTTAATAACGTTCAAAACAGGCTAGTTTTCAAGTAGAAAGTAAAGTTCAGGGCTGAAATTGCTACTTAAGCTCTAGTGCAATATCTACTATATCTTTAAAAGAAACCTGCAACAAGGTCAAAATTATAATAAAATAAATTACATTTTCTTGTAATTTCTTCTTTTCTGGTCTTGTGAAGTGAAAACATTGGTACCAGGTGCTACAGATGCATGTGAATGCGAACAATTAGTTCTTTATTACATCGACATGCATTTTTCTTTCACACCGTAGAGTAAAGATTAGATGTAACCATGTCTTATATTAGAATCGATGCAATCCTTATTTATCACCCTCTCCAGAACAATCCTATCTTGCCTTCCAGCTCAGATAATGAATACATTACAACACATGCACAAAACTGCAGTGCAGTACTGGAAGTCTGTCCTTCTGCAATGTAACCATGGCAACACAGCAGTTCTTGCTGACTGGTGGAGTGAAGGAATACTTCTATTCAACATTTAATTGGCTCAGAAGAGGGAAGTGGTTGACGATTGGGTTTAACGTCAGATTCTTTTTATGATTTCGTTTCCCATTGCAGACAGTTCCTCTGAGGGACTAAATAGTAGCACTGTAACACTGAAATATACTCAAGATCAATGGTACTATATTCATTTTGATGGGATGTTTCATTAAGATCAAACGCTGTTGTAGATCTATTCCTGCCCTTGCAAAATCCTGTAGGACATCATTTCCTTATGAAAGAACAACTGGAACACAACCATTCCCAAGCGCTATGTTTCATCATAACAGATTCAGGGAGCTGCAGAGCGCTGCAGGCTGCTGACTGTAAGAATGCTTACTACAGAGCACAACGGTGTTTTTGTGCTTTGGAGTGATGCATCACAGCTGTGACCTCTATTCCCACTGTCCGAGTGTGGAACTCAATATGAGAGATAGTTGTTTCAAAAAGAATGCTGCATCACAGCCAGTATTCATCAGCTGTCCAAGGTCTACACATGTGTGAGGACCTAAGATGTAATCTCCAACTCAAACAAATGACTGTTTAGACTGATGATGCTGATCCTAGATCAGACCTTTTAAACACAGCACAACACCAGAAGTTCTCCAGTAAAACACTGCACCATCAGTGGATATGAAAGATACGAGATCTTTCTACAGAGTCCAGCAAAATAAATAAATAAACCAACAGTACAGACTGTACTTTCTGAGGAGGCTCATTCCTTTTAATGTCTTCTGCAGGTTGCCTGTAATGTTCTACCAATCATTCTATAGGGTCATGAAGAAATCATTACATCCCAGAGCTCTACAAACTACATCTAGAAACATCAGCCAGGATTCATTCCTATCATCATGCAATTACACCTAGTCACGCATTTTCCAGACTAAGTCACACAAAATTATTCTCTTTACTGTAAAAATCCACATGCATCATCTTTTGCGGTTGCACTCAAGCCCTGTTTGTGAGGTTGGAAATAATAATTGTCCTGTGATGTCCATTCAAGTTATTTCAGTCTCAATAAAATTTACATGCTGGGCAATTTCATGTTCTTCCTGACAAAGAGGAATCTTTAAAGTGCAAATGCAGCAAAATGGAGAGAAAAGATGCACTTCAGGTGTGTAAATGATGTTTTACATGTGTATTTTTTCATTTTTGTGCTTCCACAGAGAATGATGGGAAATTAAGTTTGTCTGGCTTTATTGTTATTCTTCAACAAATACAACATGGCTACCATACTATAGTGCTCAATACTATAGTTATTTTTTAACAAAGCCAATTCATGCATGCATACATAAGATAATATCTGACATTTCTGACTTGAATGCATCACTTACAAATGAAGCATTCTCCTAAAACACTTATTCATGTTCTCTACAGGATCATCTACGTCAACTCTTGTACACTCCAGCAGAATCATAATTACAGTCTGTGTGAATATGTTTGCTCGTGGTCGTAGGTGACAGTTTGTTTAATTTGCGAGCACTTTATTGTACCCACGCCATGACACAAGTCAAAAGACCCAATGAGTCATAAAGCTACATTGCAATAGTGATCTAGAAGAATTGAAGCTGCTGCACAATAGTGACGAACAAGTCAATGACAACATGTCGAACTTCAAGTGCTTTGGGAAAGAAATTTTTAGAGATAAAAGCACTAATAAATTTGACTCATTTTATACAAATTGCACAAAGCTTTATGGTTGAAAGGATCTCCACACACAGATGAACAGCGCTTCATTTACTGCTACACTATTCACAACTAATTTGATCTTCTCTTTTTTTTTTTGCTAGTAAAATATTGCAGAAATTCATTGATTTCAATAGCAATTCATCTGAATTCAATCAGCAATAAATTGGTTGAGCTGACCGTATCTTTAGACCAAACATATGTCTAAAGAGTCTCACCAAATATACCTTCTGACTTATAGACTACCCAAGATGAACTCAACCAGGGGCCCCTAGAGCAGCCGGGTCCTCCTTTTGTTCCCCTCACACTTTGCTTCACCCTCCCCCCCAGTTTTCAACATAGAAACTGTTTTAAAGACACGGGACCCTGTTATATGTCACGACAGGAATTAAGCGATTTGAAATGCATGCAATATATGTGTTGTTGGTGAGCACATGTGACTTAATGGGTTCAGTCCACATGCAACCTCAAACCAACATGTACTGCGCTGCAGCTGATATGTTTCTTAGCAAATTCAAGAATTTTTCAGCAAATGCACAGGTGTCTATTGCAAAAGTCTGAATGTTTAGAAAACAAAAACCAACAACTCTTCTTAGTTATTTTTGAATCCTTCAGATGGATGCAAAAAAAAGTTGGCTTAGAAACAATTTTCACTTACAAACTGCTAGTAAATTTCAAAATCGTTTACACAGAAATGTCAAGTAACACATTGAATTAAACTTGAATATCTAAAAAGCTGAAAAGGTAATTTACTGTAAATGACCAATATTACAATAGTTTTTACAATGTAGCATAGATTTTTTCCTTCCTTAAAAAAATAACAAACCAAGCATGTTGTTCTATTTCCTAGAAAACAGCAGTGCATCTTGGGAAGGGAACTTAAGGGCAACACATGTCCAGTCATGCTGTTGCTTTGAGGAACTTTGTGTCCTTATTTAATACACTATTTACTCCCTAACAACCCGCACATGTGTTAAAGTCAGAGTACATCACTCTCAAAAACGTCTAACTACTACATTTACTACTTACTAGCTTCTACATGTGAGTTCTCCCAGCAAAACAAAGAAAACAAACCATTATTAATCACATCCAAACACAAAGGTAAAGCAACGGAACATGCTTTTTCTGCCTTTCTGAAAGAGGCACACATGACTCAAACCAATCACAACTGATAGCTGAAGACCAATGGAGACAAACAATAAGACACAGCCACTCTTCTCTGTTGTATGAGGGTTTTTTTCCTTCCTGTCGCATGGAAACCTTGTTCTTATACTACCGCAATACAACGAATCCCAGAAACCATTTCAGAAAGAAAGATGGTGAGCAAGGTGAAGAAAGCAGATGGAGGTGGAGAAAACACATGCCTTGTTTGAGAGCCACGGTGCTACGAGGAAGGCAACTTGAGAAGGAGCCTAATTGTTTGTGTGTGTGTGTGTGTGTGTGTAGAGAGAGAGAAAGAGTGTGTGCTGACCTGTTCGGCTGTGTCCGAGTCGTAATCCTCATCGTCGGCACTCAGTGACATGGCCATGGCTGCTTGATCTCATCGCCAGCCAGACAAACAGAACATAGACATGATTACAACCCCCCTAATCACAGTCGCCCGCCGTCTCCTCACCCAATTTCCTTTCTCTATTCCTCTCCCTCTAACCTTCCCCAATGTCTCGCTCCTGTTTCTCTCCCTCTCTTTTCCTGTCTGGAACGGGCAGCTGCGCAGGCACACACCAGCCTGCTATCTCATGCATATGCACCAGAAAAAGATGACGGGGGAGAGAGGGGCCTCGGCTCAGCCAATCACAGACCACCTGGCGTCCAGTTACAGGCTTGCCTACAAAGAGCACACATTGTACTGTGGGTCTGGGTGGGAGAAGATGGAGGGGGAGGGGCGGCACTGCTGCACACAAAAGAACTACTGACATTACCATGAGAGAGCAAGGTCTTGCTCGGCGGATGATTCAGAGGGTCTAGTGTTGCCTTCCTCTTACATATACAGGAAGTGAGCGGTTGATCTGGGCTTGATTGTTTTAGTCTAATGTGTTGCTGTGTTGTTTTCTGCAAGCATCAGTGCATGAAAGGATCATGATGTACAGTTTAGTGAATCAAGCTGAGGTGCTCATTTGAATGATCAGATATGGCACATTTAGGTGTCTTTATGTTTTTCAGGAACTCTCACATGAGTCATATTTAAGGAAGTGAGCATTTACTTTACTAATGTAATTTATTCTGCTGAATGGCAGATTTGGTCACCCATATTTTGGGAAGTTGACTGAACTAAAATATATCGGTTAAGGTTTAACAATGTTAAGATTAAACCAAAGGGCTGAAATCTCCAGAACAGCCTGTCGAACAATCTGTTAAAAAAAATAATAAAAGATGCCACACAGATAATGTTAATATAAATCTATACGTTTTTGACTACAATAATAGTATTTTAGTATCACTGCAATACTACTCCTACTTATTTTAATTTTATTTTAATTTTAGTTAAAGTTTTAGTAATTTATTTTATTTGCCATTTTAATTTTTTCCCACAATATTTTAGTATATAGTTTTTCACCTTTTCTTTTTTTTAAATAGTAATACCTCAATTTAGGCTAAACAAAAATGAGAAATGGTGACTTTGCAACTAGCTGAAAATATTTTAATTATAAAATTAAAATATTAATAATACAACTGTATTTTTTTTTTTTTGGTTTAACCTTTTTTTTTATTTCAAGTAACAAAAATGTTTAATTACGGTTTATAATTTTAGCTAGCTATAATAACCCTGGCCAAAAGTCCAATTACACAACAATATTTAGTTTTCATATTGAATAGATAAGTAATTTGAAAATAAATAGGGTTAATGATAATTTCATGCCAGCTTTGAATTTTGTAATTTTAAATACAATATTTACTGGCCAAAACTATACTTAAGTATTTGTGTCTGCTACATGTGTGCTGTTTTATCATTTTATTAAAAAAATTCTTTGAAGCCACATAATTAATTTTTGCAAATTTTATTTCCCCAAACAACTGATTTAATTTCTCAAAGCAGTCTTTGTTTTAAGTCCACGTGAACTGGAAGTGTGTGACTGATTTTACTTCTGCATATACTTTCCTATACTTCTGAGAGTAACAAAATACTCAAAAAAGTACCCCTGAAATGAAAATAAAAAAAGTTTTTTTGGGTGTTAGTATCAATATATTAGTCTTAAGGTTATCTATAACACATCGTGCTCCAAAAAAGTGATAAAATTTGCATTTAGAAGATATAAGCGTTCAAAACTCGCAGTTCCATCACTTCTGCCAGAACGGATCAAGGATTTTTTTTGACGTCAGCTTCTTATCAGATCTTCTGACCAATTAAATGCTCCCTAGAATCTGAAGCGCCCGTCCCCTACAGTATAAATAGACGCTAAATCTGTGGCTGAGATTGGTCACTTGTTCACAAGGTTAGTATTTTCTGTACGGTGAATGGCACGTAGTGGACAATGTAGGGACTAATTCAGGCAGTATAAATATGCTTTGATTTGGGGCAAATGAGGTCTGTGGCAGCGCTCAAAGTCTGATCGGACTTTGTCTCCAGTCCAGAATCATATGCTTGAGTCGGCATGTATTAAACACTTTTAAAACTACACAGCCTCAGCATGATTATGATCACTATTTTGTTTTAGTAAGAGTTTCATATTGAATTTAGACAGTAATCTAATAGACTGTGGCTGTCAAATGCGGCTTTACCGAGCTCAAAGGCTCTGGCCAGAGCAGATTTAACAAAACGCTATTGGCCATTTCAAAAGGGGCGGGGCTGCACGATATGTTCCGCCTGTTGTCTTGTTTTAGTTGAAATTACGTTACCACATAGAATAATGCTGCGTGTTTCAAGGCACTTCAGGGGGGCCAAGACGCCATCGTGGAGGATAGATGTGTGATTTTTAGTTCTGCCGGTGGTGCTACTAATGTGAATAATCAGTTTACTTTAAGTCTTTATATTGTTTTGCTGTCTTCTTTGAAAATTTCAGCATTGATTTTTCTTAAATGGGAAGAAAGAGATGTCCAAGTCGGTGCCGAAGCTGAACATGTCTCTGAATTTGGCCTGAGCAATATGTTTGATGTGCTAGCTGACCCTCCTTCACCAGCTGATGCAAATTGTGATATGAAACTTTGTTTGGCGACACCCTTTCCATTGTCTCCTGCAAAAAGTCCTCCTTCTTAAAAAAGTAGAAAAAAGACTGAAAGCAGGGATTTCACTGACATTTTGAACGCCATTCAAGAATTGTCTACAAAGCAAGATGCTACTTTCCCAAAACTCATCTCTACCAAGAACTCGACCGATGCTACAATGAAAGTCGTTGACAACCTTTGGTAGTGCAGAAGCTTGTTTCTGATGTTAATGCGCACTCTGAAAAGACATTACAGAGCTTTAATCTTCAGAAAAGGATCACAGATTTCCTTCAAGAATTACTTCTAATACATATGATAACATTTTTTTATGGTTGTGTGAAAATCTTTCGGTTGTAGATAGATGCTTGGCGTTTCTTTAACAGTGGTTGTAGTGGTTTGGTCCTACAAATATGAATCCCTTAAGGCTAGAATTGATCTTTTTCTTATTTCTCATGCTATTGTGAAAGATGTCCTTTCTGTTAATTATCAGTTTGCCCCTTTTATTGATCACATGTTAATTTGTTTGGACCTTAAATAGTATAGGAAGCCAGATAGTGTTTGTGATAATGTTTCTGGTATTAATGAGGATTTTAAATTACTATGTGACTCTGACCTCTCTGTTACTGAAATGGAAGAGGCATTGAAATCTATGAAAAAGGGAAAATCTCCAGGTACTGATGGCCTGTCTGTTGAATTTTTTGGAATCTTTTAAAGCAGCCTTTATATTGTTTGTTTAGAGAATGCATTCACAAATGAGATGACACCCACAGTGAAGCAGGGACTAATTTAATTCCCAAATCAGATAAAGATCCACTTTAAATTGAAAACTGGAGACCAATATCCGTTAAATGTTGATTAGAAATTACTTGCTTTGGTATTTGCAACTCGTCTGCATCTATCTGGTCTTAATAGTATAACTGGTGAAACACAAAATGGGTTTATTTAAAATAGACACATTAGTACCAATATAAGACTTGTACTTGTATATTTATTCAGATTCTATTAAAATGTTTTGGGATTTTTATAAAGCATTTGATTCATTTGAGCACCAACTTTTGTTTAAACGTCTTAGTGTTTTCGGTTTTGGAGATAATTTTATTAACATGGTGAGAATGCTTTATAATGATAGTTTTGGTTATCTTACAAACTACAAAACGTTTTAATTGTGACAGAGGAGTGCACCAATATTGCGCCATTTCTTTTTCTTTTGGCTGTTGAATTGTTATCACTTCAGATTTTGCAAAATCCCACTTTGAAAGGTATTTTTGTATTTGGTAAAGAATTTAAAATATCTCATTTGGCTGACAATACTACATTATTTCTTAAAGATCAAAGTCAAATCCCTTTAAGTATTTCTATTATTTAAGTTTCTTCTGAAGCCTCAGGCTTCTATTTAAATTTATCAAAGTGTGAACTATTTCTCTATGATACCCAACAAGCATCATTACATCATATTCCAATTAAAGAGTCATGTACCTGGGGATTTTTTCTTGCTAAAGATAGATTGAGTCATCAACATCTAAAATAAAGAGCTAAAACTAGAATCTTTAATTCTTGGCTTCAACGAGATCTTTACCCTGCTTTATCTTTATTTTGACAAAATTGCTGAGGATATAAATAAAACATCACTGAATTTTATTTGGAAGAATAAATCCAATTAAATTAGGAAATCTGTTTTGTCTCACAGGCGTTCTGAACTTTTGGATTTCAACGAATTAGTTACTTCTTTCAGAATTAGTTGGTTAAAAAAAAATAATAATAATTCGTGGAAAATCTCTTTTTCTTGACAAGTGGTATGACAGAGGTATTGTCTTTGTTTTGGATTAATTTAAAGATAATGATACTATACTGAAGTATGAAGAATTTATAACTTTGTATAATTTTCCTCTGCCAGCTAGATCTTTCAATTCTGTCTCCAAGTTATGTGCATTTATTTAAAACATACCTATGCTTTAATGAAGAAAACAGTTATGCCCACACTTTAATTGGTGGAGATTGTTTTCTTGATAATAAGATAAAATAAAATGTTTCATTATTCAGTATATACATCCCCTAGATGTACATTTTTCTGGACCAATTTTTTTTTTGTATGCTACATGTAAATAAATTTTTTTTTAAGCATTTTTTGTTGTTGTTTTTTTTTCTTCTCTCCTTTGTGTATTGTATGTCAACGCAGTGCTGTTTCGTGTTGTTTTTTCTTCAGAGGACCTTAGTAAAATAGAGGGTGTGGTTTGTTTTTTCTACTTTGAATTGACTAGATGTAATAAAGTAGGCGTTTCAATCAGAAATGAACACTTACAGTTAGAGGAGCGTGGTTAAGGATGTCATGCTCATGCCCAAGCCGTCAAACTGATGTCATCAAAGAAGTGGGGAGGAGCATTTTCAGATTTGGATTAAAGATTACGAAGGCAAACAATTTTTTGTTGTTGATTGACTCACCACATAAATCACAACGTGCACTAACTAAATAAATATAGTCAATTATGATTGTACGCTGACTTGAAGCGTTATTGAAATAGGCTCTATATTGCCCTGACCAATGAAATCTTTACAATTTACTGCAGGGCGGGGTTTGTGCTTAACTGGTTTGGTGAAAAAAAACAAAAAACTAAATGTTTTCATAAGCCACGACTTTACAGGTAAATGGCCCAAGAAAGTAACCCTGTATGTTCACTGTGCTAACTAACCAAATCCCCTGCTTGGTCTACCATCTACCCTGCACTGTCATGACTGTCTTCTCAGGAAACTACTAAATTAACTGCGAAATTGCATAATCTCTAATGAAAACTTACCATAGCTTTAATATAGTAACACAAACTACAGTAACTATGGTACTCTAGTGATAATTCTGATTCATGCAAACAATTAATGCAATTTGAACTCAACCATTTTATTAGGCCTACAATTACGGCAATATAGTTATAGAATATGTATTTGTATAGGCTGCTATTTTTATTAACAAATGACCTAGTTTGTAGAAACTACAGTTACATTGATTTAACCGTTTTAATAGGGGTCCATTCGACATGTGGTTATTACGGCCTTACTCCAAATACCACAGCATTGGTTATGATGAAAAAATTAAAATAAAAATAGTAAAAATAGTAAATTTAAAACAGATAATTAGATACGAAGCCTCATCTCAGTTTCTTAAACACAACAGCATCCATCAGTATTTGTCTGTATACTTTCTCATCAGTTGTAAACCAGCTATAAACAAATAAAACCCACAAAATTTGAGGTAGAGAGATTACCTTATTCATGCATCGCACCTATTCCTAATGCCAGTTCAGTTTCTGTACCTGTTAAAAGAAAAAAAGACAACAACAATACAGTCATATGAGGAAATTAAGATTATTGTAGATGTTTGGTAGGTACCACTGACCAAATAAATTAATTTGGGTCGCGAATGAAGCTTTTAAATGAGAATGGGAGAAGGGTATACCAAATATATTAAATGCAACAACATAAAAAAAAAAACGATTCCAGGACATGACAGTTCAAATGGAGCCCGCGTAGAGAAAAAAAAATGTTGTGGACTACAAATCCCACAAATCTTCGTATTCACATTGACCATAAGCGGTGCATTGTGGGTATCTTGATTTGTAGTTTCTGATGGATCAGACTGTAGTGCCGAGCGAGCTACTGTGGTTAGTCATTTTACAATCTGAGTAACGTTATGTTACAGCGGCTTGAAGGGCTTCGGCAAACATACGAAGGGTAATCAAGAAGATACAAAGGCGATCTCGGGATTAAAGGATAAGGTTTCGAAACTTCTGAACTTACACCGACACCAGCGCAATGAGTTTAAACGAACACTCGCTTCAAGCTTTGTCATGGAGAAAACTTTACTTGAGTCGAGCTAAACTTAAAGCGACCAGCAGAACCTCTGCTCTGCTCTCCGGATTTGCTATGGTAAGTAAATGAAGTAATTACTTAACACTCTGTATGCAAAAGGAGAAACTTACATTATGCGGAAACCTGGAAAGTATTCGGAGTTAGAGCCTTGTAACATGACGCATGACATGTCTGTCACTTTGGTGTGCAAACGACACCTGTCATGGATATAGTGTTAGACAATTTAGCCTCTTACACTAGCATTGTATTCAGGTCTTTCTTCGACGTAACTCTCAAAAGTGTTACTTGGTGCTCTGAGTCGTGGGCATTGTGAATCCGTTCGCTAAAAAGATTCATTCGCACCCGTTCAACGATTCGTTTGTTCTGCAGGTACTCGCCAGTAGGGGGCGGCAAGAGTGTCTTTCGAAACTTTGAATGATTCACTCAGTAGATTAGTTACAAATTCCGTATCCCCTGTAGTTCAGTCTGTTCAGTTCAGATTCTCATTTAATACTTTTTCGGAGTTTATTCAGTTAGCTTACGAAGGATGTACCGCTTTCAGCGCGAAAACGAATCTCCTGCAAAACAGCGACTCGTTCAGTAAAGGGGGCGTGTTCGTTCAGCAGGCGCAGCCAATGAAATGTTCCTTCACGGCACAGACTCGAATGTTATTGGTTAGGGCTATAGTTTGTCACCTTGAGTGAACGGAAAAACTTGAGTCAGTCCGTGGGAGTGAAGAAGAGTCATTTCTTCACTTAAAAGAATCATTAACACGTTTACATTTATACGAACAAAACCGTGCTCAATTGAATTGTTTAAATGCTAAATAATTCTTTTTTTTACTGCAGTAAAATAACCTCAGTTATTGTACATTCCCTACATTTTTATAGGGAATATATTGACCACCACTAATTAAAAAAGCATCATACAGTGTTGAAAGGAGGTTGTATGTTATTAATTATTAGTATATAGTAGCACTAACTGTATTAACTATTATTCAGGCAACAGCTGCATTCATGATGAAATTTGTCAGGGCCTCGGTATCATCACTGTAAGATGTTTCCGTTTACTGGAAGATCCCTTGCACAGAGGAAATGTAGCCTACTTCCTTTGACTGTGTCATGTTAAGTAAACTGATATATAAAGTCCATTACATTATAACTCATATACTGTGATATATGATTAAACACACAGCCTTCGATTCCTCTCCTTTAAGAGTCAACTACTGTATTCATTTTGTTATTGTAACAGGTTCTCTGTTGAATAGACGCACGTCTGACCAAAGAACCAAAAAGGTGTTATACGTTTCCGGAAATGGGTGTAAATAAATGGAAAAAGGTGTAATATTCTCTCATAGGGTGATTATTGTGCTTGAGGTTAGTGCAGCACAGGAAATGAGCTTAATATCAGTGGAATGAGGAAACTGCATTTCATGAACTACTCTCTCTCAGGGATCAGTGTGAACATGCAACACAATTACACATTTCAGTGGTTTGTATTTCGTTTTACTGACTTGTAATCTACTGTTGACTTCCAAACGTATTTTCATATCTGCGTAACGTGTAGGGCTGCCTTTAGACCTCATTAAACAGAGAACATGTGATCTGTGGCATTTTTAAAAGCATGAGAAAACACTTTTAAATGTGTCTGCCGCACTGCACAAATCATTTTCTTGATCTACGTTTTTGCTTTGTTTTTCGATAAATATTTGAACATCAATAAAACGTTATTTAATTAAATATACAAATAACTAATTTGTATTTAATTACCAATAAATTACAAATTATTGGCAAATAAACTCGAATTTTTCAATCGATTAAGGTAGTTACGATGAGCTAATGCGAAAGAGTTCTTGAACATAATTTGAATTGCACGCAATACATTTTCCTTGAAGAATGGTTATTATATTTAACTAAAACCATAAAAACATATTTATTTTATTAAGATTTAAGTTAGTCGCTAGTTTTACTGTAGATACACTAAAGTAACAAAGCTAAAACAAAAATACAAATTAGTAAAAACTGCAAAAACAAAAGTAAAAGAAAACATAATTACAAAATCACAATATCTAATACGTTAAAACGAACTTAAGAAATGTAAACTGATTTAAATAGTATTACTAAAAACTCTAATGCTATCCCGATGATGATAAAACAACACTACCATGTAGTTTAAATGAATCATCTACTTATTTTTTGCTGTTTGCCGAAATTAAACTCTCAGTAGCCAATGACTGGTAAAAAAAAAAAAACTAATTAAAAGTTATAGGAGTATTTTTCAGTAAATTAACTCTATTGGAGGATCACGGCTGTGCATGTTATTCTTAGTTTAGCTATTTGAACAATTATTTAATTGTACGTTCGATGTATTTTTTTGTCTACTATAACATAAAAATAGTGAGGTTTTTGCTGAAACATGTTTATTGAGGTTACCTGTGATTTTCTTTTTTCATTCTAATGTTAACAATGAATTTGTTCTCAGGTGGCGATGGTGGAGGTCCAGCTGGAGGACGATCATGAATACCCTCGTGGTTTACTGATTGCTTTCAGTGCCTGCACAACAGTGCTGGTGGCCGTCCATCTGTTTGCCTTGATGATCAGCACATGTATCCTGCCCAACCTGGAGGCCGTGAGCAACGTCCACAACCTCAACTCCATAAAGGAGTCGCCTCACGAGCGGATGCACCGCCACATCGAGCTGGCCTGGGCCTTCTCCACCGTCATAGGCACCCTCCTCTTTCTTGCAGAGGTGGTTCTTCTCTGCTGGGTGAAGTTCCTCCCTCTGAAGAATAAAGTTCGTACTCCACCAGAAAATGTAACTGAATCTCCAGGGATAAGCCCGGGGGAAGCTGCAGCGATCGCCTCTACTTCCATCATGGTGCCCTTTGGCTTGGTATTCATTGTTTTCGCTGTGCATTTCTACCGTTCGCTGGTCAGCCACAAAACGGAGCGACAGCACCAGGAGTTGGAGGTTCTCGCCAAAATCACACAGATGCAAAACCAACTGGATCACAGAGGAGACGCGTCCAACCTGTCCTCCTCAGCACATTTCCCCTAGTTGATGCACTTAGTTCTCATACCAAACAAAATATGGACTGTTGTCTTTAATAGACACTAGACGATGGGAATCAGGGATTCAGCAATATAGTAGTAGAATCACAGTATTGTGATGCCTTGTGTTTTTCTCATTTAATTTTTTAGTATAGTATAGTTTTTTATATAGATGGGAAATCCGTGTCGTTATGCTATTTTAACAGCTATTCGAATCTACTGTTTTCACACAAATCAGAGAAAAAAATGCAGTTTAAAAATAGTTTTTGATACAGTTACGAAATTGTTTAAATTTGGCATGTATTAGACGTCGCAATAGCTTTTTCTTCTTTATTGTGACATACGTATAACAGAGTAATACGGTTTCTTGAATAAGAAAAAATATAGGACGAGACTTGATTTTGTCTAACGGGAGTTTCTTACATCGTCAGAAGAGAGATGAGTTATTTTAAGAGGGAGGGAAAGATATTTTGATGGCACTTGAGGGCACTTGATTTATAGAAAACAGTGTAATATAGAATAAAATGGTGTGATATAGTATATGCCATTACAAATGAGGATTGTCATTGATTTGAGTTGATTTAAGGGAAAATATTTTGTAGTATGTGACCTTGGACCACAAAACCAGTCATAAGGGTCAAAGCTGAATAAATAAGCTTTCCATTGATGTGTGGTTTGTTAGGATAGGACAATATTTGGATGAGATAAAATAATTTGAAAATCTGGAATCTGAGGGTGCAAAAAGAAAAAAATGAATCCTGAGAAAATCGCTTTTAAAGCTGTTCAAATAAGTCCTTAGCAATGCATATTACTAATCAAAAAATGAGTTTTGATATATTTGCTGTAGGAAATTTACAGAATATCTTCATGGAACATGATCTTTACCTAATATCCTAGTGATTTTTGGCATAAAAGAAAAATCTATAATTTTGACCCATAAAGTGTATTTTTGGTTATTGCTACAATTATCCGTGCTACTTAAGACTGGTTATGTGTTCCAGGGTCAAATATGATGATTGGCATCGCTTTATTCACTTTAAGGCCAAAATGACATTAAAGCATAACCTTAATGTTAAAATTAAAATAACGTTAAAATATGCGGTTTTGATTCCCTCACTTCCATTTTTTGTCAGTGTTTTGGATGCTTCCAGCTTGGAAATTATATATAGCTGCAGGATTCAAAAGCAAAATAATAAAGATTTAGGCCTTTCTGATTCAGTACTTGATTGAAAAGGAACACCAGCATGTTTGCCAGAGCTGATTGTTGTTCCAGTTCAGTATTTCCATATACTGTTAGGCCAAATTATTACAAGCAAATGTTTTCCAGTGTTATAATAATCGATTGAGTTTCATTTTTGTTCAATTTAACTGCATAAAGTCTACATATTCAACAATGTGCAATTAGAATTTTACCTTGTAAGTGACAGTGTCATACTTGTGTGGATGAAAGTTATACATTTGGAATAAAATGTTGTAGACCCCGTTTCCTTAAAACCCACTCGTTAAAAATTGCTGGAATTTTTTTAAATGATGTTTTGTGATTCAGTCAAATGGTATGTTGCGGGTAGCTTCATTTCAATCATTTATGTGCTCAGGCCATATGAAAACATGTTAGCATTGCTGCTGTTTAAGACCAGAAATAATCCTTTTCTGGAAGCTTCTTGCTTTGACTGAGGTTACAAACAGCTCAAATGTATATTATAAATATTGTATATTTTCTTTTTCTCTGTTTGTTCAGCATGTTTTGGTTGTGTGAACACAAAATGTGGACTTTTCAAATAGATATTTTAAAACACCTTTTGCTGTGAAGAGGCTATTATACTCTTATAATGTGTTTACAGATATAGTCTTGTATTAAGAGTAAGATCTTTTATAGGCATTTTGCACACCCACTGTGAAGATAAAATAATATTTTAAAAGATGAGCACTCATTTTTAGACTTTTTGGAAAATTTTCAGGCCACTTTTATCTTTTGATATTACAACAGATGCTAATTGACATGTTTGATATGTCTTCGAAAACCCTGTAAACCATTTCATAGGAAAGTACCTCTGATATTCTGACAATTATTGTGCTTAAAAAAGAAAAGAAATCAGTGCATTGTTTTCATATTTTATATACTGATTCATTTTACCCTATTTTTGTAAACCTGTTAATATCCCCAATGAAATATGATGGGTTAAATGAAACTTTATTTTCATATTTCTTGATTTTAGAAGATACAAGAGATGTTTTATTTTGTGGTACCTTTTTTGTCAAATAGAAAATGTGCATTTGCCAAATAAAAATGTCTAAGTGAAAAAGTGCTGACTGTTTCTTGTGTTAGAATTTTATTTTATTTATAAATGCCTTTTCCAAACATTAAAAAGAAAAGAATTACAAATGTCCTTTTGAATTTTGTCTCACTTTAGATTCACTCTTGATGAGGCAACCAGAGCATTTGTGCCCACAAGCATGTTTTATTTATTTATTTATTTTTTTCTGGTCCATATACCCCCCCAAAAATGTCCATAATAGTCGGCCAGGGTTTCTCAATGCACTGCAGAGTTTAGCTCTAACCCTAGTCAAACACACCTGAGCATGTTAATCCGTGTCTTAAGGATCATAAGAAAATCACAGGTAGGTGAGTTTTATCATGGTTGGAGCTAAACTCTGCAGTGCATTGGACCTCCAGGGTAAGATTTGAGAACCCCTGTAGTGGGCTATGTTGAATGCAGCGCAATGCAGGATTTGAAGTTGTGAGTTCCGTGCGCCCCCTTGAGGAAGGTAACTGAACATCTAAAGTTATAAACTGTCCATCGTTTAATAGTAGGCTAAACCTACGGACGTGGCACATTCTACATAATTTTTATTTTTTAAATGCTGAGAGACAGTGGTGTAAAGAAAACACATTGAATGAGAAGGTGTGTCCAAACCTTTGGCCTGTACATGTATATATAAAGAGTAAAGATATCAATGATAACTGGAAAATTAGGAAAACAAGATATACCTATCTTGATAGGTATATCTCAAAATATGCCACTGCTCAAAAAAAGGGAACACTAAAATAACACATCCTAGATCTGAATGAATGAAATATTCTTATTAAATACTTTGTTCTTTACATA
>JAUMHE010000055.1:12114703-12148695 GCA_032359235.1 Enteromius mattozi
CCAATGTAAATGGTCATGAAAATAAAGAAAACACATTGAATGAGAAGGTGTGTCCAAACTTTTGGCCTGTACTGTACATATATATATATATATATATATATATATATATATATATGAAAAGTTGATGACTATTTTAAGGCCCATAACTGAAAGAAAAGAAAAAAAGAAGAAGCTTGGCAAAAGCTCATACTGAAATAGTGACATCATTATTTGACGGGAAGTCATGTGACAAACCTAGGGACAGGCTCTGGAGGTAGATTTTCATGGGTAATTTATTTTGGGTTTATTTTAGTGGTTAATGCCATTTGCATTAGTATCTGTTCACCAGGTGCTGTCGTATGTCACTCAGTTACACACTAAGTGTACAAACACACACACGCTCTATGTAAAACAGATCCATTCACTGGTAAAGAAAAAGGAAGACACGTTTTGATGAATGAATGACACGTTTTGGTTGAGCAGACACGTGGGAGAGAACGAGAGATAGAGAGAGAGAGGTAAATCTTTGGGATTACAATGTTTTTCTAGAATTAATATTCCCCTGCCTACTGGTTAATCCTGGGGATTATCCGCTCTTCTGGCCAGAGGAGAGTACACTGAAAACTCTCAAACACTTGTTTTCAGATGAAGTTCCCCTTCGGTAACTGAGAGACTGTCAGACTTCCTGTTTAGAAACGGCTCCATTACCTCTGATTGACTGCTTTTCAGTTCTTTCAGTTGCAGTATTGTGTTGTTCAGCATGTACAGGTGTCTAAAGTCTTCAGAACATACATCAGACATCATTAAATCAATGTTATTTATATAGCATTTTCCACAGTATTTCACAGTATTAACGTTTATGATATCCTTATATATTATCATGTCACTGGGGATTCTGGGGAAAGTCCTTTAAGTAACAGGAAATTATCAGTTTTGAAAGTTCTGCTCAGTTGTGATTCTGAATGACTGGTTTTGATGCTTTCAGCTATTGTTTACCATCTTTCTGCATTTTCCTATTGTTGTACCAAGCTGAGTGACATCATGGGAGGCGAGAAACACTGCCAGAGTAAACACAGGTCGAATAGTTCTTCCAAAACATTTTTTTTTAACACAGCTAACTACATTAACTTATTTATTCCTTGGGTTGATTGTTTTTTTATGGAACGAAACATAGAATACAAAACAGAACACGTACATAAAATAAGTATTGCTTTTCACTGAATTACTCATCAACTTCCTTTATGAGACACAGACAGTTTGATTAAACAAACCTGGAGGAGGCATCCCTCAAGCAAATATTATTTTAGATACATTTGCAATTTGTGATCAAGTAGTCATGAATATTTAAATAACTTAAAATTTGATCCACAGGAAACAACTACTATTAAATATTAAAATAAACACACACACACACATATTATTACATATTATTAAAGTGTCAAATATTTAAATTTCAGCTGTATTATTATTTTTTAAACTGAATGTATAATATTGTGTAAACACCATTGTATCATAAATACAAGGATTCATTCAGGATATCTAATCAATTGTCACAATTTTGTTTTAATATTGAATTATTTAGACAGTAAACAGGCCCTATATCTACAGGGACAGCTCTTTTACTGCCAAACAGAAAGTTGTGACATTACATGGCTCGTTAACCTCAGCCCACAGCACCATCCTTGCAACAGTTTACACACTTAAAATGAACACCCTCATCCTGACACCCTCACAAAACCACATATAGATTATTCAATGTTAAACACAAACACACACACTTAATGCTACAGGTGTATGCTGCGTTCACATAACACATTATGAAATTAACAGATAAGAATGAAACCAATGGAAACATTTTTTTTTATTTTTTGTTTATCTACTCATTCTGAGCTACTTGTTTTTCAGTTATTGTGAACCGATAAGACGTATTGCCTGTAGCATCAGCAAGAACATAAACAACAACATGTTATTTGATTACTGCCATGGTAGCAAAATCCCTTTTTGTGTAATTTAGATGCACTAAATTGACACATTCAGTGAAAACATGAACAGTTAATCTCATATCAGCTGTGAAGTGAGTCTTCAGTAATAACGCAATAATTTGATGCAATTATGGTATTACGTTACAAACCGATTATTTGACATGCTCAGGCTGATATGAGGCAAGTATGAACAGAAAACCTCATATTTTTAAGCTTAAAAGGAGGAGGGGTGTGGGATGGAAGAGAAACCGCAGTTGTGGGAGAAATTGTAGGGGAAAAAGACGGGGGAGAGACAGAGTGAATGAAGGGAAATTCAAGACTGAGGGAGTGAATGAGAAAGAAGGACGGAGCTGAACCCAGCTGCTCTTTACACACACACTCAGGGAAAGAAAAACAGTGCATGGGAGGATCCTCCTCCTCTTCCTTTAACAAAAGTGCTTTTAGTTTTGCTTTGTAATTTTAGGGTGAGCTGAATATGTACAATGTTGAGAAATACTGTATATTTTGGCAATTATTTCAATCAGCACAATGCTATTGTTCATTAAAACATCAAAATGTTTCTTATCGTTTTAACCCGGCCTCATGAACTGTTTGGAGTTTCAGAGAATCATGTTAATAGCTCAGAAAAAAAAATATATATATATAACATTCATGTATCAGGTTGATGAAAACAGCATCAAACAATTAATCACATCCAAAATAAAACTTTTTGTTTACATAATATATGTGTGTGTTATGTGTATATTCATTATTTATATATAAATACACACACATAAATTATATATTTGGAAGATATTTACATTTATATTTTATATAAATATATTTAATATATAAACATAACATATTTTTCTTAAATGTACACATGCATGTGTTTGTATTTAGTAAATATACACTGTACATATAAACAAAAACTTTTATTTTGGATATGATTAATTATTTGATTTGAAGTAATGTGATATATTTACTTTAGTTTAGTTGCATACAGCCTGTAAATAAAATATTAAATAATGAAATAACAATAAAATAATGATAAAGTGTAGAGACACTCTCCTGCCCACTGTTTATTTTAATTTCTTAGTTTATCAGTAGTAGTTTTTTTCATTTTTAGCTGTGTCAGTTTGACTGAAACTGAATTACTAAAATCGATACCTGTCACAAGATAAACAAGGCAGTTAAAACCTCATAATATTTTGCGACCTGGGTTTTGGTAAAGTCTGAGGAAAAATAAGAGACAGACTCAAATATCTATATTGATATAACAATAGACACATACATCACCCCACATATAAAAACACTAAGGTCAGTTTTAATAAAACATAAAAGTTAAGAATCTTTCTTGTCAGCATGAGGCATAATGATGTCATTTGAAGTCATGCTGGTTATCCTGACCGCAAGGCGTTTTTAGCTATCGTATGGGGGTGTTTTTGAGCAATAGCATAAGTCTGCTTTCTTGTGATGCATCACATTTGATAGGCTTTATCAATCATACATGAGGAAGCATCGTTTCTGTTCTCAGATACGTGACTCACAGACTCACAATCCTCCCTCGTGTTAGTAGTGCCATATGTTTGTTGTTGTCATTCAAAATAAATAAAAGGTGACCTCAGAGCTGTGGGTGACGTTCCACCCTGTACAGAAATATAAGACATTTCTTATTACTGGCTATTAAGTTTCTACCTTCATTTAAATGTACATTTGCTTACCAGTTTCTGTAAATTTATTTGAATGTAGCTTTCATTCCTGTCTGCTAGTTGCTGTACTTTCACAGTAATTTTTACAGTAGTGGTTTTACAGTTAATGACGACTGCATACTGTGACTAAAGTTGAACAATAGCAGGAAATGACTGTGTGTTGTTAGACTACCAAGCATAAAGAAATACATTTTCTTCTACTTTTTCTTGCTTTTAAAAGATGATTTATTTTAAAATGATGTTGACTGCAGTGACCAGTGTTAAGTTGCAGTCCTGGTTGTCAAGTCATACTAATACTGTAGTTCACCTGACTCAGCTCACCACAATAGAAAAACCCCAACCACTCATTAAAGAATAGTTCACCCATGATTGAAAATTTGCTAAAAATTACCTTCAGGTCATCCAAAAAGAGTTTTTTTTTTTTTTACCAGAACAGTTTTGAAGAAATTTTGCATTACATCACATGTGGATGCATGCTGTGAGAATGAGCCCAAACAGTTGCTAAAACTATTACAGTAATCCACAGCTATTCCAAACAACTTCTGTGTATCAGTGGATGTCTCGTGAAGTGAAACAGTGTGTGTTTGTAAGAAACAAATCCATCATTTACGCATTTTAACTTAAAGGGTTACTCCACCCCTAAATTAAAATTTAGTCATTAATAACCCTTATGTTGTTCCAAACCCGTAAAATATTCGTACATCTTCGGAACACAATTTAAGATATTTTGGATGAAAAGCAGGAGGCTTGTGACTGTCCCATTGACTGCCGAGTAATGAACACTGTCAAGGTCCAGAAAAGTATGAAGGACATTGTAAAAATAGTCCATCTGCCATCGTTGGTTTAATCTGTAAAGTGACGAGAATACTTTTTGTATGCAAAGAAAATATAAATAACATTTATTCAACAATTTGTCTCCTCTGTGTCTCTCTGCGTCGCTGTAGCACCATTTTGAAGAGTCTCCACTAAACGTAAACTGCATACACGCCATCATGTGAGGTCAAATATAATTACAAACATAGAAAAATGCTAAAAAATAAGCTTGTGTAATTTTTGCGGCATAATAACCATGTTCTGTAACACTATTAGGAAAAATTAATTCAATTATAAAAAGGTCCAGATTCCCAGCCAAAGTAATGGCATTACTATAACTATTATTCCACAATGCAGCACAATACGACTATTATTTATTGTATGTACAATGACTTCTTATGTAATGGCAGAAAATGCACTGATCTCTGTCAACTTCTTAATACTGCATTTTATTATAAGAAATCGTTAATCTTGTTAAAAACTGGCAGAGTGTGATTATATATTATTCTGTAATATCGAAAGAGAAGCAGAGGTCAAAACAATTAATACAAAATACATTGCATTTAATGATATTTAAAGCGGCAGAGAAAGATTCGATGCACAGCTAAAAACAGAGGGGAAAGTGCAGAGAAAGACAAATAAGCTGTGATAGGAAGAGAGAGAGAGTGTGAATGTGACCTCAGATTGCAGACTGCTGTTAAAGATTATCCAGCCCCTTGTGCCGTTTAATTCCAAACATAATCCTGCATCCAGAGTTCATGTTGTTTTTCCACTTTATACCACATGGCCTATTTCTCCACTGCACACATCGTTTCATTCACAAGCACAAACCCCCCTTTTATAGCGCTTGTGTGTGGATGTGCATGGAGAATGTGCCGGCTAGACACCGAGTCCTGGACAACCACAATAAGGTGGATGCGTGGGAGGCCGTGCTATTAGACTCGTTCATGCATCCAGAGAACAACCTGCTCCCTATTGTCTGTGTTGTTTGTTCTTAGGGGTTTAAGATAGACGCACGTTTGAAATTGACTTATTTGTCTTTGTGTTCGCGCAGTCACATATAGAGTTGATTTTAGAGCATGCACTTAAAAAAACATTAATCAGGAACTATTATGTAGATATGCTTACTGCATATAATCTTAATAGATCAATGGTTTTAGTTTGGTTTTGTGATGATAGGCCAAGTTTTTATTCTCAACTGTCATCCGCAGGCAGAGAAAGATATTACCATGTTGTGAAATACTGTATATTTTGAGGTTAGAAATGATTTCGGTCAGTGCAATGATTCTTTTTATTACGACATAAAATATTTCTTATTCTTTTAATCCTTCTTGGGGCTTCATAGTCCCAAGGGCTATTTTAATAGCTCAAAATATCATATTAACGTTAATGCATCAAGATGATATCTGTATACTGTATCATGAAACACATTTATGATGTGCATGATACATATATGAATTTCTATTCTTTGAATTTCTACCTGTTTTAAATATCACATTACTTGTTAGGAATCTCAGAGACACAAGATATATCTAAATTGCTAAAATTGTGATGAAATTATTTCTTTTTTTAATGTTTATAAAAGAATCAATAATATCCACTACCTGTTTTCTAATAAGATCAGATGAACATATTAAAGAATTTTAAGGAAAAATTCAAAATTTTGAAATTATTGCTACTTATTATTATATATTATTTATGCATTGCAAATATGTTTTCTGCATATAGTTATAATAAACCTCTATGCCACCTCCAGATGTCAGAGTCACAGTCACATGACTTTTTACCTGTTACTTTTATACTGTTCTATATTGTACTTTGAAATGTTCTTAAATAAAACAGTAAAATAATAATAGGCCTATGGTATTTTAATCTGACGGTATTTATTGGTTCACTTACTTTTAATAAACATGTTTTTGTTCTTTATTTCTGTTTTTTTGTCTTTGCAAAGCACTTACCTTTTGTATATAAATTGCATTATAGCAATAAATACACTGCATTGTTTGTACGTTTTACGTTTTCTTAGCATCTTTTCTATCTATTTGCAATTTTAACAGTTATTTTCTGCTGGCAGCGTGCATCACCCACTGAAACTGTACACCTGTATGGAAAGTTGTGGCGTGTTTTACCCACACAAAATGACATGGCAGGGTCAAGCATGAAATACATTACCGCCTTGAGCGCGTGGTTTGATGTTCCTGATTTAACGATGTGACCTTGCCCAAAGCCCTCAGGCCAACCACAAAGGTGTCATAACAGAACATACTCTAAAGTGTGTGCGCGTGCGGTTGTACGGCTCTATGGTACTGCTTAAACTCACGTCACAAAATAAAAAAACACGGGTAACCCCAACGACCACGTGCCAGTGGGAAAAGAGGGGCGAGCGCGTCAAGAGCCATATATGGAATGTCGGTCTAAGTCAACGGGCCATATATGGTGCTTCCGCGCGTGACGTCTGTTCCTTATGTGGAAAACGAAGGCGTGGCTGTGGCGGAGGAGACGCGATACAAATACTGTTTCCAACCCCGCCTTTCTGTAGAATCACATCTGCTGACAAATAAAGGACTTTAAAACTAAGCTTTGACGAAATACTGAGAACGAATATACGAAATTGACATTTAAAGACAAAATTATTCGATGTTAATTTTAAAGTAATAATACTACAGTGAAAACACATCAGGCAGAAACGGATACAAATATCGTTTTGTGTCATCTGTTATTGTTTATATAGTTCTTCATTTCTAGAGGACAAACAAATTCGTTCCAGTAATATTGAACGCGCTGTTGTTGATGCTGTGAAGAATACCCGTTTCTACTCACGGTTTGTTGTTTGTCTGGAGAGGTCATGGGTATTGGCGACCCCCTCGAGATCTCAGGCAGCGAGTTGGTTCATATTTTGCGGACTCCTTCTGAGCTCTTCGCGTCTGGGGGATGTATCGTGCTGGACTGCCGGCCGTTCCTCGCCTTCTCCCGAGCGCACATCATCGAGTCCCGCAACGTCAACTGGAACTCCATGCTGAGACGGAGGTCCAAGAGCTCCGTGGTGTGTCTGGAGTGGCTGGTGGCGGATAAGTCGCTCCTGGCCCAGCTGCGGAACGGGGACTTCTCTCCGGTGGTGGTCCTGGATGACAACAGTCGCTCGGTCAGGGACCTGAAGAGCGAGAGTCTGGCCAGTCTCCTCCTCAGTGCCCTTCAGTCAGAGTCTGCCTCGACGCACATCTGCTTCCTACAAGGTAAACTTGACAAAACTAGACATATTGTCATTGATTTTTGAGGGTAATACTTCAATGTCAAGTTTGAATCTGCTGTAGGCTGCTTTATATATTTGTTTACACTGTAAAATAGTTTCGCAGGTCATTTAAAAAAGCTTTATGTGATAACATCTAAATGAATTATAAGAGTTTGATTTAATATAACTCAGGATTACTCAAATATTTTACACCAACGAAAAATTAAATTAAAGGACATTTATACATGAAATAGCTCTTTAAAGCCAGAAGGCTTATCTTGTAGTGACCTACCTTTAAGACCAGACCTATATCTATCTAAGACCAATATCTATGTCTACTCTATATTAGTTCTATATTTATATACATTTAACTTGTTAGCATACTGCATAAACAGCTGCTTTATACACTGTAAAAATGTTTTGTCAGGTAACATCAACTGTTTTTCATTTCATTAGAAAATAATTATGTATTATGTAGGAGAAATGTACCTTGTTTTACCGTGTTTGCACTGTAGGTTATTTTTAATAAATTTTTTGCTACACCTGCAGGCATATACATTTTTTCTTTTTTAGATGTTTGCTTGCTCCGTTTGTAACACCCTGTAAAATGAAATGCACATTATTAACAACAAAATGTGTTCTTTGACCATTTCTAGGTGGATTTGACGGGGTCTTCGCACTTTATCCAGAGCTCTGCTTTAGCCCTCCTCTCATGTGCTCAAATCATCCTGCTCTCAGTGACTCAGAGCCCGTTGTTTCCGGAAGAAAGACTCCTCTCTATGATCAGGTTAGCCTATGTCAAATCTCAAAATCATTATGAATTATCTAATATCATTTAATATATCATGATTGGTTTTGAATACACTCATTGATTTTTGTCCTTTGTGGTTTCTAGGGTGGTCCAGTTGAAATCCTCCCCTTCCTCTTTCTGGGCAGTGCCCATCACTCCTCCAGACGGGAGACTCTTGAGCGATGTGGGATAACGGCTGTGCTCAATGTTTCCTCTTCCTGTCCCAACCTGTTCGAGGAGGAACTTCAGTACAAAACTCTGAAGGTGGAGGACAGTTTGGCTGCAGACATTCGTGTCCTGTTTCCAGAGGCCATACACTTTATTGGTAAGTCTTAACAATATAAAAACACATCTCTGATATATAATATATATAAATATAACAATGCCCTAAAAACTAATGCTCAACTTCAATGCATCTGCAGAATCGATAAAAGAGAGTGGTGGTCGAGTGCTGGTCCACTGTCAAGCAGGAATCTCCCGGTCAGCCACCATCTGCCTGGCGTACCTCATTCACGCTCGACGAGTGAGTCTGGATGAGGCGTTCGACTTCGTTAAACGCCGCCGACAAGTCATCTCACCCAACTTAGCCTTCATGGGCCAACTTCTTCAGTTCGAGACAGACGTTTTGTGCCCCTATTCTGTACTAGACAGAGAAAACAGCGGCACTGCCTTTTGAACTTTAATATCTCCAACTGGCTTCACTAACTTTCAGAAAACAGATCTACTGGCCACAGCTTTGACCTCAAAGACTGTAAAAGATCTGCAAAGGTGCTTTCAGGAAGTTTTAGTTTGATGCTATCTATGGGTGTAGGACAAACAAGAGACATGAGACTTTTAACACGAGGACCAAATGAGGCGTATCAGCCTTTAAACTACACTCAACTTGTTTGGGTAATAGATGGCATCAGCTGACACACCTGTTCTCGATTGTTTATGGCAATACAAAGTGTTGTTTCCGAACAACAACGGCATCTCTGACACACTTCTACACCCAATAGCCCTCATGGAAAATGTCATCGTGACATTGTACTACTGAGATCTTTGACCCAAGATAAGATACTAATGAAACAGTCCAACAGCTTACCCAAAACTGGGTAAAAAACATTTTGCTTTCATTTACGTTTAGGATGCATGTGAGCAGATCGTCATACCGTGAAATTGTGTTGCATCAGTCCGTGTTCCATTTGACTGATGCTGTGACCATATAAGGCTGTGATGTGTGGTTTGTCTTCTGTCTGCTAAATGTCAACTTTTTCCATGAAGATACTGTCTAATTGTCAGTCTCAAGTTTTAAAGGGCAAAGACCTGACAAACTGTGATCTTAGGTCATTTTAAAAGCAAATTTGATTGTGTCATGCTAGGCACTAAGGTCATTTTGTAATTTATTATTGTTTTTATATAAAGTGTAATTTTATTTCCTTTCTTTTTGTGAATATTTATTTGTATATATTTTCATTCAAGCAATGCACTTTAAATTAGATTTGTTTGATAATAAGATCTTTTTCAAGCTATGTGGTTCACTCATTTCAAAATGTAAATAAAATAATGGATTCATTTTTTAATGCAGAAGTCATTGTTGTTGTATCGTGTTTTAAATAATTACGCACTGAAAAATTACGGTGCCAATTCTTATTACAGGCCACCTTCCATATGCAATATTAAAATCCAAATAAGATTTTTTTCTTACAATTAGCCATTATGAGGATCGCATGTTACATATATTTTTATGTTCTACAAGAATTCTCTTATGCTTACCAATTATTCAATTAAAAATACAGTAAAATGTTACATTATGAAATATTATTACAATTTAAAGGAACCTGTTTCTAATGTAATATTTAAAAATGTAATTTATTCACGTAACTACTCACATAATTCTTCATAAACCAGTGTGTCTAACGTGCTAATTTGGTGTTTATTTATAAACATTTATTACTATCATTGTTGAAAATAATAATGCTTCATAGCTGCAGAGGTGTCAAATTGATAATACTGCTAATTTCTTAGTTTATTTCACATTGTTGCAATACACATTTACTATCTGTCCTTGCTTGCTGCTATGAAAATGTAATGTTTTTGGATTGGCTACGCTATAGAAGCAGGTGGTATCTTTTACCACAGCGCCTTCTGCTGGTGAAGCAAAAGAATACTGCACCTGTCAAGCATTAATACAGGAGACCACAAAGGGGCAGTGTTTGACTATAAATCCGAGTATGAGACGGTCTATAATTTATACGATTTATAATAATAATGATTTAATTCTTAAATTGCGCTTTAACTGTTAAATGCGTTGAAGGTGAGCAGACACCAGTGAAGAAGCACAGCGCAACTAGAGACTTCGGAGCGCGTGTGGAATTCCTCAGCAAATCAGAGACCACCAATCAAGGAGCATGTGGGGTGATTGTGTTACAGAAGGTCACTGCTGCCTACAGCCATCAGCATCTACAACTCTTTCATTGTGAGCGTGGCCGTGGAAAACACTGATTTGTTTAGCTTCCTGCCAAACGTTGATGGAAGTTAGGCTGAAACAGATTGCGGTTGGCCATGTGAGGCAGATCCTGTGATGACAGCGTTGATATGATCATGCATTAACTCCCTCAAAACTGAGAACATCCTCTGAAAGCAACAGCTCTGGCGTGATGCTATCTGGCAAACATTTTAACTCATTTGCTTACTCAGGCAGTTTTAAATTGAAATTTAAATTGGACCCGGCCTTAGCTGTTTCATTTTGTTTGAGCTCCAGTGAGGGCCTCTCAATATTTCTCTATTACATTTTACCCAGTAAATATTTAGGCTGTTAAGCTCCTGCACAGAGACGGAAATCATTAACTGTCTCATGCGCAGGCTTTATATTTGGTACTATTATTCTGACGCTAGCAATTTCTGCCTCTTTTTTACTTTGAATACCTAAACAAATAATTTAAATAATGCTTACGACAGGCTATGGGGAATATTCAGCTCTGATGCACTTTGTCAGCTAAGTGAATTTGGAAAATGTGCATGTTGTCCAGGGTTAATTCTGTTTGTGAACTCTCACGCCATCGGTTTGCTCATAACAGCAGGAACATGATATAATCACAGTGGGTTTGTTTTTGTTGTTGGTTGCTTCAAATGACTGTCCTTAAATGTTACTTGGCTTGCAGCTACTGCTTTCATTGCCGTCAGAAACGACAGAATTAACAGCAGAACCATGACATTTTCATAACCTCTCATAAAGTTTTAAAAATAAACCATAAAACGCTCTGTAATATATATCAGAGTAATAGTCTAATAGATAAAAGGATTAAATAAACTGTTTGTTTTTTTCTTCAGATGGTCAAATATACCCTACTTGTACTTTAAAATAATGTAATGAAGTTCAAATTAAACTTTTTTTTTTTTTTTTCAGATAAATACTTGGATTATAGTTTAAATGATATCAAATGCATTTTTCTTTGACATACTTTATAGCACTTTATTACATCTTTATATTTATATTCATAATTACCTTAGTTGACTTTGAAAATATGGCTAAAGTGTACTACCATATGAAATGAAAAGCATTTATGGTCAACAAAAATGATTTGTTTAATTTATTTATTACATGTAAAATATATTTACTGTAAAATTGTATTTTTTATTAAATTGTATGCATTTAAACACAATTATTTAATGTACTTTGAAAATGACATTATTGCAAAGTTAACTTCTAAAAGTGCACTTATACATTAAAAACATGAAGACATTAAGTACTCTCGCTCCAGGCTTTATTTCATTAATATTATATCCTTTGCAAGCACAGTTTGAGAAAAATGCAATTATACATTCAATACAATTAAGGGCACTTGTTTTTCACAAGGGTTGGCAAATTAAACAGCCTATCTAAAATCTCAGTCTATCACATTTTCTAAAAGTGTATTATATATTAAAACATAAAGACATCAAGTACTCTCTCCGGGCTTTGTTTTATTAACGTTATATAATATGCAAGTACAGTTGTTTCACTGTACTTTTAAGATTTGAAGAACACTGCAATTATACATGCAAGTGCACTTGTTTTTCACAACGGTTGGCAAATTAAACAGCCTATCTAATATCTCAGTCTATCACTGCTAAGAAGAAAATGACTTCTCTCCAGAAGGAACATCATGACCCTCTCAAAAGCTACTGGGGAAAAAGTAAATGAAATGCAGTCTCCAAAGAGAACTTCATTCTCAAGAATGTCATGATCTTAAAAGGCATGCAGACATTAATGGAAAAAATAACAATAATCTGACATGCAGTGGAACTAGTCGGTAGAGTCAGTAGACTTTTATCCGGTTAGACGCCATACTGAATCTAACACGGATGAAAACGAGGCTGTGAGGAATATTAGAGTTTACAACTATAGTTTTCTAAACATTTTGGTTTACTGATTGTTCGGTAAGACATTTAGTCAGCTGAACAATTGGAATGATGTTAAACAACAGTACAACTCATTGAACGCGCGGTACTATAACGCATCACCTTATTTTAGCTCTTGTCAAAAAATTCAATATGTTGCTACAATCAATAATGTCTACAGGAGTAGGCTTAACTCAGTTTTGAGTCATGCAGAAGAGTGTTTCAAAAGAAACGTGAATGCTGGATAAAGAAAGAAGTATTAAATTATCAGACAATATCTGCAAATTTATGCTTAAATAGTCTTGTATTTTTGTTGTCCATAAGAGGGCAGAGCTCACCACGGGTTTATATATCTCTTCCCTGTCATCCATCCATCCATCAATCCATCCATCTGTCTATCCATGTTAAAAGCAGTCCAATATCTCTGTAAAGCCCAGTACTCCACTGAAGAGCTCTCTGATCGAAATATTACTTCGTGCAAATATTTATTTAATATATTTTTTTTTTGCACACTGGAAATGGTGCGAATTATTCGACCCTTTTGACACAACGTCCTGTGTTCTTTTCTAAAATCACGACGGTAATACGGGTGATCAGGAAATAGAAATCCACTGATCCTAATGGATACGCTTGAAGAGGTTCTAAATTGCATTTGGGTATATGTTGCACTTTCTCATCTGAAGAGAGCATTAAACCACTTGATCTTTATGAAATGAAGCGCGAACGCGGTGCGGAGGAAGCGCTCGGGCGTCACGAGTCCTTTTACGCACGAGTTTGAAAGTTTGAAACGTTTCAAACGGGGCTTTTACAGTTTATTTACTTTTAATTTGTTGCTTTTCGTTGGGTTTGAGGCAATCAGCAACACGATCGAATGTAGTTCTGAACAGTTACACACCTTCAGCTAAATAAACAGCCTTTAATTTTTCACACTTGGTGCTTTACAATACAGTTTGAGGTGGCCATATGCCTATAAAGTAAACTTCTCAAACGAATATATCAAATGAATCCTGTACCTACACTTCACTGTGTAAATCAAAATCGTTACCTTTATCCCTTTTGGATACAAGTTGTTTGGACTGTTGGCTTCTCCAAAATGCATTATCTGAATTGCATCCACTACACGCCTGTATTTGTTTTATGTCTGACAATAGAGTGTTAGGATAGGTCAGGCTTTTAAGTGGGAGGGAAGAGTTCGCCTCATGACGCCCGTCCTGACATCACTTATACTGGGGTACTGAGGAGAACCGCTGCGTAGATATGAAGGCAGAGCGGCTCGCTCGAGCCCCACCGATACTTCAAACTGTCACTGAGGTAATGCGCGAGGCACGCAGGAGGCATTCAACTTGCTGACTGAGATACTGTGACTGAAACGGGAGAAACACGGAGGGAGACGGACGACAAACTGTTTTCAGACATTATACTTCTTTTTAGTGCTTGGACATACCCGACAAATTCCGGCGTGCCTCTGATTCTTTATTAAGCCGACTTTCTCCACTCAGGAATGTAACAACGACACAACTACATCAGACTCCGTCATTTATCAGGGTAGTTGTTGCGCTTAAATTCCTTTTGCAAACTTGTGAAAACTGTGAGGGGAAACTGGCACATCGCCGCGCGCTGCTGCTGCGTGCTCTCTGGAGATTTATATTTAAAGCCTTGCGCTCCGTGGAGGCTTGTGCATCTGGGTAACCTAGATTTAAGCATTCCAATATATTTGTTTTGTAAGCACTTGTTAAGAATTTATAACGTTTTTACTGCTAATTTGAACTTTAGAATATGTAAAATGTTAAAAGTTAATAATTGTTACTTTAATCATTTATGGAAGCACAATATTGTGCTGCTCTTTCGTATTGGAATTAATCGATCTGTGGCAACATACCTTGTATTTCTGCTTTGGTTCTAGTCGTTTTTGTTTGTTTTGTTTTAGTTTTTCCCCTCACATTATCTGTCGTCTATATATATATATAAAAAAACATTCTGAAGTTGAAAATTTACCGAAAGAGCAATAAATACTAGGTTTATCAGAACCATAAATTATAATTAAATATATGTAATCTAATTCATTTGATGCCTGCCTTTTAAATTGATTTGCACTTTTCCATAATTATTCCATAACCCAGATGACGCTTATTGCAAATTTGACGCAAAGTAATAAACTACCAACACTCGACGAAATGTGACAGAACAATTGCTGACTGAATCTTTAGCTCAGTGGACAATGTATCCATTCGTTTATACGTAAGATCGTTTATTTAATTTCAAACAAACATATTTTATTAAGTTATATTTTCTTTTAAAAAAAAAGAAAGAAAAAAAAGTAGCTCAAAGTGATTGTTTAATTTATTCTGTCCACATTCGGATTACTAATAGAGACGATTAGTCCACGTGCTGCACCCTCAGTTGCCCCGCTTTGGCAGTCATGGCAAGCGCGTGCTCTACCGGCACGGGTCTGCATGGCCACATCAACGGCACCGGAGGCACGTCTTCACCGACTTGTAACCAGAGCATGATAAAACTCCCTCCGTACACTCCAGAAGCCACAGCAGCCTTTGCAACAGCCATCACGTTGATGATTCTTATCACAATAGTTGGCAATATTCTGGTCATTATCGCTGTTTTAACCAGCCGCTCGCTCCGAGGACCCCAGAACCTCTTCTTGGTCTCCCTAGCAGCCGCGGACATTTTGGTGGCCACTCTCATCATCCCATTTTCGCTGGCTAATGAACTAATGGGCTACTGGTATTTCCGTTCCGTATGGTGTGAGATCTACCTGGCGCTGGACGTGTTGTTCTGCACTTCCTCTATAGTACACTTGTGCGCCATCAGTCTAGACCGCTACATGTCTATCTCACGCGCCGTCACGTACGGTGCAAAGCGGACACCCAAACGCATCAAATGTGCCATTTTGGTGGTGTGGCTGATTTCAGCAGTCATCTCCTTCCCACCGCTGCTCTCCATGAACAAGAACAAAGGTGGGGCAGATTCAGATGGGCTGCCACAGTGTGAGCTCAACAACGAGCGCTGGTACATATTGTACTCCACTATCGGTTCCTTCTTTGCTCCCTGTCTGATTATGATCTTAGTCTACATGCGAATCTACCAGATCGCCAAGCAGCGCACACGATGTCCGCCAGGGGAGCCCCGCAAAGAAGTCCCGACCAATGCCACAACCCCTCAACACAAGGTCCACACGGAGGGTCTACAAAACGGAAGAGGTGATGAAACGCCCTCAACCTTGCAGAAAAAACCCAGGCCTCCGACTCTGGCTGTGTCCCAAGTGGAGTCCGCCCAGCAAGCGGCGAGCCCCCCAATCTCCAACAAACACCTGCAAGCTCCTGCGACAGCCCTAACGCCGACCACGCCGTGCCCCTCCCCGTCTCCCTCAAATTCATCCGAAATGGCTCCTAAAAAAACTAAGGGGAAAAAGGCGAAGAAGGTCGTGAAACCGCCCGACAATAATAACGGAGAGAGCATGAGCTCTGACTCGGACACGGAGCAAGGTGGAAGGGGGTTAGAGGTCCCATGCACCCCAGGCGTCACACCCAGTGGCATCCATTCTCCAGCCACCATCCAGAAATACAGAGACATGATTGCCACCGCCAAAGGTGCCAAGCTAGCGACCCGGAAGACAAAGCAAGAAGGAACGCCCAACTCTACACGCCGCAAAGCCATGGTGAACCGAGAGAAGCGCTTCACCTTCGTGCTGGCGGTGGTAATTGGCGTCTTTGTCATCTGCTGGTTTCCTTTCTTCTTCTCGTACAGCTTACAAGCTGTGTGCCCAGAGACCTGCATCCTGCCCGAGCCGCTCTTTAAGTTCTTCTTCTGGATCGGCTACTGCAACAGCTGCCTCAACCCGGTCATCTACACCATCTTCAACAAAGACTTCCGCAGAGCCTTCAAAAAGATTCTCTGCAAGAACACCAAAGGCACATTCTTCTGAAGCTCCTGAGGTGGATCTTCTCCTCAGACAACAGACATACGGTTATTCAGAACACAGACTAAAAGAAGCACAATAATGGTGCTGTTGTGATGTAAATGAAGGGCTTTTTGTGCTGCCCGGTGAACTGAGGATACTATGCTACTCAGATGACTGCAGGTTGCTGGATTCCTGGTATTTGTGTTATAAAATGAGGCTAATCCAAAAATATTCACAGACTTTGACAAATCAAGGCTGAACACAAAAGAACTTACTGGGACTATTGCACACCTGCAAGGACAAAGACATGGAGGTCAGGTATAGAGGTTATTGTATTTTTTCTTTTTCTGTTATCTCACCTTTCTATAAACACCAGACTTTGGAGATACTGCAAACGCGGATTTCTCTAAGGATTTCAGAGGTACACCATTTCAGAATCTTTACATACAGCTTTTCCATGCTGATTGGTCTACCAATGCCTACACAGCATTACCTCTGAGGAACAAAGACGTGAAATACTCCTGTGGAAATCCTTGCCAGGGGCGATGTGCATGAAACGAGCTGACGCAAGTTACTCCGATCGAACATTAAGGCTTCTAGTTACAGATCCCCCCCAGTGTAAGACCACTGAGGAGTTTTTCTGCCATGCTGTGAGGCAGAAAGACTCTGTGAATACAGAACACCTGTCATGGATGGAAGACTTTCTGTCTCTTTGCATCTTGGACTGGTTGCCAGGAGGCTTTAAGATAGTAAAACGTTTATTACGGGAACTTAATATATGTATTCGTATCAAAAGTCATTTTCATTTTTTAAAATGATAAGACTCTTTGCGTCATACAAAATGACTTTAAGACTTTGGTGACTGCATCAGATGACACAAACACCTCCTGATTTCACCGGAGGTGCTCTTTCTGACGTGGTTTAGCACTTTTCTTTGTATAAAGAACAAACGATCATTTGTTGTTGTACACTGATCTACTGCACCCTAAATGTCTGAGCATTCAGCAGGGTGATACTTTGGGACTAAGGGCTGATAGCAGTGATGCTTTCTATTTCTTTGGTCATTGTCTTTTTGCTAATGATACCTGTGTGTGTGTGTGCCGAGCAAATGTTTCGAATGGATATTTGTTGTCTGCCTGCAGTGTATGCTTGGAAGTGTATGCTGTGTGCGAGAGAGTGTTCGAATGCTGTTGTATGGAGTTTTTTGTGTGTGTGTGTGTGTGAGTTCACATCCCTCCCCTGATTCCACTGGCACCAGTTCAACTATATATGTATGGGCTTGATAAATGTGGCTGGTTCGCCATATCTACCAGTGCTTATGATTCAGCTACTTCTCGTGCCAATGCTTTTACATGTTTTGCTGCTAAACTCATTTAATATCTTCTTAAACCAGAGTTTATTTCGAAAGAATCTTTTTATTGCAGGTTATTTTGAATGAATCATTTTAAGAAATGAGTCAAATCTATAAGATGAAAGCTGTAAATTATTATTATGTGAATGTTTTTGTATTTATTTATCCTGCTATTTCCTATCGTTTCCCCCTCTATATATTTTCAGTTTTTTTCTCCCAAGGTGAAAACAAACATGAGGAGTTCAGTTACAGCTACGACATGATTGAAAATCCTTCTACTGTACTTGTTTTTTTTTTTTTTGATGAATTATTTTTTGTATGTGTCAGGACATTGCATTTGGGCTGCATTCTCAAAAGCTTTGCAATTGATGGGATCCTGGTAACTGTATCCATTTCGCCTCTTGGACTCCTCTTTCTTCAGTGTAATGCTGTCGGTTTTCCACTGCTCTTGAAAAATAAAACCGTTGAGCTGTGTGTGCCAACTGACTCATTGCTGTCAGAGAATAACTATGGTGCTCTTAGTGCAGATGAACAGATTTGTATCTCAACACACGTCACTTGGACACATTGAAAATTATGTAAGGAAAATTTTGCTAAATGGCAAGGCTTTATGAAAAATAGCCATTTAAAATTCCTTCTCCAAAACAACCTTAGAACAAAATCATCAACAGATCCTTGTTTTCATATGGTGTGGGCAACAGTAACCTCACATTCCGTATTAATTTGTATGATTTTTACAGAATTTACTGCAGATATACTAGTATAGATATAGAGAAAAGAGATTTGTATTAGAATATGGGATTAATTGGTGCTTTGGCAGATGTATGTTGATATGGTTGGATAAACTCTCAGTCTCCCTTAAGGTCAATTTGACACCCTCCAATCCTTTTAGAAAAATTAATATTCACCAGCACGATTGCATTAGGAATGGTGATGTTTTCTGAACACAATGCATGCATGGGATTAAGGATTAATACTGGACTGAGTTTAATACTTAAAATGCAGGTTCAGCTTCTTTGATGTTAATTGCATTTTTTTATCAAGACAGCACTTTAAAAAAAGTGGAATAGAAAAAAAGGTGTTAATATTATGTGTATTTGTACAAGATAAGAGGCTCTGAACTCAAACTGGGAGGCAGATTCATTTCTGGTAATTGTAGGAAGATGCTGCATTTAATAATTAATGAAGTCTCCATATGAAGCATGTAAATAATTTTGTATGAATTAGTAGCCCATCCTTTTCTTTAAGTATC
Organism: Enteromius mattozi; assembly: GCA_032359235.1. Classification (NCBI taxonomy): domain Eukaryota; kingdom Metazoa; phylum Chordata; class Actinopteri; order Cypriniformes; family Cyprinidae; genus Enteromius; species Enteromius mattozi. The sequence continues at coordinate 12,134,069 of JAUMHE010000055.1, forward strand.
TACCTGTAAGGTCATGCTCTGGCAGAGCCTCAGATTCTCGATTGCTTTGCCTTTGAGAAATTCAACTCATTCATTCACAAATATGGAAACGCCATTCCAGGGAAATGAATATTTTTCCCAATGCGTTGTGCTGTCTGCTATGTAAATCTTTCAATTAAAAAAAAAGTTGTGGACGAAATTCAGAAAAACACTTCAGACACAGAGAGCTAATGCAGGAACAGAAAAGTTTGGGAAAATTTGAGACCTACTTTTTAAACAACTGAATCTAATTAGTTGTTGAGTAAGAGGCTGGCAGTGTATGGTAGAGAACATGCAAACACGTCTTTGAATCCAAAGCCCACTCTTGATTTTGCTAAATAAAGTAAGCTATATTTAGTCTCTTAATCCAAATATGTATTTGGAACAATGAACTTGCTGGTCAACAGAGTCTAATGTCTGATATGAAACATGAGAAATTTGTTTTTCATATGTATAATTGAAAACACTTAGATTTAACCATTCATGCAGTATCTTATGGATAATATACATCCAGCTGGCCATCAGGACCCAACCAAAGCATTTTTTTTATTACCCTGAAGGTGTTTATTTAGCAGTGTACATCATCTTGCTTATTATGTGGCTATTTACCATGTAAGTAAATAATTAGACACAAAATGTTGATTGGAGTTGAAATATTTTATTGTCTCACTAAAGGCAAAGCTTTCGTAAAAAAAAACCAAACGGTTGTTGGAAGTGGCATTGAGGCAAGATGAATGAACAAATTCAAACAAGACAAGCATTTAAAGGACAATGTCCTGCTAATTATCTTATAATCAGAATAGGAATCAATCAAATAATGATGTTATGTCTAATGTCTGGTGAAAAGTTGCATTACCCATGATGCTGCGAAGAAATATCCACCAATCAGGGAAATGAAACAAGCAAATTGCAACAAAACAACTTTTTAATACCCACGTACTCCCATGAAGTATTGTAAACTGTGTAACTGAGTCAGCTTCCCTATGCTATCAAACTGCTTTAATATTTTATGTCATTTGCAATGCATCATGGGAATGTAGTTCTTCAAAAATACAATTGGAACAACAACAGGGTGAGTAAATGATCACAGAATTTTCATTTTTGAGTGAAGCATCCCTTTAAGTATATACATAGTCCTTTATGTTATTGACAGATTTTTAAAACTTTTCTTGCTTCAAAGTTTGTGATTTACCTTGTAGCTGGTTGGTTTGATTTGTGGCTTATAACTCTTTATGGAAGACTTTTTTTTATCCTTTTGAGAAAAATCAATGAAAAAAAGTATGAGTTGCATCATTGATGTTTTAAATTATCAGTATGACACCAGGATATATTACTATTAAACACAATATTGTCTATTTTTGTAAGTACAATAGTTACACATGCAGCCACAGCAGAATTTAATATATAAGTGTTTTTGCATTAATCTGTTGATTTATTGATTCATTAACTCAATTACAAAGAGAGCAAATTCAAAATAGCTTACTTGTGTTCTATTTTTTAATATAGCAGAAATAGCAATATGTTAATATGCTATTAAGAACCGTCTCATCATTAGTTTTATTCCTGTTGTTTTAACAAATGGATGGAATAAATGACTTAATAATGACTTGCTCATAAAGACAGCACTTGTTGGCACTTACTAGGTTAATATTGTAACCTTCAGAAAAGGTCACTGAAAGTTCATAACAGTGTGTTATATATATTTAATGTATGAAGCATTAAGAAATGTTATGAATCAACTTTTTTTCTAAAAGATCCTATTTGTTTAGATTATCTCATGTCCTTCATTGACCAATTGTCAATGTTTTGAGTATAGAGAAGACAAGTTCAAAAAGTTCAACAAGTTAAACTTCCTCTTATTAAGTGTCCCTTTTCACCCTCTCTGTAACTGACTTTCCACTACTAACCTTAAAACATACCATTCAAAATTACATTAAATTCACCCATGCACATATATCTCATAAAACCCATAGAGCTGTCTTTAAGATGTCTGTATGATTCTGTAAACAAGAGATAGTCCATTTAGCACGTCACGGTTTGACCATTTTGTTTCAGAAATGTCTTGAGTCTGATATGACAGCTCTCCAGTATGTCCTTTCTCCTCCAGGCTTACCCCTGACCCAAATTCTCATCCGTGGAAATTCTATAATGTTCATGTGTTTGGGTGAGCAAACTATTACAGTACATTTGAAAATGGATTAGCTGGACCATGGCTGAGAATGGATGGGAGGAGGAGGGGTTGTTTTTTTGGCATAGACAATCAAACAGGAAATACAAAGTGTGTTCAGCCACAGCCTCATCACGTACCACATCTCATCATGTCTAACAACTGTATCATAATCCACTGAGGATAGCTCTTTTAGGACAGCACTCGGCCTCAGTGGTGTCTTTGCTATCTGAGAGAACAGCTAAGGGTTTATTTATTTATTTTTTATTTATAAAAGAATTTATTTATTACTAGTGATTCAGCTGTCGTTTCAATGTACATTAAAAACAAGGCAGAACATGAACAATAAGTAAAAAATACAGAAAATGAGATTTATCTTTGACAGATTTGAAGGAAATCATGTATTAACTGAATGTGGGGAAAATGCAATGTAAATAATCATAAGCTTTAATTAGTGATTAGTGCTATGTCCAGCATGCTATAAATTCCTGAATTAAAATCAAATCAAATTAACTGATAAGCGTTATAATGTGTTAACTGTGGTTACAGTTATTCAAGAGATTGTACTATGCATTATAAAGTGCAGTAATGCATTAAAACTACTTTTATGCTGCATTATACATAAATGTTTTAAGTGTTAGCCAGTATTTTATTAAAATCTCTTAAGATCTCTGCAAGATCAGTCATGTGGTGCGACCAAGCAGAAACAAAAGTAAAAGCCATAACATCAAAGACATATGGTGCAACCAACATACAGAAACATGAATAAAAACCACGAGAAGTCAAGTGGTGCAACCAACATGCAGAAACATGAATAAAAACCCACGAAACGTGAAGTGGTGTGACCAACATGCAGAAGCATGAATAAAAACCCATGAAACGTGAAGTGGTGCGACCAGCATGCAGAAACATGAATAAAAAAATCTGATTTAAATGGTGTAACCAGCATGCAGAAACAAGAGTAAAACCCATAAAATAGGAAATTATCTCACAGAGAGGACTTTGTGTCAAGGTTAATCTCCTAATAAATCAGATAAATTGATAACACAATAACAGTTCAGGTTCTAAAATGTCATGTGGTACAACCCTCATCGGAAAAAAACAAGGTCATTTTTAAATAATTTGATACAATTTTTAAATTAAATAATGATTAATTACACTCACATTTTTACTGACCCACAAGTCACTGTCACCAAGTAACAATGTAAGGGAAAAATGACCAGGACAGTGGATAAATTACCAAGCTGAAGTTAAAATTTTCAAGCAGGAGCATATTTGTGACACAGCTTGGAGCGGTGTGACTGATTGTCATATTTGAATTCTTCGGAAGTAAATTGTTGGCTGATAGAAGGCAAAGCTGTTGGCAAAACATCTAAATTTTCAGCATTTCCATGTTTACATTTTTAGCAGTGAGTCTGGAAAGCTGGAACAGTAGCTTGGAGGGCCTGAACTTGAGCCAAAGCAGCAGATTGCTGTGAACATCATTTACGAGAAGCTTGATTCTCCCATGCACTCGCACAAGAAGTGTCACCCATGAATATTTATGCTGTGTAGATGTGCCATAGCATTATATAATTTAAAAATGGCTGTTGCTGTTGCGGACAACAGGAGAAGGGTGGTTGGATCTCTAAAGTGTGTGTCTCAATCAGAAAGGCTGGATGAGGAAATTTTGGGCAAGGCGAAAAAGTCCCTGGGTGACCATCATGTGAGATAGAACTCAAAGAGAAAAAAAAGACTAAAGAGACATCTGGAGAGATGAGAGGCTTGACAGAGAGAGATGAGAACAGAAACTGGGATGAAGAAAAATAGATGGACAGGAAGCTGGAAGTAGAGACAGCTCAGAACAGACGGGAAATGAAATGCGATGGGAGTGAGAGGGATCAGGAAAGGGTTCATGCAGCAAAACGCGGAACAGAGAGAGCCATAGAATGTACACTGAAAAAATTTTACTATTTTCTCCCACAAATAGCTAGTAAATTCCACAATTATTTAAAAAGAAACTGCAAGTAAATCACTGAATTAAATATACAATTTTGGAGTAGAAAGACTGAAAAAGAAATTCTAAAACATACTTCAATAATCTTTGCACACGGTGGTAGGAGAAAAGAAGAAAAAAAGAAAGAAAGAAAGAATGAAGTTCAATCTAAATAAAATATTATTTTATTTTCTAACTTACCTATATGACGTTTTTTTTTTCATCAGTGATTTTAATGAAATGTGGCATAATTTAAAATATTTAAAAATAAATAAATAAATATACAAGATTGTTAAAATGAAAACATTAAACAAATACACCAGAATGGAATGGGTAACAAGGTTAAAAATGTCAAAGATACATTTAACATAAATTAAAGAAAAATTTCAATTTTATCATTTTATTAATGAAAAAAGATAAGAATTTTTTTTTCTTCATATTTTTATTTAGTTAATTCCAAGGGCAATTAGAAACGTATTTTGTTTATATCCTATATATATGTGTGTTTTCTGTGTATATTTATTATGTATACATAAATACACAAACGTACAGTATATATTTTAAAAATATTCATGTATTTACATGTCTACATATATATATATATATATATATATATAAGCATATAAACAGATTCTTCTGAAATATATACATGCATGTGCATGTCATATATATCACTACTTGTGATATATCATATATTTATTATAATTTATTTATGATATCATAGGATGCATCTCATTTCATAGGGATTTATGCCCTCTGTCCATCAGAATGAGTAATCTATTTGCAGATGAATTAAATAAATTACGCACAGTAATTTAAGTGTAGTAGTGTATAGTTAAATCATTATTTATTTATTTATTGCTCAGTGATATTATTTAAAGTCAGAAATGTAGAATACACTCTACTAAAGATTTTAAAACTAGGCATAAAAAACAAGCCTCTTTGTAAACATATATGCAGCCATTTAAGAGAAAAAGACAAGAAGAAAACCTCCCTCTGCAGCTGTCACCTACTACAGCTCAGTTTGTGGCTGTCAAGATGAAAAGGAGTCATGAATGTTTGATATGAATGGTGGGGTTGGTTTGTTTTTTATGGTGAGGGTCATCTGAAGCTCTCCATGTGTGAAGAATGGCAACTACAGGGTAGAATTTCTTCTGAATCTCCAGTCTTCAGTCAGCAACATCCCAGCCTGTGAACGACTTGCCTTCTGTCAATAAACGAAAGCGTACTTCCTGCTCCCCACAACATCTTTTTCCCAGCAAGCAGGCTAAAGACATGAATGACACCAGCTAATTAATCAAATTCTAATGCATTCACAAACACGGGCAAGCCAAAATCACTGACTTGTCTCTCACAAGTTTCACAGAGACATCTGCAAGAGCCCAGAACGAAGCTGGTTTCACAAGATGCGTAACTGAGGCGCTACGTTAAGTGACAGCGCAAACAAATATCACAGTTCCAAACCTGAGGGAGGGATGACAGCGTGTTCGGCATCTGTTATGATGACTTAACACTTGGTGAAACCATATGGTGATTCACACATCACTAAGTGTCCACACTGCAGTCAGAAGATAGTGTATAATTACCAAGAGCCCAAATGAAAGGTTTGCAAATTACCACATTTCCCTCAGTGCTGGTACAGTAAGTAATGAGTGTGTGCACGCAGATGCATCCAAGTGATACAAGTAAGACAATGTTCCTGCCCAGCTACTCATGTGGAGGTGGACAGGGGTGGCTAATTGCTGTGTTATTGGCCCAGAATGAACGTAATACTTAATTAGACCTTTTTTGCACAAGAATAAAAAAGGAAAAAGCTGATTATATTAAAATTTCAGAAAAGTTTTTTAAAATACTACCAATTAAGGATGTATTTAAAAAATGGTCTCATGGCATAAACGTACCTGGGGAGACACTTTTTAGCAAGACACAAAATACGTGCCAACAAGTACATATCACTGCAGTTTCCAAAAGAAATTAACACTAGAGGCAATAAAACTCAGACACCTTTATTCTTTTTCACACAAATTACCAGTGTAACTAAGGTTTGACAAAACAGTTCAAATCTGTGTAAAAGGAAGTTGAAATGACATGGCTGCATCAACAAATGTATTTTTATATCAGTTTTGCATATGTCAAATAACGGGTTGGGTTAGGGTTGGATTTGGTTGTATTTCCAACATGATAGAGCGTTAACTTCTAGTGACAGTCCCCGGATATTTGAATTCTGAACCACTGCAATATGTACCTGAAGCAACATAATAAAAAACACACCAATACATACCTATATCAACGTAAATTAAAAACGTGTCAGGGTGCATGTATTCAACCTGTGTTTTAGTGCCACTCAGTGGCGCTCATTTCGTTTGAAAACTGCAGTGATATGTACTTATTGGTACATATTTTGCGTCTCGTTAAAAAGTGCCCCCAGGTACGTTTATCCCATACAAAAAGCATTGAATGCTTTATGTATGGTCAGTCATGATTAATAAAATAGTTCGCCCAAAAATTTAAATCTGCTGAAAATCTACTCACCCTCTGGCCATCCAAGAGGCAGGATCCTCTGCAGTGAATGAGAGTCCAAACATCTGATAAAAAAAAACACAGGTATCCAAAAAAAAAAAAAAAAAAAATTGCTTAATACTAAATTTCTCCAAATCTGTTCTGATGAAGAGAAAGCATATCTGCATCTCGGATGACATGAGGGTGAGTAAATGTTAAGCATGATTAGATTTTTATTAGTATTATTATTTTCTCTTTTAATGAGCATGAAATTACTGTGACAGATAATTATAAGACAGATTATTATCACTAAGCCACAGCATGATAAAGAGGTACTGTCCCAACTTTGATTCATGAACGTTACACTTGACATTACCAAATCAATTGGCTTTACTTGCTGTTCTTCTGTACACGCTTTTGGGATTTTAGACAACCATGCCAAGTAATTACCAGAGTCAATCAATGTGTAATAATAACCTTAACAATTTCTTGCCTTTGTGCAACTGAGAAAACCTAATGCATCACTGAACTGAGACTTTAAGCAAGACGTAAAGCAATACAATAGAAAATGTACTGCTGTGCAAATTTACTAGCGCACAGTTGGCTGTGTCCAATGTGCCTACTAATATATTTCAACACTAACAAATCCATTGAAAAACATAATACCTCAAGGACCCAATGTACACTGTGTATACTCTTTCATTAGGGCTGTAGAGGAAGATTGGAGAAATTCCAACGCAGCCAGACTGAAGTTCAACTATTGTATATTGTGCTTGTGTCTCTGATCACAAGCCCGCTGGAAGTCTTAATCTGCATTAATTCTACTTTACATCGTACACTGTGGTCCAAATGTCTGAGACTGATAGTAAAATTTTACATTTACATTGTAATTACAAATTATAATTTACATTATGAAGTCAATTAGCAGATGCTTTTATCCAAAGTGACTTACAAATGATGACAACAGAAGCTATTAAAACCAACAAAAGAGCAATATTATGCAAGTGTTAATCAGATATAATTTTCTTTTTATATTTTATGTCCTATGTTGTGTTTTTCCAACACAGTTTCTCAACTAATTCATACATATTTTACAACTGGACAAATGTGTGCTAATTCATATAATTATTAGTGAGATTGTACAATTTTGTACCATTTGTCTAAACCCGGGTTTAGGAGCGGGGTTTGGTGTAGGTCATTCGTACAAATTCATACGAATTGGAAACTTGTAAAATTCATACAATTTAGCAAAAATCATATGAATTCGTAGTGAGGTCATATGAATTCAAGTGAGGTCATATGAATTAGTGCGTATTAGCCACCTCATAAAATATATATCAATTGCTGTGGGATCGGGCTTGTTTTTCTAGTCTATATAAAATAAAATATTTCGAAATAAGGTAAAAAATAAATTAATATAACACTTAATAATAATAGTAATAATAATAATATAAAATAAATAGAAATAAATGAAATTTGATAGTAGTAGTAGTAGTAGTAGTAGTAGTATATTTCTACTACTAATAATAATGTTTTTTCTCTATTTTAAAAAATGATATTTGATTAGTTGGATCAACCATGCTTGAAGTTAACAGGATATGAACTCAAGTACAAATTATAGGCTTATTATTACAAACACTTACTGAAAAATAAAACATTTACATATTAATGTATGTAAACTTCCCTGCAATTGTACGTTTCGCATACTAAATAGGTATATTTCACTAAATTGGAATAACTATGTTCTACTTAATGCACTTTAATTGGCGCTTTTTATGCACTGAAGTAGTGCTAAAGTGCAACTAAAGATATACCAACACAGTTTCACAACCAATTCGTACGTATTCGTAAGAGGTGGAAAATTTGTGATAATTCATACAAATTCATATGAGCCCACTCGATTTTATACGATTTGTCTAAACCCCAGTGACGGGTGGGTTTAGGGGCAGGGTTAGGTGTAGGTCATTCGTACAAATTCATACGAATTTTCCAACTCGTAAAATACATACAATTTAGCAAAAATGTGATGTCGTACGAATTTGCACGAATTAGCCACCTTGTAAAATATGTACGAAATGCCGTGAGACTGGGCTGGATATACTGAAGTATATTTGTTTGTTCTATTTGATTGCATGTGTACTTCAGGTACACTTTAAATATCTTGCATTTAAAGACTGGTATTATTCAAATGTCATACAATCCTTATAAATAGTAAAATTAAAACACATTTTAGGCATAATGTTAAGAAATGTGCATTGTGCACAAGTAATACTCCAAATAAAGTTTAATTATAATTTTTATATCAAGTCTAGAGTACATTTGAACTATACTTAGGGTGAAATAAATGCATTTTACATATATTACTTTTTTACTAGGGCAATATAAAAAATAAAAAAATATAAAAAAAATAAAAATAAAAAAGTATATAAAAATGAACATGGCTTGTAAAATCTGATGGACCATAATTTGAGATTCAAAGAGCACCTTGAGCTTCAACAGAAGAACTTAAATTTACTGTGAACACAACTTTATTGATTATTTCCCTTTTTATTTACATGACCTTTGGAGGCGTATAGCCAAGGAATGCTGCTGAGCAGTGGTCTGCCACACCAGTCAAACATGACAGACATTGTGGACATAATGTTTGAACAGTGGAAACCATGGAAACAGAGAATCACCGCTGCGGTGTTCAACTGGAGTACAACTCACACAGAGAACTACATAGTTACTGTGTGTACTCAAACAAAAGCTTTTCGTATGGGAAAAAGATAAGGAATGGGAAGCAAAAATGACGGACAGACGGACAAAAAGAAAGAAACCAGAAGAGAACAATGAAAAATATTGGCAATTTTATGAGCAGATAATGTGCTTCATGGCTACACAAAATGAAAGTGCTTTATTGGAGGTTACTAAATGATGTTGACATTCTTCTCTTTAATAGGTGTTGAGGGGCTGGGATATTGTCATTTCACTGGTGCCTCTGGAATTGCTGTATGAGTCACCCTTAGCATCTCTTTATGGGCTTCCCACTCACTGGCATCTCCAAAATGTGAATTCACATGTGATTGAGAAGAGCACCAATTATGTTTCATGTTTGAGGATGAGTTCTGAGGTCATGCATGTTTTCAGGTACTTTGTTATTGTTTTCATTGCAAACCTTTAACTTTTACACATTTAAAAAAATTAAAGTTATTCAATATTATAAAGTATTTTATATTATCAGCATTTTATATTATTCATCAGTGTAATTTTCATGATTTTGCAAGATCACTATTAGAATGGAAGCTTGTTTCTGTCGTGGAAATAAATACATAAATAAATACATAAATAAATAAAAAGGTATATGACATTTATTTCACAAATGAGACCTTTTCCCTTAAGACAGGGCAGTCGTGGCCTAGTGGCTAGGGAGTTGGACTTGTAACCCAAAAGCCGCAGGTTCGAGTCCCAGGTCTGGCAGGGATTGTGGGAGGGGGGAGTGAATAACCAGAGCTCTCTCCACCTTCAATACCATGACTGAGGTGAGACCCTTGAGCAAGGCACCGTTCACCCAACTGCTCCCCGGGCGCTGTGTGTGTGGTTGATCACTTCTCACTGCTGTGTGTGCGCACTTGGATGGGTTAAATGCAAAGCACAAATTCCTAGTATGGGAAACCATACCTGTCCTTTCCTTTCCTTTTTTCCTCATGATTCAGTGTGTATCCAACCTGATCTCACGGCAATTTGTACATATTTTACGAGGTGGCTAATTCGTACGCCCTCACTCACGAATTTCTTCTAAATCGTACGTATTTTACGAGTTGCCAGTTCGTATGAATTTGTACGAATGACCTAAACCTAACCACGCCCCTAAACCTACCCGTCACTGGGTTTTAGACAAATCATACAAAATCGTATGAGTGAGGTGGTACGAATTAGTACAAATTAGCACGAATTTGGCACCTCGTTTGAATACGTACGAATTAATCGTGAGACTGTGTTGGTGTATCTCACAATCCAGTATTTTTTCTAGAATTTTTGAGAAAAAAAAGTCAAATAAGAAATTATGCGCAAAGTCAGAATTGTAAAATATTAACTTTTGAGAAAAAGTAAAAAAAAAAAGGCAAAACTCTGAAATAAAAAGTCACAATTACCTTATTTGTTAATTTATTTGGTAGTGGGAGGATTTCTTGGTGAATAGCGTTTTTTTTAAAGTCAGAATTGTGACAAATAAACTTGGAATTGTTAGAGAAAAAAAGTCTGAATTCAGAGTTTTGAAATTCTATTTATATCCCATTTACAGCTCACAGTTTGTAGTTTTTATCTTTCACATTTAAGTTTTCTCAGAATTGTGAGTCATAATTACATTTTTCACTGTTAGAAATGCTCTTCTGTAGAGTTCCACATCATATGCAAGTGGTTCATTCAGACCTAATATGCCCATTGAGTATATGCCACCTCTGCCTTATTTACTGGTTCACCTTTTCAGCTGTAGCTTATTTGGTGAAACATCGGGATTCTTTGACTTTCTTCTGCCTCTTCATTGGATCATTATTGAGTGGAACACAGTTTCATGAATCAAAATGCTGTTCATTTCTCGCTATATTGGAAATTCTTTTATTACAGAAAGTGGCAGCGCAAGCTATTATTTTGGGGGTTTGTTGAATGGATCTCTACTAGCAAGATGATGTGTGTAATAAAGTGAGTGTCCTCACTGAGATATTTGTAAAGTGTTGGTCGTTGCGACTGTGGCAGAATACTAAAACAGTGGTTCAGAAAAAAATACTTGTGCTGAGTCAGCTCACGCTGGTGTGTATGTGTGTGGCATGGACTTATTTCTGATTTATGATTATGCAGCACTGCGAAAACTTCAGAAAAGGATGTTTATGCACATCTGTGCAAAGAAGAAAAAGTGTGCACTTGCATGAGTGGAGTTGTGCATGTCTTAAATGCCAGAGTTGAGGAAAAGAGATGAATGCCCCCAAAGCAAACGCAGTGTGCATTAAGTGCTAAACTATAACAAATTTATTTGTCATTTTGCCCTGGGGAAAATCTGAAATCAAGTCAAGTCAAATGGTGCAGTGTTTAAAGGAATAGTCCACACATGAATGAAAATTTGCTGTAAATAGACCCTCCCTTTAGAAATCTAAGATCTAGATTAGTTTGTTTCTTGCTCACCAATGAATCCAATTAGAAAAAAAAAAATGCACTTGTACAATTTAAAACTTGAATGATATTAAAGAATTGAGCTGAATCTTGTATAGAGGGCTTGTATTTTGGCTGGAAGCAATGATTTGAAGTTAAAAACATCAAAAAAAAAATTTTTTAACAGTATTTTACTTCACAAGTCATGGATTACCGTGTGGATTACCTGTGATGTAATGATGTAAACTGATGTAATGATAACATTAAATGCAATGTTACATTTTTCCATAACGTTCTGTTCTGCTGATTAAAATCAGTGTGCCTTGCCACTTTGTACATTTTCTCAAATCAGATAATCAATCCAAGTAAAGAAAGCACAAGTAGCCAAGTGTAAAAAGGCCTACAGAATTTACCAATATTTTGGTCTGAATGTGTGAATGGCACCCTATCTTAAAGGATTTCTCCACCCGAAAATGAACATTTTGTCATTAAAAGGTGCTGTATGTAAGTTTTTTTCTAAAGCATAAAAATACCATAATATGTTTGCAGATATTTAAGAAACAAGTTAACATACTTGTTTATCTAAAAACAATGTCATTAGTTATTCTCTTTTGAAGATGAGTGTTCCGGGCCGGAATGTTGGTTTTGTTTTGGTTTGTGAAACCCGCCCTCTGCTAGTTTACTCAATTGTATTTCAGCACCCCGGGTTGCCAGCTGGCAGAAAATACAGCACATTTCATTTAACTCATCGTCATGTGCACATGAACCTGTGTGAGCATCAAGTTTGAGAAGGAGGGGCCGGGTGAAAAACCACTCTCCGATATTTTGAATTTGGACTGCAATACCTAGTTCAACAACTAGGTGTCAATTCTACATAAAACACCTTTAATCACTTTTTCCGCATGTCGTTCCAAACCTGTAAAAGCTTTGTTCGTCTTCAGGACAAAATGTAAGATATTTTAAATGACAAATGGGAGGCTTGTGAATGTCCCATTGACTGCCAAGTAAATACCACTGTCAAGGTCCAGAAAAGTATGAAAGACATCATCAAAAATAGTCCATCCGCCATCAGTGGTTCAACTGTAAAGTTATGTAGTTACGGGAATACATTTTGTACAGAAATAACAAAAATATAAATATATATATATATATATATATATATATATACATACACTCTATCTACCTTAAACCTGTTCAGATGGAATAAATCTAATAAAAGTTGATGTTCAGATGTCACATGTCAAAATACAGAAAAGCGTAAGCAGTTACTGCAAGCAGAAATATTTTTTGCTTATATTTACGGTCAAGTTGGAAAATTAAATGTGGGGGGTGCGTCTTACCAAGGGGCCGTCAGTGTCTCTGCTCTTTGTGTTGTTGTGCTGATGTGATTCAAATTTACATGACACACTCCTCTCACTGGGCTATCTAGGCTTAACATTGTGTTTGTCTACTATTTTTGCCAGCGGGGAATGTCTGAGCAGTAAGCCTACTGCAAAGAACCGAAAAAAATGTGAAAGAAAGTGCATGGTGGACAAAAGCACTTAGTGATCTCCCTGCTGCAGCTGCCATCTCTTTTGTAATCACACAGAAAAAACAAGCATAGCTCATGTGGGGTTAATTAAATAAGGCTTCAAAGTTCTCGCTTCTGAGCCTGGCAATTTAACAAAGGAAACTGGGACTATTAGAAGAGAAAAGTCATCTGTCTTGTGGCAGTTGATAAGAAGCATCAGCATTACCGTGTGAAGAGAAGCTGAAATGAGCAGTGCGACTGTCATGGTCTCATCTGATAGCTGCTAAATAATTATGCTTCATTATCGTGTCAGTGATGCTAATAAAATAACAACAATAGATGCAGCTATCATGATCTAGGCCGAAGCATATCAGTGGCCGGGTGTTAATGTGTAAGTTTTTGCAGTGATAATGTGCCAAAAAACAACTGTTGTTAAATAGCTTTACGCTTGACTTTTGAAACCATGGTTTTGCAGAAAATTAATATTTTATTGCTGTTTGGCTCACATAAGCTCCCTTTTACTTGCTCATGACATGGACACAGTTTGAAAACAAAGTTGGAAGGTGTACAAAATCATATTTGGTCTGTTGACAGTCTGTTACATTTGTGCTTCAAAAAACAAATGAGAGGTACAAGTGTGCTTGAGGTGGCTATTGATATTTCACCTCAGTTTTATCAGTAATGACCATTACCAAGTTATGATACATGCTAGTCAATAAAGGAAGCAATATTAAAAAGAAAACAAAAATAAAATAATAAAAAAATGCACAGTTCTTAAAGGGATAATTCACTTTGAAACTAAAATTTGAAATTTATCAGCTTACCCCAAGGGCATCTAAGGTGTAGGTGTCTTTTTTTCTTCATTAGATCCAATTTTGAGATTTTTGAGAAACTGTTGTTGTCTGTCAGTCAAATAACGGTCGGTATAGGGAACTTTCTCTATGAGAAGAAAAAAAAAACCATGTACAGAGAAATCCAAATTACATCCAAATTGAGCAGACACACATTTGTGGCCCTGCTGGAGGTCATTTTGCAGGTCTCTGGCAGTGCTCCTCCTGTTCCTCCTTGCACAAAGGTGGAGGTAGCGGTCCTGCTGCTGGGTTGCTGCCCTTCTACGGCCTCCTCCACGTCTCCTGATGTACTGGCCTGTCTCCTGGTAGCGCCTCCATGCTCAGGACACTACGCTGACAGACACAGCAAACCTTCTTGCCACAGCTTGCATTGATGTGCCATCCTGGATGAGCTGCACTACCTAAACCACTTGTGTGGGTTGTAGACTCCGTCTCATGCTACCACTAGAGCGAAAGCACCGCCAGCATTCAAAAGTGACCAAA
>JAUMHE010000055.1:12214615-12244356 GCA_032359235.1 Enteromius mattozi
TTCATTGGCCTTTTGTATAAAGCTCAAAGGCAATTGGTCTCTCTGGCGAGTTCCCATATGTAACGTCTCCGTTCCCTTCTTCAGGGAACATGGGTTACGTTCGTAACCTAGACGTTTTGTACTTTTGAAATACACTGATAACCACCAAATGCAGGTGATGATGAGAGAGTCACATGATGAACCAAAGCCCATCACAAACAGCTTTTAAATATGAACATATGTATTCACACAAGCAGCTTTTAAATATGAACATATATATTCACACAAATAAACACTAATCACCATCATGGTGAGACTCATTAAACTGAAATATGCAATAAACATTGATTTAACAACATTACATGTAACATACATCCCTAATAAACATAACTGATAAGAAAAAAACTAAGAAACATAGTAAAAACACAGATTTTTACTGTAGCATTTTAACAGTCACTTTTTAAAAAGGTTGAGAACCACAGTATTAGATATTTTCAGGTTTTCGTTTAGGCTTAGGGATGTAAATCTTGGGTGCTACAGTAGATATATAGAATTAGATTCTGCTTCAATTTGTGTGTGTATGGAAACCCTCAGCTGCAGTGAAGGGCTCTTACAGCACAACACACACTCAACCACGAGCCTGATGTATGGCTGTAATAGACTGGTGGGCAGTTCGCTTTATGATGCTGTGTCCTCTCCTCTTCTCATTTGGTGTTTTTGTGTGGGCTTTTGCCAGCCTTAGAGTGAGTGCATGTTCGTTTTCACAGTGCATTTGCAGGGAATTATCTTTTTGCTGAGGACTGGTTTCTGATGTGAGATTCTTCTACAAGGCCTTTTCTGGACTGTACTGAATCTATTCTGCCGTATAGTTTAATCAATTGTGCGTTGTTGTTGTTTTAGTGGGTGTGTGATGAAGTGCAGGCTTTAGGCATCCCTTCAAAGGAACTTAACATATTTCCTATTGGTTGAGCTGTGTATTTGTTTCAGATTAGTCTTTTGTGTGTTATTGAACGAGAACGTGTGTGTGTGAGTGTGTTTTAATGGATGAAAGTGATCTGCTTTTTGGGCCTTTGTCCCAGCGTGTGTGCTGCACTGATAATGAAAGCGTACTTTACCATGCCAATACTAAATGATGGAACGCTAATTGTCACAGCATGCTATGGCATACTCCAGAGTACACCCAGACTGACAAAATTACTCAGCTCTGTCTGTGTTAGGGTGTCTCTTCTAATATGGCTATATGGAAATGGATGAAAATGACAGTGCTGTGTGAAGTGAAGTGAAGTGACATTTTTGGAATAAAATGCCAGACTCCTTTGTCTTGCTAAGTCTAACACTAAGCATTTTATATATCCTAAAATGACATATGTTTACTGCTTTGCACGATGTATCAAAATTGCAACTTAAATTGAAAAAAATACAATTCTGCACTCAATATGCTGTCCGTAAGTGATATATCCATTGGTTTTTCTTTGTTTCTTTATTTAATTGTTTAGATAGAATTGTATGTATCTGACACTGAAACATCTTGATTGGAAATGATACACAGAATATTCTGTTCATAAGTGTTATTTACAATGTTCTTTCTTTATTTATTCACACATCATTATCATATTTCATATCAAGCTAACAGTGTTAATAACAATGCATTTCTAATATCTGGTACAATTTATTTAATCTACCAATAAAAATGTACATGCATTTTCTTGCTGAATCTAAATTTTCACCACAAATTATATTCATACTTAAATTATTCATGCTTTCATGTATTTATAAAAAAGTATTGTTCTGTTAAATGTATTACTATCCACTGTTTGTCGACTTTTTAAGTATCATATTTTTAACACTATGCAAAATATTCTGTTCATGTTATTTTTCTTTTTCTTTATGCATCACATGTTTCATATTTCATCTCAAGCTCTACAACTTTAACTTTTTTAAAAAAAATTACTGGTGGCAGACTTATAGGTCATTTCGGAAATGATGGATATTCATGTATTAAGATTAAAAGTTTGTATCGGTGAAAAGAGTGAAATGGTAAAATCTACATAAATGTTAGCAAAATATGTATGATAAGATGGCAAAAAATAAAAGATAGAACTCTCTTGGATGCTGTATAGAAATGAATCATATAAAAAAATAAATAAATGTTGTGTAAATGGATGGCCTGACACCAATGTCCCCCTAAGCTTCCTCAGAAACATTTGTTCATTTAATGGCTGTTTACTGTTTATGCAATCATGCAAAGATGTTGCATTTGTTCTTTTGGCAGAGTTTGGACTTCATTTCTTCTTTCTGCCGTTTCCTATAATAGTGACTCACACTCCTGATTCTGATGCAGCTGATTTATTATATCATAAAAATGTACAGCTACATTATAAATTTATACTGTCTGCAAAGTAAATAATTGATGGTCTCTGGGAAAAGGTGTAGTTCCTTTACACCTGTAGGATGACTTTTGATCTTTCCACCTTGCCATCTTTCCTAATTGATAGTGAGGTCCAGACCTTTAGCGGATAGTGAGCATGAACAGGCTGACAACTGTTATTTACCTCAATGCTGTTATGTTTTTATTAAAGATATTATAGACTACACTCTCATTAAAAAGGTACAAAACTGCCATTGGGGCAGTACCCTTTCAAAAGGGATTAATATGTGCACTTTAGGTACTAATATTTATCATTTAGGGGTAAATAAGGTACAAAGTGTGACACATGGATTTTGTTGTGTTTTCTTTCCTCGTGTTTTCAGTGTGACCTATAGTTTCTGTCTCACCTTCAGTGTTGCCAATTTAGCAATTTTGTAGCAAGAATTAGCGTCTTCTCCACCGCTTTTGAGACTGTCTTCAAACGTTTAGGGACAAACATAGTAACTTATTGTACAAACCTTATCTAAGTTCTCATTTTGCCCACTGATATATTCATCTGGTAACACTTTATTTTACATTACACCTGTTAGTTTCTTATTAGCATGCATATTTCTAGAATTTTAGCCATTTATTTGTGCTAATTAAGCACATATTAATCCCTTATTCCACAACCCAAATCCTACCCATTACCTAAACTTAACAACTTTCTAACAAAGTCGTAGTTAATAGTTAACAAATGTTACCTATTCTAAAGTGTTACCATTTATCTTTATATAAATCAATGAATTTGCCATTATAAAGTCATCAGTGACATTTAGCTACTAGTTTAGCTACTTTCAGTTGAAAGTATTTGATTTCATCATTTAATTTCGGCTGTGTCTCACTAATTATTGTACTGTGTTTTTTTATATTCAACAACTTTTTTCAAGGTTGGTTGCACTAAATTATTTTATCTTAATTTTAGACACACAGCCTATGTTCAATGTAACAAACTCTTTTAAATGTCCAATTTACAACTGAAAATGAACTCTTACTGCCATTTGATAGACTTTTCCTTCATTCGTGATACTATGCTATTGAGAGAATATTCTGTTTTCACTGTTATAACTTTTTTAACTAAGAGTACTGAATCTCTGCATAAAAACACAGGTGACAAAAGACATATTTAACCCTTGTATGCTGTTTTCACTTTTTATCAAAAGAAAAATAATACAATTCGTTATACCCATACAAGGGTTAAAATAACATGATCATCAAGAATTAAAAGGTATGTAAATTAAAAATGCCTAACGTGAACGAATGAAAGTGATCTGTTTTGATCATTTCTCTGAATCTGATTCAGGCGTAGTTACTGACAAAAATACAAATTTCTCAACCCATTTTTTTTTTTCAAAATTTCATATGGATTACATTAAAAGAGCTTATTTGTTTTCTACTTGAATTGGTTAATTTAAAAGTAAACATTTCAAGCTTTCTATAGATATATCTCGCATGTCTCTCTGTTGATTATGTGCTGAGTTTTATTTTATTTTAATGACGCGTTTCTAAATAAAGATCACACAGACCAAGGCAGCAGACAGCACACCCTGTTTGTTTTCTGTATTTTATAAATGTACAGAGCTTTATTTTTTTTTTTATGTGTGAATATAAATAAAAGTAGACCCTTTACAGATTCGATTGATGTATTGCTGTTATCTGTACGATCAAAACTGAAAGTGTACTTTAATTTTTTTCTGCATTATTAGGAGAAGATGCCTCAAAATGCCTAATTTAAGGGTTACTTCACCCAACAACGAAGACCTTCTTTCATCTTCGGAACACAAATTATGATATTTTTGATAAAATCTGAGAGCTTTCTGACCCTCCATAGAAAGCCACACAATTACCACATTCAAGGCCCAGAAAGCTAGTAAGGACATTGTTAAAATATTCCATGAATCATCAGTAGTTAATGTTGTGTAACTATGAAAATACATTTTGTTCGCAAAGAAAAAAAAAAGACTTATTCACCAATTTCTTTTCCTTGTCAGTCTTTGGCATGCTTCGGCACGAGTACCACAGCACGTATTTTGACATGTAGTGCATGTTCATTCATACAACAAAATTTTATGGGGGCTATAGAAGTTTTGTGGCGGGTTGCTGGCAACTTTTTAAAAGTACGCAAGTCGGTAAAGAATTAAATACATATCTTTTCATTAACTCAAAGATGCAAAGACTAAGACTTGATTTTAACATTTACCCCCCCACTTCATTCCTGTGCAAGGCATGATGGGAACAAAAGATTGGCTGCACATTCTCAGTTCATGCACAAAAGTTACATGAAAGTTCATGTCCATGAGAAAATACAGAGGACTCTGCTATTTCCTACCAGCCTTTGCGATTGCATTTATGTCCATTTTTTTCAGTATCATTAACCTTACTGGCATCATATGCCAAATCGCCATCTGGAGATTGAATGTCTTCTCCCACACACACACACACACACACACAGAGAGAGATAGCCATGTGGTAAGTGCTTGATGACTATAAAAGTGAGTATTGTTGGTGATTATTATTTTATTTCAGTTCATTTTTTAGGTAGGTTATCTGTTTTCTTTATTATTTATTTCTTTATTGATTTATTGATTTTTGTCAATTTGCAGTAGTTCTTTTATTTCATCTTACGGGAATATTTTTCAATCAATATTTTTTTATGTATTGGTTTAGTGCCTGATAATAACCTTGGATTTAATCAGACCTTTTTTTTTCACAGACACAAAACAATTTCAGCGCCATCTCCACAACATTTGGTGTCTCCATTGAGGACATTGTTTTTCATTATAGTAATTACACTTCTGAGAACACACTCTACTCCAGGGAGCTTCTGGAAGTCAGCAGTAGCCAAAGCTCATGTAAAATTGAAAAGGCAGTCAAATGTGATTAGAGACAAAGGGACATTTTGTTTTATTTGTTAAAAAGTCTCTTTGAAACTCTGTGAGAGTTTGAGTATTGGTGGAAATCATCTGATTATGATGGATCCACAGGCATCCTTGCATTTGATGTTTTTTCATTTCACCTCACCCATACTTTTCATGAGTGATACTTTTTGTTTTTAATGAAACATAATAGAAACAACTAAAAAAGTGCCTGTCAAGGTGCAAGTACATACTCAAATGGAGTGTCAAAAATGTCAGTGTACAGATTGAAACATATCTGCCCCCACACAACTCCCTTACTGATTTCAGAGTTCTCTCTCGGTAGATGAAGATTGACAGGCGCAGCAGCAGCGATCAACACTTCAGGCTCGGAGTCTTGCAGGAGCGAGGGAGGGGGTTGATATGCTTGACAATCAGTGCAGGAGTCAAATTAAATCATAACAGGATAAACCAAATACAGTCAATGAAGAGAGAGGTAAATGAACTAAAATGTATTGTAATGAATTATATATACACTACCAATCAAAATGTTTGGGGTCACTAAGAATTAAATTTTTTAATTTTTTTATTTATTTTTTATATGTTTTATTTTTATGTTTTTTAAGAAATTAATACTTTTATTCATGCATGTAATCAATTATAAATGACCACAAAATGCCAATAATAAGAAAGGTTTCATCAGCAGCAAATCAGCATATTAGAATGTTTTCTGAAGGATCATGTGAAACTATAGACGGGAGTGCAGCTTTGCATCTCAGGAATAAATTACATTTTAAAATATACAATAAAAGTATAGTTTTAAATTGTAGTAATATTTCATAATATTACTGTTGTTACTGAATTTTTGCTCAAATAAATGCATATTTCCCAAAATATCCAGTTCCACTCTACATCAGATTTAAAGTGGTCATATAATGTTGCAAAGATTTATTTTGTGTATTTGGTGTAATACAATGTGTTTATGTGGTTTAAGTTTAAAAAAAACACATTATTTTCAACATACTGTACATTTTTGGTTTCAACTCTAAGCCATGCCTTCTGAAATGGGTTGATTTGTACAAAGCACATTCTAAAAAAGCGAGGTGAGCTCTGATTGGCCAGTACACTGTGATTGGCAGAATACCTGAAACGTTTGACGGAAATGTTACACCCCTCATCATAACGTGATGCCATGTCCTGGCGCTTTCACAACAAAACAAGCACTCCCCTTCACTGCTCAAAACTCTTGTTTATATAAGTAGCAGGGGGGGTTTTATAAGAAAACGTTACTTACATAAAGGTTGTGAGTCAGAAGCACCAGACTGTCCTTGCAGAGTTGGAGCCAGCAAAGGCTACTCTGCAGGTTAAGTCAGAGTCAGTCCTCAACAATTTCTAGTTGTGTTCTCTTTTAGAAGAAAGTAAGTAGAAAGTAATTTCACTTGCACAATGAAACACAGTATCTCCAGAACATGGCACCACCAACAACACTACAATGAGAATTTTTTCTTTGAGGAAACATTTTGGTGGTGTTTGAACATAAACCCACTCTGTGACGTAGAAAAGTGGGGCCATGTTTAAACGAGCTGTTGTTCAGACAAATCCTCAATTTTAAATGTACTACTTAATGCAAATATTGGCAAAATAATTATCTCATAATTATCACCTCAGTATTGTAGTACATAAAAGAGTATGCAGTTATAACGTTTTGAGTGTTAATTATAAATTGAATTCAAATTATTAAACGGATGACACCTTAATGGGACTATAAAGCCCTCCCTACACCTACCCAATTTATTTTCAACCCCCCTTTTTTTTTTAAGAAAATTCCTTTCCAGTGAGTAAAAAAAAGTTTGGCAAAAGATGGTTTTGAGCCAAGATCTGTCTAGTCAAAAAGAGCATGCTTTACCATAATTGAACTAATAGACAGCCGTATTAAGTAGTGTTGACTAGTCCACTAGTATTTAGTAGTGTTGACTGGTGTAAATAGCCTCTGCCAACAAGGTGGGTGATTTGCACTCAGTGTGAACAGACGTTTCATTTTTTTTTTTTCCTTAAAGGGTCACTGCATCCATACAAAATATCTTAAACTGTATTCTGAAGATGAACAAAGCTTTGAAGGGTTTGGAACGACATGGGAGTAAGTGATTTATTTTCATTTTGGGGTGGAGTAGCCCCTTAATCTTAAAAAAATGCACTTGAATATCCAATACATTTTATTCAATCTACCAAAGATAATGTACATAAAATATATTGTTAAATATATGTTTTTACCGTAATTAAGTTGCATTTTCAGAGCTTTGTTAAAAAATGTCATACTTTGTACATATATAAAAAAAGGTTTTTTTGTTGTTGTTTTTTTTAATTGTATAATAAATATAATTGTTCTATTATATTGATAATTTTCACTATTTGTTACAGTTGCAGTTTTACTGTAGAATGTTTACATTTTGTATTTCTTTTACTATTGAAATTACATTAGAAATAATTAGGTGCTTTGAAGAAGGCATAAACCAAAATGTTATCATGGACCAATAGCTAATCTAGCTAAGCTACGCTTAATGACCACTCACAAATCAACTCTAAAGTGTTTCATCATTTATATGTTATACAGTTATATTTAGATCTGTGGCCATTTGCAGTTGGTGGAATGAGCTGCCAACTTCTCTCATTTCAGCATTATGAATAAATGGACATGACCTTTTCTATTAGGGTCCTTATCAATGATTTCCAATCCAGAATGCGTGAACAGATAAATTAACACATCAACGTGAACAACCTCCCTGCAATTAACTGCTCGTTTGCTAAAATCCATCATTGGAAAGCCACACTAGACCTAAAAGAAAACGGCAAAATACTGGCAAGCATGTTGAATTTATTAACTGTATTGCTGAAAACACAAAAAAGTTTGCTGTTTTTCTTTGAGTCATCACTTTCTGCCCTTATAGTCGTTCCTTTCCATCAATGCTTGCACAATAAATAGTGTTAAAATAAAAAGCGCTGGATGTTGTATTCTCATTCTTCTGTTTTTGTGTGCAGGAAGACCCAAACATCATCCCCCAAGACGAAGCATTGCGTTTTACATTATATCGTGGAAGAGGCTGTTTTTTATTGTTCTAATGTGTTTGTTCCTCCAGTAGTGCTAACGGTACTGTTTTGTTAGGGTTGAAGGAAGGGTGTTAGTGTTACTCCGCTGAAGGCAAAGGTGATAAAACAGTGATTGAGATTCTGCAATAAAACCATCGCTGCAGAAACAGTGAGATTCAATTCCACTGCTTTTATAAACCTATACATCTCCACAGAGGGGGGGCGAGTGTGGAAAATGAGTGAAACTGAAAAACAGAACGATCAAGACACAAACGTCAGAAGCTCGGACTTTTTCACACACAATCATTAAAACGTGCAATTTGGCATTTTACGTTGTCAGTAAATAATAGGCTGTTGGGTTTATTTTTCAGAACATCTATGTAATGAAGAGAAAAAGAAAGCACACCTGAAAGGACGTGCATTTGCCTGCACATGCACACATGAATATGAACTCCCACGATGCTAGAGAAACAAAGAAATAACAAGATTTCTAATTCACTTGAGAGCTGAATGGTACAGAAGGCTAATCTGATGCCATTAAGATGGCATTTACTTTTTTGGGTCTTTAAAAATTTTGTGGTCTGTGGGTTATTTGGGATTTCAAAAACAGCCTATTCTGAGCTTGAATATTAATGTAGACATACTGAGCAAAACTGAAGCTTAACTTACAACATGTGCCTATACTTTGCTGTTGCTACAGCATGCAGATTCTGTATACTATGCTGATACTATATTTTGCTAAAATATGCTGTAAATGTGACCTTTTCTTTTAGGGTTAATAAATAAAAAGCTTTTTTAACTTATTTATTTTTTTATTGGATTAAAAAAAAGTCATAAAATTATATAAAAAATGGAAAATTACAATATTTATTTCCAAGATGATAACTAAACGCAACTTGCATACAAAAAAAATAAAAATCAGCATATTATTGCTGATAAAACATTTATTTCAAAATATATATTTATATAAAGTATGCTCCAAAAACATGTTGTTTTATACTGCAATTTATCATAAAATTTTAATAATTAAAAGTATGAATTAGATGCATCTTTTATATCCACAAACCCAACGTCTAGTAGAGTTTTACATGCCACACATATAGGGGATTGCTTGGGATGGTTCTTCACACACACACACACACACATCAGATTTGCGCTCAGAGTTAAGGCGAGCATGCTGACGCAAACACTGCTCTCTGACTCCCTCTGATTCACGCTCGCTTAAAAACCTGCTGCCAGGCCATTTCATTCTCACCTGCTCTCTGCAATACAAATGAGTCTCTTCACACACACACCAGCACAACAAAATACACTGAACCTCTATTATTGATAACACTGCTAAGCACCTACTCTGACTGTCTTCCTCTCATCCCAATAGACAGTTTTATTGTTCAGAAGTTGCTTTTTGAATAGCTTATGAGCCTAAAGGTTTCAGTTTTGTTCCAGCAAGAGTTTCTAGCTTTTAAGTTTTAAGTTTCTTGGAAAATCTTAGCCAAGTTTGTGAAATCTCTTCTGAAATTCTAGAGACACAAGTGAGATTATTAGGGTGTTCTTCTCAGTTGAAAAGTTAAAGAGACTTAAGAAAGCCACACCCCTTTCCTTTTTTCTAACACGTATCTTGTGAAGGTTAATTGGGTTACATGCTTTACCAGTGTTACGTCGTAATAAAGTTACTGGATATCGCTTACACAAACAGAAGAGCATTCTGTCTAGTGTTGGGTGAATATATCTAAAAGCAGTAATGTTACTGACAATAGTTTTTGTAGGCTTTGTAGAAATTCAGATTGATTTTAGTAAATTGGTTTGTCCATTCATCGATTCCCTGAATCCCTGCTTGACATCAGTGGCCGGTTGCAATAAACTGCATCTTAAAAAGTTAGTCTTTTATTTTTTTCCCTGTAAGATTGGCCATTACTTTTTAAAGTCTGGTCTAATTTACACCTGAAAAGTAATTCTGATTACCATTTGGTTAACTTCTATTTGGTCAAAATAGTTCAAAGGACACAGTCCTAATAATACTGTAGCTATGCAGCTAATCCCTGGTCTCTCGTTTTCTTAAATTATGGATTATATGGATATCATGATTCGTTCATCACGTGTTCGTTGTCTTTGAAGAAGAATAACTTGGCAAGTAAACCTTTAGATGCTTCCAAGAATGCAGCTGTAAAATGCGATAAAAGTCTCTCCTTTTGCTCTCCTCGTATTAAGTTGTGGGTCAGTTTAATCCATTTCAGGCTTTATTTATTTATTTATTTATTTATTTTTTGTTTGTTGTTGTCTGAAATAATGGGTAACCTATGACCTTCTCCTTGAAATGTTTTGACTTTTTCTTATTTAGGGTCATGTTCATGTCAACACTCTGATGTGTTGTGGACTATACGTACAAATGTCTATTATGACTATGATATTTGAAGTTCAGTGTGACCCATACTTTCATGGTTCAAGACAGAGGTACTAACTTAAAATAAATCAATTTTTCTGTTCTGTTTCTGCCATTGCAATTATAGGTTATAAAGTCAGAACTGCAAAAAACTTTCACTTTTCTCAAAATTATAAGATATAAACTTGCAGTTGTGAGAAAAAGTTACATTTTCACAAATTAAAAGCTACAATTTCACAAATCTGACTTCTTCAAAAACCTTCTTTTTTAGAATGTTCAGTTGATAGGAATTCTGACGCAATTCTGAGAATATTTGAATATGAAAACATATTTTTTCCCCTCCAAACTGAACTTTTTAACTTTTAAGTTTATATAACACAATTCTGAAAATTCTGAAAATCTTCTGTTTAAAACAGTAAACAGTAGTTTATAATACCACTTGTAACACAAGTAAAAACAACAATAAAAATCATGTTTATTAAATATCTCATGTACATTTTTATTTTTATTGTTTTTCAAACCATGTTTTATTATGTGTTTAGTGACTTTTGTATAAATAAACTGAATCCAATTAGGTTCAATTTGACCCCGACCATAGTGATTGTCCTTTTTTTATTTCCATATAGAACCCTGTCCAGATAGTTTTAGTTTACTAAATACTGTTTGCATTGTAGTCTGAATTTGGGTGTTATGAGAAATCACTGAATCCATCACAAAACCCAATGGTATACAGCGGTACCATTGATACTACAGTTCCTGTTTTGAACTCTTAACTCTTTTTTATAGACACCTGTTGTGTTTTAGTCAGTAAAAAACATAATGAAGGTGCATCAGGAAGCGTAATAAGACATTTAGCTTTAGTTACAGCGTTCAACAAAATCCAAATAAATGGAGAGAAGCATTGAGAAAAAGTAATAAACCACAAGCACAGACATCTCCATCTGGACTGGATTAGATTCCTCACCGGAGATAGCCAGAAAAACAGTTGGTAATTTGCTTGGTTGTATGAGAAAAACACAGACATTTCCAATTGGGAATAAAATAACAAAGAACGTCTGCGTAACACAAATTTACCTCAGAAATGTACCTTAGTCCTGTCCAGATAGGGTTTAGGAGGGAAGATTGAGGCATTAGAGAGATCTCATTTGTGAATTTCTTTTCCACAGGTTATGCTTCTCTCTCTCTTTTTCCCTCTGGCTGAGGTGAATGTTTCTTCACCCACCACCCAGGAATAAAGAATCGCTCTGGGAAGGAAAAAAGAAGAGACCTCTGTCACCTGCTTGAGGCACTGCTTCACCAGCCTCAGTGTAAGGGTGGACATTAATTGTGATTGAAAATGACATTCCCCTCTCACACACACTCATATCCCCAAACACGGATCTACACAGTCAGTAAATCTTCATTTGGTCGCTGTGCGGGAGACTGTGGAGGTTCATAACGTTTGTGAAAGAGAGATCCTTCTATTTCATTTCTCATATTCTTCTGTCTTGGCCCCGTAAGGACACTGGCTGTCTGTGAAACCTTATCTTCTTTTTTCCAGGCGATTCACCTTTTCAGTGTGCATCTGGGATGAAAAAATATGTTTAAATTTTAATTTTCATTTGAGCCTTGTCATTATTCTCACAAATCACATTCAAAATCTCTTTCAAAATGACATGCTTAAAATCGGACAAAGCAAATTCTCCAGTCCACTTTACCCCGATGGATTGTACGTTGTCGTGGAGTGCAGGTTTGCGTGAACTTTGTGTACCACAGAGACGTCTTTGATGGACAAAAGGTGCAGGCGATGGCAAAAGCTCTGCTTCAGTTTGAGATGACCTTCTCCAAGTTGTCAATGCAGAAGCTGAAATGTCTCAAATGATCAATATATTAATTTCTTCTTCTTCTTCTTCTTCTTCCTGCAGTACTATACTGATATTCCTTCCATCTATTCCCTATATTCAAAGTCTTTGGTTTGTTCACCCCTTCACCTAATGTACTCAATGTTCTTGCCATTTTCCACTCCACTAGTTGAGAAAAGATTAGTTTTCAACTAATCAAAGTGAGACTACAGACCTAGTTTAACTTTGCTGTAAAAGTTGAGACGTTTAAAAAAAAAAAAAAAAAGTAATCATGATGGCAGAAGTTTTACTGTGTCCCTATCAAAATTCACTGGTGGATATTTTTTTCTTTGTTACTATATTGAAGTACATTTTCAAGTATCTGTACTTTATCAGACTACTTTATTTTGGAAACTTTTATGTCTGTGAAAAACAACAGGAAATCCACAAACCAAGCAAGTTTAAGGTCAAAGATCCATTAAGAAACTGAAAATGACCCCATATTTTACTCACCCCAAAGCCATCCAAGGTGTGTATGACTTTCTTTTTTCAGACCAACACAGTCAGAGTTTTTTTTTTTAAATGTATCCTGGCTCTTCCAGGCTTGGTAATGCTGGTGGATAGTGCCCATTATTTTGAAGCGCTGTAAATTGGATATATCCGCAAGTACTGTGACATAAAACTATTATTTACATTATAATTTTAAAACTATTTTTGTCTGATTTACAAAGCTTCAAAATCATGGTCACTATCCACCAGCATTACCAAGCCTGAAAAAGTCAGGATAAATAAATAAAATAAAAAAACTCAGACTGTGTTTGTCTGAAATAAGAAAGTCATTTACACCTAGGATGGCTTCGGGGTGAGTAAAATGTGGGATCATTTTCATTTCACTTAAACTATTCCTTTAAGTGACAACAAAAAAAGCAAAAACAATATATTTAGGGCTTATACATTTTCAGTAAAATTAAATACAAGCATACATAAGCATAAAAACTAAGAGCTTCAATGTGTGTGCAACTGACGGCGTGAAAAGTTACTAATGATGAGTTTTAGTTTAATGATTATTAGCCACACTTTATTTTAAGGTCCAATTATTGCTATTAATAAAACATGATTAATTAATCATGACATTTGTCTCCATACACTCCTAATTTGCTGATTAGTTAAATTCAGGTATTGGTAGGATTAGGGATATAGAATATCTTGCAGAATATATGCTTTATAACTGCTAATAAACAGCCAATATGGTGTATAAAGTGTTACTAAAATAAAAAACTTATGACTGCCAGGTATTTTTTAGCTAAATCTGTTCTTTTAACTGCAAAGCTAGAGTCGGCATATTAAGTGTTGCAATTTCTCCCATTCATTTATACGTGTACATCTGTCTAGTTTCCTCAGCCTGTGATTTCTCTGATTTCAGTTTAACTTCCAAATACTGCTCAGCTTCAAGTTTTAACTTGCATTAATATTACTGTTTATTAGTCCCTTTTTAGCAGGTATGAAGAATAAACACATGTAAACATATTACAGCAGCTGAACGCATGAAGATAATTATATGGCATTTTCTTATGACCGTAATTAGTGCGATTGGGAGAGAGGATTGTTATGCTGTTATTTCATGTTATGATCTGCGACTCGAGTAGCGTTAGCGCAAATGCAAAAGAAATGAGATCATCAATCAAGACCAGATTAGCCCCCTGTGGAGAAAATGCAGGGACTTTAGAAAACAAATAAAGGGCGAAACAAATAAACAGACAAATAAAAAGATAATCGACTAGATGAATGGGTCGGCGGGAGGAAATGGAAAGAAATTGAAGTTGAGTGACAAAAACAATAGACGAGGGGAGAAATGTTGTGTTTTTTGGGTGAAGGGTAATTTGATGCGAGAGGGAGAGATGGGAAACTGAAGTTATGAGTTAAGAAAACACTTGTAGGTTTAGATTCGGGAAAGAACAAATAAACACAGGCAGAAAAACGTGCACGTATAAATGAAAAGACTTGCATTGTATACAGCTATACACAAAAAGATAAGAATAAGCAAGGCATGGGGGGAAACCGCACAGAGTTGAATACGTAGATCATAGAAAGGTGAATACTTTTACATTTGTTTGATGTCAGCCGAACAAAAGGTGGTTTCACATCATACAGGCCATTACATACTAGTCAAGTCTCTGCTCTGGAGACCTGTATTACAAATGAAATCTGTTTCGGCTGCCAGCCCTTCACAACACCACTGACAGATAATGTGTTCAAAACGAACAGTCTCTATTCTCCAGCTCACTGTTGCTTTTGACTCACTGAACAATGGGTTCCGTGTAAAATCATTTGTAATTAGTTGTGCTTGCTAAGGCAAGAATCACAGTTACTTTTGTTTATAATTAGGATCATGGCTGTCACCACCATAGACAGTGTCCCCTCCAAATTATTTGAATTGACCAAATTGCACTGCTCTACTGCACTCCCGTTCTAGACTAATTGGAAATATGTGCCTCTTAATACATTTCTATGATACCATTACAGTAACATCTTACTCGAGATTTCTTTCAACATGGGGACAGGAGAGCTGTCAGTCAATAAATGGGAAAAAAGTAACTAGTGTTATTTATTTGTAATATATTTTCATTACTTTACTAGTTACTATTAGTACTAGTACTTTACTAGTTAAAATAATCTGATTACGCAACCCGCATTACTTGTAATGTGTTACCCCAACACAGCATTTTAATTAATCATTTTAATTTTAATCATTTAAAATAATAAATGATGCATGTTACTCTTTGTTCTTTAAAAATATGTGAGTTTTGAAATGAAAATATGGTATTATTCTTGTGATTACTGCATCGCTTAGGGTTAGGGGTCTGAATAAACTTATAGCTCTAAATTTTGGTGTGTAACTCGTCCTGAAACCATTTTGCTGTGGATGCTTAAAATCATGTGATGTGTGTTATTATCTAATTTTATAAACTGTATTTGTTGTACTTGTACTGTCACATCTTTTTTTATTTTTTCTTTAGGCCTTGGGCCGGTGAAGAAGCATCCAATTTTTTGAGTCAGAGGCCTGTGTAGGACTGTAGTATCATGGGCCTTGTCCCAAATGGCACATTTGATGTGGATTTATGGTCTCATAGCTTTTGCTCAGACACGTCTGGGGCTGTAGAGTGCCCCATTTGATTCAGAAGGGTGCTCAAGCGCCCCCTTTCCATTTGCTCTGAGCCACAGCTGATTGTTACCCAACAGTTCATGCTGCCAGGGGTGCAAGAACAAACTTTGGTGCCAAATCTCACAGCCACAACGGTTGCATAGCCTTAAAAGGCTTATCGTTGTCATTTTTAGACATTTCAATTTGTTTAGAATAATAAATAATGAAGAATTTGGAATAAAATGTAACACAAAACTAATAAACTAAATTATTCTTAGCATTAATATGAAATCTTAACTATGAAAAATATTTTAATATATTTTTTTAAAAAAGTAAAAAATAATGCACATTACTAATACTAAAAATAAGAAGAAATTAAAAATATTTATACAAAATATAATATGTGATGTGTCACAGTGACTTGTGACTGGTGTAAATAATATATAGTAGCCTAATGAATAGTTACACAAATTGAAAAAAGTCCAATTAAAAAATTTCACAATATATTTACTTGAATTTAACCAGCTAGGATGTGTTTTACTATAAGTTTTTTACCTAATACGTCATGGAAAAAAGTGTTATGCCTACTCCAGCATCATTGTATTTTGTGACTAAGGACTTTACATTTTCTTCATAAAAATATAGTAACCTAGTTGTGAAGTTTGTAATTATGTATGAAGTTCATAATAAAGTTTATAGACTGGAAAATGACAACATTTTCTGAAAATGAAAATGAAAAAGCTTTCCAAACCAATCTTCTCTGAGATTATTTTCACTCTTCATCAGTTCAAACCACTCCAACTGAACTGGAATACTTCATTTTACCAAGCATGGTGAAATGATTTCCCTCAGAACTGTGTGTGGGAGCTTTCTGGGAAAGCTGAAGCATGAGACTGATTAGGCTATTATATTATGATTGTAGACGGGTCGTAAAATGTTCTGTTCTGTCTTCAATAGGTCTCTATCATTCGGAGAAGTATTGTATCAGAGCTGGTACAGGTGCTCTCTCCATCTCTATTTCTCACTGCAGCTCTCCATCCTCCATATATTAGAAAGGTTATTTTCCTGAGAGCAGCTCTCCTGACAGAGCGTTCACTTCGTCCTTCTCGCTCTCCTCTTTTCTTCCCTCGTGTCTCTCATCGTTTCTGGGTCCTTTTACCCTCTCTATCACTCTATATCTCTCCTCTTATTCATACTCTCCAAATTTCGAAAGGTTAGCCTTGAGTGTGTTATCTCTCTCACTCTCTCACTCTTTTTCTCTCTCTGTAGTGTGAAAGGCCTGAAAGGTTAACAGCAGCCCATTAGAAGGTAATAGACTCCACACTGACTCCTTATGTAAGACACAAATTCACATACTCTGGCTTGATGGTGTGAGGATGTTAATGGACTTTTACCTCTGATCTGTTTAATTTCCTTTTAATTCTTGTATTTGTCTTTTATTTAATAGCCTTTATTTACCCTTTTTTTTGAGTCCCATTTTACTTAATAATTTGACTTGTAAGATTAGTCACTGACACACACACACACATATATATATATATATATATATATATATATATATACTGTATATATAAATGAGTTATTTTGTGTGTGTTTCATGCTTGAAAGCATGATTACGTTTTCTTTCAGTCCATGTCTTGGTTTCCCTTGTGAAAAAGGAGTGTGCGTTATTGTATTAAATGTGCACTTTTTATTTATGTTAAAAGTGTATTTTTAAAAACTGTTCTTGCAGATAATATTGTATTGATAAAATGAAATGCCACTTGAATGTATAAAAACACTTCTTTACTGTATTCTAGTACACATAACATTTAGATGTGTTACTACAAATGACTGTTTTTAAGTGGATTTGGAAATTAATATTTTTGGCTAGAATAAAACCTGTTAGCTTGCCATTTTTTCAGTGTAACGTTAATTTTAAAATAAATATTAATCAACGCACTGTTGCGTATATTGTTACTGTTACCACAATATTTGTGTTGAACTGTTCTGAAACAGTGTTGTTAATACAACCTAACCACTGGTTTCCAGTTGTGTCCTCTTTTGGAAGCACAAAGAAAGTAGTTTCACTTTCACAACAACACACAGCGCACCCAGCACCAGCGCAGAATATTTGTGCATGGCTTTTTGGGACCCTTTTTGTTTTTTTGGAAATTTGCCTATTCTTTTTATTTATTAAACTTAGAGGAACAAGACCAAAATGGAAGATATCTTATATTTTTATTACGTGACTTAAGCAAATATCACAAAGCAGTCACCGTCAACAAACTCTGGAATGATTCATGTATTTGTACAGTGACGTAAGCTAACTTTAGTTTAAGCGTACGTTATTTTGATGGGGATGTTTACAGGATGAATTGCTGCAGGGTCAAGTCAGCTTTGCCCTGTGAGACACTGTAAATTGGGGATGACATTTATGGTTCAGTATGGCACATAGACTGTGTTACCCTGCCGCAAAATGATCTAAATTCAAGACCGAGGAAGCGAGCAGCCAGCTCACCGTGAATAATGACAAACAACAGTCCATGTGTATGTGTGTGATTGAAGACTGGCAACTGATGGTTTATACAATAATTAAGTGTGTTTATTCCGAGGCCAGTGCCCATTTAGGGTGTCAGCATGGCACTCTGTAAAATGCAGCTGGCAGAGGAAGAGAGAAGGCACCATGCCATCATCCATCTCTGAAGGAGGAAAAGAGAGCAGGAGGGAGGGCTGGGACATTGGGAAAATAGATGCAATGTTGGCCGAGAGAGAGAGATGCGCCAATACTAGTCACCACTGCTCTATAACAGACGAGACACAATGGATATGATGATCTAGTTTTCTTTAACTTGAATGCAGAATGTATTTATTTTTTTCCTCTGTAGGGCAGTTTTATAAAAAATTAAGATTTAAAGCATAAAAATCATGCTTAAAATAATAGTGGACTTCAAAGCAATTCAGTAGAATAAACATTTTCAGTTCACCATACAACATTTCACTGAACAGTTCTTTAAAAAAAAAATGCTCTCAGTGTCAGGAACATTTTAATCATTTAAGGAACCTTTTTCACTATAAAGAACCTTTTAGAAGGGTTCTATGTTAAAAGATTTGTATAATTTACTCTCACCCATGTCATCCAAGATGTTCATGTCTTTCTTATATTTAGTTGAAAAGAAATTTAGGTTTCAAGAAGGTTTTCTTAATATAGTGGACTTCAATGGCGGCCTATTGGCAGAAGGTCAACCACATTTGAAGGTCAAATACAAATGCTCAGTTTGCACTAACATGACCTTTCCAGCGTTTTTAATATAATGTACATAATGACCCTATAGTGCAAGACAAGCATTGTGTTTAATTTTTCAGAAAATGACAGATCATTTCACTATAAGACACTTATTTCTCGGATGGGATTATGTAGAGCTCATTGAAGCTGCATTGAAACAACCCATTGATGTCCACTATTTGGAGAACAATTCTGGAATGGTTTTCTCAAACACTGAAAAAAGAAAAACATGAACATCTTGTATGACATGGAGGTGAGTAAATTATCAGGAAAAATGTATTCTGGAAATAAACTAATCGTTTAAAGGTTCTTCACAGAGCCAGATGCCAATAAACAACCTCTTTTTTAATCATGCTCATGAAGACATATCTGTATTCAATTTAATCAGTTTATTTTGATTAGATAATTTTAATTTCATTAGTTGAAAAAAACAAAAAAACACATTTTCTCTCTTTTATATTTAAATAGCCTCATCTCCTTCCAGTTCATTAAATTGTATCATTTCTGAACCGAATGTCCATATGCTAAATGCAACTATTCCACTTTATCCCCTTTAGATGTTACTGCCTGTTGCCTGGAAACAATTTCTGAATAAGATATAAACCATCATGAGACAGATTTCATAAATAGCTGTATCTTGTATTTTAATGTTCAAAACACCATTATTTGTTTGTTTCACGTCAATGTAAACTAGCAAACATCAAACTTTTTTATTCTCCATGTTTTAAAGGAAATGAATACATTTATTCTACAGGGATGCATTGAATCCATCAAAAGTGACAGTAAAGGCATTTACAAGTTACAAAAGATTTCTTTTTCAAAGAAATGCTGTTATTGGCCTTTTAAAT
This sequence comes from Enteromius mattozi, assembly GCA_032359235.1. Lineage (NCBI taxonomy): Eukaryota > Metazoa > Chordata > Actinopteri > Cypriniformes > Cyprinidae > Enteromius > Enteromius mattozi. The sequence continues at coordinate 12,234,396 of JAUMHE010000055.1, forward strand.
TAGTTTAAAAATAAAATGTATCATGGTTTCCAGAAATAAAAAATACAACACTGATAATAATAATACTGATACATATCAAAGGGTTAGTTCACCCATAAATGAAAATTCTGTTATTACTTATTCACCCTCGTGTCGTTCCAGAGGTCTTACGGGTTTGGAATGACATGAGGGTGAGTAATTAATGACTGAATGTTCAAATCCAGATTTATCATCATTATATAGTTGCAGAGTTAATTACATTTTAAAATAAATTAAAATGGGAAACAGTTATTTTAAAATGCAATAATACTTCACAATATTACTGTGTTTACTGTATTTGTGATCAAATATCTGCAGGCTTGGTAATAATAAGAGGCTTTGTATCAGTTTATATCCATCAAAACGCTCTGAAACCATACAGAATCAATACTCTTTCATCAGTGAAAATTTCACACTCTGAGCTATTTGATTTAAAGGATGTAGCAACACAACCATCCCTGCCATATTAATGAAGTTTTAACATAGAGATAGACAGTGCTGGGTAGAAACTTATGACATAATCTAGATTACGTAGTTAGATTCCAATAATTATATAAAATAACTCATCATGTAATCTATAATCAGTAATGGATTACAATTTGTATATTGAGGAATATCAAAGCCTGTTCAGTTCAGAAATGCATTAGTGTCTACACGTACTGTATGCTGCATTTATCACATGTCAGAGATTTTGATCTCTCAGGAAATATTTAGGTGATGGTGGTACATGGCTAAGATTCTTGTTGACCCCGCTCTCTGAGCTGCAGTTTAAACAGTGCTTACTCTGCTGTGTGACTGAAATAGAGCAGATTTTCTGGATCTGTTATATCTGTTTTTTTTTTTTTCTCATTCTTACACCCTCCCAACCTTCCTCATGCTTTTTTTCTCTCTTTATGTTTGTTTTCATTTATATGGGGTGGGTTTTGATGTTATATAGCATCAAAAGTCCTTGTTTTTTCACTTGCCTCCTCGTGTCTCAAGAGTCAGGGTCTTTTATGGTTGTCTGCACTCGTTTTCATCACTTTCTCTCTCCTTCTCATACTGTCTGTTTTGATCAGAATTGTTCTCACATGTTCGGCACAGGGATGAAACTGAACTGCAGCGCTTCTGCACAACTTGTGTTATTCAGAATTTATTGCATCATGGGTAGTAGGTGACATTTTTTTCTCACTGGCCCTGCCTCATTAATGTATTTGAGAAATAGTGACATGGCCAATATCTTGCTGCTGGTGAAATAATAGGGCCGATCGGGGCAACTGTAAAAACCTATTGTAACGCCAGATATTTCTTCAGTCACAAACAATTTATGACGATCAGTAAAGCTATCTCTCAGCCTGAGAAAACCAAGACTTATTATTTCACTTTGTGAAATAATAAAATTAATTGAGATTAATCACATCCATAATAAAAGTTTTTGGAGTTTTTTACATAATATATGCATGTGTACTGTGTATATTTATTATGTATTCATAAATACACATACATACACTATATATTTAAAAACTAATTATTTATATGTATATACCTTTATAGGTAACACTTTGTGATAAGGGTACATGAATTACTATGAATTCATGCATAAATTAATACATGAATTATACCTTACTTCATGCATTGATATCTCATGAATTGTCAGGAACTAACATGAGTTCAGAGTCTTTCATTCCTGACTTCATGGATGAACTACACATTAATTGAGACATTAACTAAGATGGGTACATCATCATGATTTATGATTTATTACGCGCGATCATGATGTTTTCTTTGTTCACAAGAAAGAAAGAAAGAGAAAGAAAGAAAAGTCTTCACTATCTACTTTGGATAAATCTATAGTACATAAATTGTCATGAATTTGTGCATAAAATAGCATTTTTTTGTGCAGATAAAACTACTTGAATTACTCAATTAATTTACAAAAATCCACATTACCTCATTCATGCATACAGGCTAGAACAGTCTATCAATAATGTGAGAACTAATGTTTTTTGTTGTTGTTGTTTTTTTAATTAGTTCATATAGCCCTCCAGGTAAATAAACACATCCCAACACTGGCCAATCACAGCACATAGCATGTGAATTCTGTTGAAATCAAAATCTAGTACTCATCATTAACTAAGCATTAGTTTCGCATAACTTCATCATGTGTGTGGCCCCTCAACTAAAGTGGTGACCAGACCCAAGCATTGACCAATCACAGCACAGCTTGTAAATTCTGTTAACATCCAAATACAGTAGTCATCATTAACTAAGCACTAGTTTCTCATGACTTCATCATGTGTGTGGCCAACAAAAGTGGTGACTTGGTCCTTTGAAACACTAAAAAACAGTATGTTAATTGCAGGAGTCTATCTTAAAAAAAAGATGATAGATCCCGATGTAACTATAGAGGAGACGGGGACATGCGGATCCATCTGCAGACTTTTATTGAGTGGCATTTTTTTTTTATGTGTGTGTGTGTAATGAGTGTTTGGGTGTGGTAATGATGTGCAGGTGTGTGATTAGTCCAGGTCCATGTGATTAGTCCAGGAGTGAGGCATGATGGGAAGTGGAGTCCGTGAGTGTAATCCAGATATGGCTGGAGTGCCCTCTGGTGGAGCTTGAGGGAACTCCAGCTGAATATAATGACACCCGATATTAACAAGAATGAACAAGTTTGTATATGAACTGCTATGTGTTTGTGCCATTTATGGGCTTAATAGTTTTATTTATTTATTTTTTCAGAATATTACCATTTTAGTAACAGTATAGCATTAAAATATGCTTTACTGTCTCTAATCCTAAAGCTACCTCTAAAACTAACCATAACTATCTCTGTATAGTATAAGAAAAACATGACAGACAGATAATTACAACCATTTATTTATTGCAAAACTGTCAAAATCAGTACCAAAATGACGCTGAAGTTGCAGTCCTCTCTGGCGGAATACAGTAGGTTTATATGAGGTGAAAAGCAGAACTTAATTTGTCAATCGCTGAAAATATTATCCAAATTATTATCCCTATCCTCTCCCTGAAGTCACATACGCATCATTCAAACACACCTGAATCACTGCATGTCGCAATTTGTGACGACACAAGCAAACGGCAATGAGTGTTCAATTTTCCTGCCGTAAACCCTGCCGTTTCTTGAAGTGGCAACATTTGAATTTGGCACGATTGCGTCAGACAGCATGGGCTTTGCAGCTAGAGGTGAGCGCTCTCACTCGAGATGGATATGAAGATCACTGAATAAAGCCTTGGATTTGCTTCTTTTCCCCACAGTCGTATGGATTCTGAGGATTTGTAATTGTTACGTTTTTGGTGTATTTTATGATTTTATGTTCAGTCACAGCACGCCTTTGCGCCCCACGGAAAACAAAGTAAATATCACATGATAAGAAATGGTTAAACGTGTGCAGTAATGTTATTCATTTTATGGGTTCAAATGTCTAGTTTAATGTTATGTAGTTGTTTTCTTTAAAATGAGTGTTGACTGAAATCACATGAATATGACAGCTGAGTACAATAATAATAAAATTAATATGGCAATTTCAATATTTGTAAAGGTTGATTTTTAGGTGTCATCAGTGAGTCAGTATTGTAGGCAGAAATGCTGAAAATACATAAGTATTGGATTGTTTAGATGCTGTAAATATGTTAGTATTGTACGTTTCAGTGCCTGTCAAAATGTAGGTAAATATACATTTTGTAGAACCACATTTTACATTAAATACATACAAATTATAATGAGATCACTTTCATGTTCATTAATTTATGCATGAATTCATGGTAATTCATGTACCCTTACCACAAAGTGTTACCCATTTATATATTTATATTCTTATATTTTCTTTATTATATATATTCATGTGTGTGTATTTATATAGACATAATAAATATACACAGCGCACACACATATATTATGTAAACAAAAACTTTTATTTTGAATCCAAATATCTTGGATTAATTAAAAATATATATATTTAGCTGTGTAAGTCTGAACGTATTCTTCTTCTTTTTCTTATGGATGCATTTTTATTATGCTGTCTAAATATTTGATGCTTATAATTACAATATATGTATTTTGTTTCTAGGTTGTTGGGTAAAAAAATAATATGAACAATAGATACCCTAAAAAAAATTATATGATCAGTAAGTGATGTCAAATGATTTTTTTACAAGATTTTAAATTAAACTGAAAAAATATGTTATATGACATTCACTAAAAATACATAATTAAATATAACCCAAATAAAGCATCATAAATAAAATGCACCATATAAAAAAATGAAAATCATTTTGTTTAATTATTTAGTTATTTGAGTTAAAGTGGACTAGTGTTTTTAGTGTTACAACCGACCCATTGTTATTGGATCGATTTCATTTTATTTCCTACATTTTTTAATCATGTTCTGCACACAGTTCAATTTCATAGGCAGGCACAATACAGGTAAAATATTTAAAGTCTCCTTGCCATGATCCATTTAAGTTTGATGTTTTTTATATAACATACACGGTAGGATCACCACATCCCCTGCTGCTTTTAGGTATTGCTGGCTGATCAAATGTAATAATGGAAAACTACCAGCTAAGCTTTCATTTGTCCTCAGATACTGCATACCTTCAGCCTCCCAGAATCTGTTTCAGAAGGAAGGCTTGTTGTGCTTTTTTAACAGCTTATACTTCCCAGGCCATCTCAGTTTTATATAAACCATTCTTAATGATACTCATCGTTATAAATTGACATAATACCATTCCAGAAATGACTGATACTTATCGGTTTCAAACCATTGACTGCTGCTGAGAGGCTGAGCTCTTTTCTCGTGAGTATTTCTCTGTTGTCACTCAGAGCGATTCAAAGCAAGACTGGAGACTGTCCAGGCCTGTGGAAAGGCCATTACAAAATGTCTATCAGCAAAGGGCTAAGTGCAGTCTTGAGATCTGATGTTTTGGCTCAGTGATGCAGACAATGCCTGGTTGTAAAAGGAGTCCTCAGGAATTGAAGTAAACAGCAGTCATTGAGCAGCAGGTTGACAGGCATGAATGTTTCTCTGCTATAGGCTCCAGCTCATGCAGGTTGTGGTGAAATGAATATTATTTCTTTATGAGGGCAAAGATTTGGCTCATGTCCTAAACACTCCTTAAGGGGCTCCTGTTGTGTTTGTTAAACTACTAGACATGCAATGAATTATTGATGCCTGGTATTTAAGTGCCTTAGACTTGGTGACTGGGAATCTCCATTACAGATATGTACTGTATATACGTATGGTTTTTATTACAAAACTTTTCGTTGTTAGAACACTGAACATGTTCACATAAAACACTAGAACTTGACCTTTATTTTTGTTATTTTTTGTAATCCTTTTTATTGTTTTACCATTGTTCCGGATCTAGACTTTCAATATTCAGTGATGAAAATCCATTGTAAAAGTTTTGTTTTTAAAACTAAGATGAGAGTGAAATAAACAATGTCAATATTTACTGAATATTGCTATTGATGGTTGGATGCATTTTTTCCCATTCACTGCCATTATAAAGCTTGGAAGAGCCAGGACATTTTTTAATATAACTCTGATTGCATTTGTCTGAAAGAAGAAATTCATTTACACCTAGAACGGCTTGAAGGTGAATAAGTCAAGAGGTAATTTCATTTTGGGGTGAACTTTCCATTTAAGGTAAAGTTCTCAAGCTATTGAAGCAGTCAGCCGTTTTATTTGACAATGTCATGTCCAATCACAGGATTAATGGTGATTTGACGTTTTGTAAATTATGTGTTCATGACTGCCAAAAAGAAGGCAGAATACTTTTGTAAACTGTGTATATTGAAATAAGAAATTTAAGATAATAAACAACAATTTAATGATAAAGTTGCCCATAGAAACACTTATTTGTCGTTGGTCTTGATAGGAATTTCACTTGTTCTTTGTTTTTGGTGACAGTTTTTAGTTAGATTCAAAATACGTACATCATGAATAAGTACATCACTGAAGTTTTCTAATGAAATGAGTGGTGTTAAAACACAGGTTCAATGCAGTACATGAACCCTGGTACGTTTTTACTACGTTGAAATAGTTACGTATTGCTGTGTTTTTATGTTGTTTTAGGTACGTATTTCGGTGGTTCAGAATTCAAATATCCATGGACTCTCGACAAAAGTTAATGCTCATGTTGGAAATAGCCTATACCCTAATCCAAACCCAACCCTAAACCTACCCGACAGTTTAAAACTGATATAGAAATGCATTTTTTGATGCAACCATGCCATTTCAACTTACTTATACACAAATTGTATAATGCTTTGTCGAACCGTAGTTAAACAGGATTCAAACCGGAGCCCCGTCTTCGTACTACATTGATTTTGCATAATTTAGGAATTTTTATTATGATACATATTTAATAACTTCGCTGTAAAACACTGTTCTGTCACCCAATTCAGTTCACACATCACTGTTGTCCTGCTGGTTATACTACAACACTTAGTTTTACACAAAGTAACACACAAATTATGACAGCAGGACAGCAATAATGTGTGAACTGAGTTGGGTGACAGAACAGTGTGTTACAGTGAAGTTATTAAAGAAACCGTACGTAAGCCGCATGTCCCCTCCATCCCCCCATCATTTACACCCATGAGTGATATGTATTTGTTGGTACATATTTTGCGTTCTTGCTAAAAAGTGTCCCCAGGTACGTTATGCCATGAGACCAGGTAGCACTATACAAAGACTACAGCATTGTTGTTTATTGTACCAATCATCTGTCTTTTTCATGGCCTCCAGGCCCAATGCTGTAATGAGCGAGCTGTTGTACAGAGAGGCATTGTGGGTGTTCCTACAAAAGAGGAACTCTCCCATTCCCAAGATTATTCATCATGCTCCTTTCTATCCAGTATTGGCTAATGGTAGATAATTAACAGCTTTATGATCAGAGGCACTGTCACAGGAAGCTGGGGAGAAGCTCCATCCCTGAGGAACAGAGCTGCAAGCTCCACAGTTTTCTCTCTCAAGGTGCAGATGATCTTTATTGCATGTTTAGGAAATTCAGGAATGAAACATGGCTCAATTTCTTTTTGACCAGTCAGCACTATTTAAAAACGCTGCAGACAAAATGGCTTTTTCCCCAAGATGCTCTTGATTATGTCTTTCGGGCTCTAAAGGGGCTGTGGGAGTGCTAGCATCTTAAGCACTATATATTAGCTGATTCTATCAGCGCTGCAACACTTTTAGTGAAGATCGTAGCAGGAAAGCTTGGATATTAATAGCAGTGTTGCTTTAATTTCAGTCATTATCTCAGCATGGTAGCTGTGGTGTTTTTCAGCCAGATATAAAAACTGTCTTCTAACCGGATGGAATTCACTCCATAAATAGAACAAGATTTCTAGTGACTCACAGAGGGGTTTAACTGAACAAAATACAAAAATACTAAATAATGTATAGTTTACTTATATCTGATATTCACTGATAAATTAAGTTGTTTTGAAAGTTAAATGTATATAGACCTATAAAGACATTTTCAAATTAAGAAGCCCTTTTGATGGAGCTTTAGAAGATTTAGAAGTAACCCCTTCATCCTAAATTGCATTGAGTTTTGTAAGTCTGACCAATTAAAATGTTAATGTATTTACAAATAATAGTAATTGAATGTATTTAATAATAATAAATGTAATGTGAAATGAAATAAAGACAAAAAAACATTAAATTAAGCTGAACTTTCTTAAAATATTGGTTAAAGTTTAACCAAATTTAATTTGAAAAGTTTTTTTGTTTTTTTTAAACTATGTAATTATTAATTATTTAAATTTTATACATTATTTTATTTGTTGCTTAGGAGTTACCCTTTCATAAAGCAGTTTTATTGTAAATTAAAAATAAAATATTTATATTTTAAAATTATTAATTTAATAATTGAAATAACATATTATAAATAAAATATTATAAAAGTAGAAATTTATTATAAAATTATAAATATTAGGTTAAAAACTCCAACTTTAGCTTAAAAATGTAAATACAGAAATGTAGTTGGCAACTAACTAAAATAAAATAAGTTAAATATAAAATATAAAATTAGCTAAATCGAAATATAACAAAAAAAAGCAAAGAAAATGTTAAAAATCACATTTTATCAGAATGACTAAAATTTAAACCAAAATTAAACTGAAAACTGAAAATATAAAATAAATTATGGCTCAAAATACAAAAAAATACTATAACATTACATAAATATTTCTAAAATATCACTGATTGTGAGGATACTGAAGGTATCTGGGGATATTGAGGTTACACCCCTCTCCTAAAATTTTATGAAAACAATAGCAAAACAATAGAAACCAATTTTAGATACATCATTAAAATTACTTTATTGTGGAGTTGGTCTGGTCAGCTAGCTTCCTGTTGTCCAGCAGCAAAGTGCCATGGAAATTTTGGTAAAGGCAGTCTCTTTTCAGCAGGCTAAACCCAGAAGATAATGTTCTGCAATGGATGAAATTGTCCAGTTTGGCTTAGCACCAGTGTTTACTTTCCATTTGCCTCACATGTTTACACCTTCACAGTACATTAACTGCTGTGGTTAACTAGATGAAGGCCGTGAAAGGGCTTGAATGCATGTCAGTGTTGTTGGTGAGCAGTTTTGACTAAATGTTTGTGTACGCTTGTGATGCATTCGCTTCACCTCTGGAGCGAAACATTAGAAATGTGTGATGCCGTTTATATGTTCAGACACTTCTCCTAATTGTTTTGGACGTGTTGGCTGTGTTGTTCTTTTACTGGCCTTTGCTGTTTGCGGCTCACAAGTTTCACAAAGTATAGCTGTTGCTACAGTATATACATTGGTCTTTTGAAATATACGTTTGATTGATTGAGATATTACACAGATATCTGTTAGTATGGTCCACAAAAATCATTGAAGACGTTAGACCAACCTTGAAAAGCTACTTTAATGAGCACATAAAAGTGCAGCAGTGATTTTCTCTCTCTGCTTCTTATTCTCTCTCTCTCTCCCTGCTCTGCTTCTCATCAATATGCGGCTCTCCAGAGAATTTGATCTATTTTACACCTGAAAGCCTTCGTTCAAGAAAAGAAGCGAATTTGGCTTCTCATGCATCCATTCCACTGTGACTTTAAGCATTTAGGTGACGCTTTATTCTAAACTCATGAATTTTAATATGAGTTCATATATGTAGTATATAAAAAATGATGTTGTTAGTCTCCCAACAGTGGTGCATGATTAATGTTACATACCTGATTGCAATCTTTGTGAAGGGTGTAATTTCTGTTTTATCACAGCAAATAATGATGTTTTTGAACAGGTTTCCTAACAACACTCTCCCTGCCTGTCATTGGTCAGACAGACAGATAGCCCCGCCTTAAACTCTCAACATTGGTTGAGCTGTTGCCATGCAAGGCTAGTCAGGATGAAACAATAAGTAATGATACATCACAAAGACTTTTAAACAACAAATGGCTAATAGTTGTGTAATGTTAAACTGGAAAAGGAGAAAGCATTTCAAAGCTACCCAGAAAACTAAAAATTCCTGTAAATATATTTATACGAAAAACAGCACCTCCACATAAAATAGTTGCTGGACATGCTGTGTTTCATTGTGAAAGTGAAACTACTTTGTTTGTGCTTCCAAAAGAGGACATAGCTAGAAATCAGTGGAGCAATTCTACCTCTGCAAGGACAGTCTGGCGCTTCTGACTCACAAACTTTAAGTAAGTTATGTTTTCTTATTAAAATAACCTGCTACTTACTATTCAAACCCAAGTTTTGAGCAGTGAAGGGAAGTGCTTGTTGTTTGTCGTTCCCCTTCAGTTGAGTCACTCCGACGTTACATATGGGAGCTCGCATTAGAGACTAATCGCCTTCGAGATTTAAGAAAAGGCCAATGGATATTGGCGTGCATTTAATTACAGCCAGGTGCACCTCGTCACTACGTGAGTATAAGAGGGCATGGATGTAATGCACC
>JAUMHE010000055.1:12250876-12268419 GCA_032359235.1 Enteromius mattozi
CAGGGTTTTTTCAGGGTTGGAGCTAAACTCTACAGGACATCGGCACTCCAGGACCGACGTTGCCTACCTCTGCTGTAAGGTCTTCTTCCTCTTTAACCCAGAGAACACGGCGTCCATGATTTCAAGAATGTCAAAGTTGTACTCGTATAGTTTACAAAAGTCTGTTTTTGACCTCGAAAATGCCGGATTAGTGTAAACAGGGCCTAAATGAGCCTTGCCCCACAGGACACGATGGTGCTTCTGGACCATGTTCACCTTTTTGCATGATAGAGCTTTAGCTGGCATCTGCAGATGGCACGGCGGATTGTGTTTACCAGCAGTGGTTTCTGGAATTATTCCTGGGCCCAATTAGTGTGTCAATCACAGAATCATGCCGATGAGTGTCGTCTGAGGGCCCCGACGACCACGGGCATCCAACAAAGATCTTCTGCCTTGTACCTTACACACAGAGATTTCTCCATATCTCAATCTTTTGATGATATTACGTATTGTAGATGATGAGATTTGCAAAGTCTTTGTAGTTTGACTTTGAGGAATGCTGTTTTTAAAGTATTCCACAATCTTTTCACACACTCTTTCTCAAACAGGAGAGCCTCTGCCCATCTTTACTTCTGAGAGACTCTGCCTCTCTAAGACATCCCTTTTAACAGGCCTGAGTTGATTAACTAAATTAATTGCTAGATGTCCTCCCACCCGAATCTTTTCAAATTTTCTTAATTTTTCAGCCCTTTGTTGCCCCCGTGCCAACTTTTAGGAGACCTTTGTTTTTACTGTTAACACATTTGTTATGTTTTCTATGTTCTATTGTGAATTAAATATTGGCTCATTTGATTTGAAAGTGTTTTAGTTTTTATTTTATTCAAATTGAAAAAAACGTCCCAACATTTCTGGAACATTTCCTTTTTAGTTTTTTATGCAACAGATAATTTTAGACAGAAGGCTTGGTGGAGGCTATTAAAAGAGATGTCGTTTTAATCTTTCTTCTGGTTATCATTGACTTCCACTGTGTGAATAAAAATACATGTCTTCTGTGTTTTACAGAATAGATAAAGTCAGATAGTTTTGGACACCATCAAGTAAATGATAACAAAATATTCACTTTTGGTTTAAAGTCCTGGGGCCTTTGATTGCTTATATTTGAGCATGTAATAAATTGTTTTGCAGCATAAATAATACTGTAAAACACACTATAAACAATGTGTTCATTTTGTAAATTTTGAAACGTTTTAATTTATTATACTTGGAAAATTGCATCACAAACATTTGAAATCAGCACAATTAAATCAGTAGATTAAGTAGATTTTTAACATTTACAAAATATAATGTTTGAATGAGAAGCTATACTTGTAATTCATAATTTTCATTCATTAATGAAATTCATTCATTTTACTCCTCCTTTCCACTTCTTTTTTTGCACTTTTCTTTTTATTTATATATCTAAAAAAACATGTGGGCACAGTGTATTATTAATAATTAAATAAAAAAATTTAAATGTTGCCAAAATACATCACCCAGACCTAAACTAGCAGTAAAAACCATTGCTGAAAACCTTTTTTTTTTTCCTCTGAATGTGTATATTTATGAATGTGGGCGATGATGAATGTTTTTGGAGAGGTTGGGACAACTGCCGAATGCAAAGTGCTTTTCTATACATAAAAAGCAAAAATCACTAAGAGGTCTAAGGGTGAGGACGAAAAAAAAAACAGGAAAGAGACAAAAGTGAGAACATATTGTTATTTTCAACAGACAAGGTCATATCTTATTTGTAAGCACCCACTTTTACACCTACATGATGCACACACACACACACAACAGAGCGGTAAACACACATCCTATGATGTGCAAGAGGTACAAGTACCTGCACTGTGTAAAAAAATAAACCTCTTGGACAATGTCTGATATTGACTTCACAAAATTTCCTTTCCCTATGAATGTTAATTGATAATGGCACCTATAAACATACATGTGGGCTACAGACACACTTACACAGTGTTACTCACAACACTTCAGCTATTTTGAGGCCTCTTCAGTCGATACTATCTGCACTAGGTATCTGTGTAGTGCCTTTGTCTTCTGAACCACGAATACCTTTTGCCCTATAAGCACCATTCAAAGTGAATGGCTATCAGTGTGGTTTAGCTTTTTGAGGAAAAAAGCGTGAATGCATTAAGAACATGACAGACAAACAAGGAATGTACTTCAGAAACACATTCAGTGTGATTCTTTTGCATAATAAGATATTTTCAATACACTCATCTGCTTTTTTTTTAAGACATCAGAAATGCTTTACGTAACCCCTTTGTTGTTGGTCTTTGTTTTATAATTGCCAAGATTCTTTTAAAATCTGTACAATTCATGTAAATCCTATTTCAATTATGTTATGTCAGGGAATCGGAAGCACTTAAAGTCTTTCTCAAAAATCATCAGGTCTAATCCCTTATTATATTAACTTATTCATGTTTTGCCTGTAATAATAAATCCACTGCGATTGAGTTTGTGCTTTTGGACTGAAATGAAACGGTGTTTGCTAATGCAATCAGCGAGCATCTCTTATTACCTAGGCAGCTGGCCTTTTATGTATCAGGTGACATTATCTTATGCCAAAGGATGGCACTGTATCAAAAGAAGAAAAAGACGTGGTGATTTCTGGATGAGCGGCTCAGTGACGTGAATCAAACATATTCTAAAACCTTTCAAAATGATTTCATTTTAAAAGTATTATAATGAAATTACCAGTTGGCTTGTTGTGAGGTGAAGTGATGGTAACCTTGCAAACATTTTCAAGCCAGAACAAAGGTTATAAGATGGAGGCCTGGGCTTCAAGATGTCCTTTGAACAAACAGGGAACTTTTTACAATTTCCTGGACAGGTAGGCAAACACAATGACTTATTCATCATGTAGACATCTGAACCAGCGTAATCCTGTTCAAATAAATAAGACAAGAGGCAGGGAAAATCAAAAAATGTCAAAAATAAAATAAATAATGAAATCTTTACAGAATGAAAAAGACAACACAACAAGGAGGGGAAAAAAGTTTTGGGGCTTGAAAAAAGAGAATAATAGAAATGCTGAACACTGAAGGTTATGCACCAGAAACTTACTGGTAGAAAAATAATAAAGACGCTGGTAAAAGGCGAATAATGTTTTACATCAAATTTAATCTAATCTTTCTTTATCCCCTAACTCCATATGATGTTATGGTGCATGATCATTATATTAAATGTAAGTCTCTTGTGCACAACAAGACTTATTTGACTTTTTAAAAATACAGCAGTAGTGTTAAATGCTATTACAATTTAAAATTATATTTTTCTATTTTAATATATTTTACAATGTAATGTATTCCTGTAATGGCAAAGCTGAATTTTCAGCATTATTACTCTAGTCTTCAGTATCGCATCCTTCAGAAATCCTTCTAATTCATATTATTTAGAACTGTAATAATAATTCAGAATATTTTAATACAATTTTACTGTACTTTGATCAAATAAATGCAGCGTTGTTAAGCATAAGAGACTTTTTTTTTTCAAAAAATACAAAATAAATGAAGGTAAAAATGAATGCAGATTAATAACGCTGATTTTCCTCACCTGTAGGGGGCGATGAACAGGTGAGCTGCACAAGTAACAGCAACTTTAATCGCTGCAGGTGAGTGATACGTGTTACTCATTCTTTCTGTACTCGATCAAAGTATTATTTTTATTAAAGTGCATAGGGTGAAATATGGGTTGGTTTTGCAGAGTATGGCGGACTTTAGCAAGCACCGACCGAACTAGCCTCATTTCTTGACTAATCTTACTTTACATTTGAATGCTTGAGGCGTTTGTATATTATTAAATGAGTCTGGGTCGATTGGGAAACGATTTTTTTCTCTCACTTTTAAATCTGCATTATGGATAACAACATTTTAAAGGAGTTCGTACCCTTGAGCTGTTCCCGTTTTGTCCGTCGAAGAAGCAGACGGCTTTTGTTAGCAGCGTGCTCAGTGTTTTTCTACTGAACCGCTGGGGCTGAGTGAACAGATCATCTATATTATATCGTTCACATTATAAATAATACTATCATCGAGGTAGCTTTCTAAAGTGAGTCATAGCCTAGATGAAAAAGGAAGGAGCAGCTGAGCGGTGTGTTTTGATTTTGCGCGTGCGCCGTTGCTGACCTGTGCGCGTGAAGCAGAGCTGACTCACGAGCTCGAGGCTCGTCATCTGTCTCCTGATTGATACGGGTTTGGTCTGTGGTAAAATAAAAAATACACGGGTCATTATTGTCATGAAGTACGTTTTCATATGTCTTATTTTTTCTCTTTTATCTACTTTGTTTTTTAAAGATTGAAAAAAATCATGTAGCTTTTAACTATTTCATTTCTTGTGACGAAAGTCACCCGTTAACGCAGTTCTGCCGTTTTCTGAGGGACAGTCGTGTTGCCGGTTTGTCATCATGTTTTCAAACACGTATGACTTTCTTCTGAGGTGCTTCATCTCAGCTGCCATTCACGTGTTTGAGGGAAAAATATGATGAAAGTGAACAGCGACTGACTGAGAATGTTGTGCTCCAAGGGATAAAGGTATACATACAGGCAAATTAATTTGCAAAGGGAGTAAATGATGACAAAACATCCCACAGGGACGATATTTGTAGGAAAATATAGCACAAAATGCGATTTTGTGCAGTGTTTTTACTTAAAATCTGTCAAAAAAAAAAAAACCCTACATAAATGAAATCAACAGTAAAACTGATACATAGAAATAATTCCAGCTGTTCGGTTGAAACAGTTATTTAGAGTCAGGAGTATCTCAATGTCCTTATTCTTGTGAAACATCAAGCTCTGATACTGTTCCTGTTCAAAGTTCACATCTTACCAAGTTTCCCAGAATGCAGCCAAGAGACAGACAAGTTCCCAGAATGCATTTCACAATGGTGGCAGCAGTGGAGAAAACCCGCTTCGTTTTCAAAATACTAGCTAATTATTTAGACTTCATATCGGTTATTTACCTTTCAGAAACATTTCACTGGCTCTAATGTCTCTGTAATTGTTAAACATTATAACATAACTTTATTTGTTCCCAAGCACACAGTTTTGGATGAGGCCAAAGTTAAGCCTCATGATTTAATATTTTTATTTAGCTTTAAAGTTGTACAGCGCTGCCTTTGGGCTTTTGACCAGATACAGTAGTTTGCTTATTTCCTATTATATACAAGTTTCTGATTCTCTGTCCCCTGGTTTCACAGACAAGGCTTAGGCCTAGTCCCAGACTAAAATGTAATTCTGAGCTGTTTCAACTAAAATAAACTTGCACTGACTGACATATCAGTGCCTTTGTTTTGTCTCAAGATGCACATCAATAAATGTACTTTTTGTTCTACAAACTAAACTTCACACACTAACATCCCACGCTGTCTTCTGTACATCATAATATATACATCATACCTGCACCACATTGCCAAGACGAGCTGAGTGACATTGTAAATTATGCTGCTGAATCTGATCCATCATCAGAAGGACCAGACTGTGTTAGGAAAGAATTAAGAAAATGCCTATGGTGACAGTAATTTTCATACAGTCTGCAAATGATTTCGAATACACAACTTGTATTGAATCATGAAACAAAACTACTTAGTAAATGTATTTGTGCTGCATGCAAAGTGCTCATTAGTAGTGAAATGAGTGCTACTAAGTAAATGGAGTGTGAAAAACACAAGTGAATGGCCACATTCATGAAAGTAAAGTTTTACTGAGTCATTGAGTTCAAAAGATACTGCGTAACAGCAAATGACTCACCAACCTTTTATATATATATATATATATATCAGTGCATATTATTTTTTAAAGTCAGATACCTTCTCCATTTTCTGCCAGAGCTTTTGGCATTGTTGTTTCTCCCTTGGCTCATATTTGAATGAAAATGTAATAATGAGAAAGAACCAAGGCCAGAAACATACTTTAGTATGCAGATGCAAGGTCCCTTGAACATACTTAATGTGCACTCTTCTACTGCTTTGATGGTAACGAACTTTAGTACTCATTGGGGTGATAGTTATCTTCAAATGTTTGTCATTAAAGTGGATTTGTTATTATTAAGGTTGCAAGCAATACACATATTGATTTTAAAAGGATGGTTCACCACATTTAAGATATTTTGAAGAATGTTGGGAACCAAACTGGTGATCAGTATGGCAAGAAGTATCTTCTTTTATGTTCCACAGAATAATAGTCATACACTTTTGAGAGAGTCAGAAATGCTTTCTGACGCATTTCATAAGATAATAATGCACAAAATTAAACACGCATAGTTGTGTTTATTTCTGTAATGCTGAGGCAAATGTGGAGAAGGGGCATGAGAAATGAAAACAGGACTAACTAGAGATATGGAGATGGCCGGACATGAAATAATTGTAGCTACAGGGGCAAAGTTTGATGAACAGCGTGAGAGCCAGAATATTCTGCCATGGCGCACTCGGCTTTAGAGAGAGATAGGGATAATGAAGTTTTTGAGGGTGCTGGAGAGAATGAGATTTTAGGCCTGGTCTTGTTTATGCTTGTACTGTTGTTATTGGACAGGGGAAGCTCACCGGATTTCAATATTAATGCAGACGCATTTATACAGCTTGAAAACTTCCAACATGTGTTCCTGCAATTTTCTAGAAGGATACACTGTCATGAAATAAACGCTGCTGTGTAAATAAAAAACGTTTGCTCTCTTAAATTCAGTCTTAGTGTTCCTGCTGTGTTGTATGTTTGGTCAGCAGTAGATGTCAAAAATACTATACAACAGTGCAACTGATGTTAAACTTCCAGGTTTTTCAGATCATAGAGGTTGTCTAGAAGTGAAAATTGTTATTACTTATTCTCCCTTGTCATTGCAAACCCATATGCTGTTGTAATTTGCTGAGGAACGGAAAAGCAGACATTGAAGGCCTTACTCTGGTCACCACAGCTGATCAGCTTCAATAATCAGCTACGATTTTTATTTCTCGTGTAAAGATGTGCATTGCTTCTTGTTGCATCATGCGTATCATGTTTTGTATCAGTTGACGTGTTAGAGCTACCGAAACGCACCTCCTGATACAGTATGCAATTTTTAGAATCTGTAATTTTTATTTCCTCAGGATTTCTTCTGATGGTAGGAAAGCAACTCGAAAGAATTATGGACCCAGTCAGCGAAAATCCTTCCAGTTTCCAGCCCAAACGCCCTGCGGTAAGACTTTTCATTTTACATGGCACATCTTGCTGTTATAAATGGCGTTAGAACAGAATGATTTCAGAAAGTTTAGATTAAAAGCAACTTCAGGCAAGGGCTGGGTGATATGACCAAAAAATTATCATGATAAAATAATTCATATCAGTCTATCGATAATTATCACAATGAATTTCAAATCTTTAATACCTCATTATCATGTGGTGAAATGTAATTATTCTGACTGTTTGAGTTTTATTAAAATTAACCATTGGTCTTCCATAGTAGCATAAATTTAGCATAAACCACAGTTAAAACCGCACATGCAACACCTCAGTACCATGTTAAAAATGTATCTATTCTAGTAGCTTAATCAAAAAAATACTGTAATTTAGGGCTGCACGATAATCCCATATGATATTTGATACAAATCTGGTCAGTGAAGTCAGTGTTTTCAGATGAAGCAGCATTTATTACTCAGCCGTTGTTCTCTGACAAGCTGTGCCAAAACCATGTTCATAATCGCTCTACTTTTGTGCAGCTTGTTAGCTTTACTGACTAGATGCGCATTAAATATCGCATGCGATTTATTATGCAACCGTACTGTAATTATATTCCATTACTCCTTTAATACATGTCTACATTAATAATTATATTAATAATAAAATTTTAAATGAAAATCCCACATTTCTGTTAATGTTACTATAGTAAATTCATGGTAAATTGATGGTAATTTGTAGATTGGAAAGCCTCTGGCTGTATCGTTGCACCCAGTCTTTCTTCTGGGTGACGTGGAGGAGACTTGTTGAATAAGTCGTTATGTTTTCTTTGTGCACAAAAAGTATTTTCTTGTAGCTTTATAACATTACGGTTGAACCTCTGTTGTCACATGGATTATTTTAACAATGTCCTTACTACATTTCTGAACCTTGAATGTGATCCTTGCTGTCTATTGAGGGTGTGAGAGCTCTCGGAATTTGTCTGAAATGTCTTAATTTGTGTTCGGAAGATGAATACAGGTCTTACAGGTTTGGAACAACATGAGGTTGAGTAATTATTGACAAAATTTGCATTTTTGAATGATAAAGCAACTGAAATGATCTCAGATCCAGAAACGTAGTAAAAACATTGTTAAAACTGTCCATGTGACATCAGTGGCTCAACTTCAGATTTGCGAATACTTTTTTGCGCGAAGAAAACAAAAATAACATAATTTACTCTATCCATTCTTCTCCCGTGACTTACATCTTCTGCCATTTTAGAGAGTATCGCAACGCATGCGTATGCTTTCCACTTGGCGTAAACAATCACAGATTACATAAAAGTGAAGTTGATCCACTGATGTCACATGGACTGTTTTTTACCAGTGTTTTTACCACGTTTCTGGATCTGGGACCATTTCAGTTGTATAGCTGTCTATGGAGGGTCAGATGGCTCTCTGATATCATTAAAAATATCTTAATTTGTGTTCCGAAGATAAACGAAGGTCTTAAGGGTTTGGAACAAAATGAGGGAGAGTAACTAATGTCAAAATTTTCTTTGTGGGGTAAACTAACTCTTTAAAATCAGTTAAATCTGAGTACTTCAGCATATTTTAAAGTGTAATGTATTTCTGTGATGCAAAGCTGTATTTTCAGCATCATTACTCCAGTCTTCAGTGTCAGTCTAATATGCTGATTTGCTGCTTAAGAAACATTTCTCATTATTAGCAATGTTGAAAACAGTTTGCGATGATAATATTTTTGTGTTTTTCAAGAGTTAAGAGAAGCATTTATTTGAAATTACTGACGCATTTTATTAATTTAATGCATCCTTCCTAAATAAAAACATTTTCTTTCAAAGTAAAAATCATACTGGCCTGAACTCGAGCTGTCAATACTGTCCAGTCATTGTACAGTGTGTTATATAGACCCCATAAAATCTGTCAACAGTACATTCATCTAAGACCCAAGGACGTCATATTTTCACTCATCCCATCTCTCTCCAAACCCACCTACTTTCTAGAGCTTAATTGAATTCATAACTCAGACCAGCTGTAGATGATTAGTCTAAACGCCATCCCATCTTCTCCCAGCTGCTGTTGGCAGTGTTGGTTTACCCCCTAAGAGCTGCTGACTTTCAGTTCACCTGAACAGTACTCGTATGTAGATTATCTCCGAGTCAGTCCACTTGAGAGTTCTTGATTATGACTTTGATCATCTAGTAGTCCTATTTTTCTAGGGCAGGTTGAATTCATAACACAAATAATGAGCTACTGTGTAATAGAGCGGGAAACAGAAGAATGTGACATACGTCTTTGCTGATTCTCGTTTGTTGACGAGAAAAGAACATTGAAGACGACAAAAGCTTTGTTCAGGTAGGCAGAAAAAATCTTTTCCTCTATCCAGTTCAAATCTTATTAGTAGTTTATGCGAACAGCAATAAATGAGCTCGAAATGTGACTCAAATTGGCGAACGGTCGTATTAAATTTCAAAGTAGTTCGTCCTGGCCATGTCATTACTATGGCAACCGCTGTAGATGGTGACGTCACCGTCTGAACATAAAGATCAGATTTCATCACTTGCAAATTGTTTGAAAAACAAGCTGAAATTGGATGCGGTGTGAACAAAGTCAGAAAGCTCTTTGATAAATTCCCACAGAAGCTGCGTCCCATCAAACGCTGATGAAAATGACCTCAAATGTATTCCGTTTTTGATTGGTTCATTAGCGTTGCTGTATCAGATTGAAAAATGTTATCTGTGTTTGTAATGATGGTGATTATCATAATCAGATTCAAAGCACAGCACCAGGTAAGCATAAGGTAACTCTGGCTTCTGTTAATAAATGCACACACACGGCCAAAACGCTCACACACACATGCTGTCAGGAGTCAATCATGTGGAACCTTTGTGAGCTCGTTATATCATTTATATATATATATATATATATATATATATATATATATAAATGTATTAATGAAGTTGATGCAAGACATAGATGTACTCACCTGGTCAGGAGTTAGGTTGAAAACTTGTCAGATTGAATGGAGTTGTTGTTTTGTACCATATTTATTTTATTTTATTTTAAGGTTTGATTTTTTTAAATTTTTTTATTAATATTAGTGCACAACATACAACATAAGGTAAACACAAAACACAAAAAACATCAATAGAACTGTCATGAGAATTACCTGAATAATGTTAGTAGTATGTGAGTAGCAGTAGTAGCAAATACAATACTAAATACAGCAATGGAACAGCAATGGTTATGGAACAGCAATGATAATAGCAGAGATGAAAATAAGCAGAAATGGCAATCTGAATAATATTAGTAGCAGTAGTAATAGCAAGTATAATAATAAATAAAGACTGCAATGGAACAGCAATGATAATAACAGTAATGAAAAAATTAAAAATGACAATCTGAATTTTAGTACTAGTATTGGAATAGTACTTAGCAAGTATAATAATAATAATAATAACAGGAATAATAATAATAATAATACTAACAATAATAATACTAAAGATGGTGATGATAACAACAATATTCCGTAAGTTTTAAATTTAATTTAATTTAATTTCTTTCATACTTAATGTACAAAATGATTTTTTTTTGCAACGTTAATTTAACTTAATTAACATAAAGGTTTTGGTGTTCTCTAGAAAAAGTCTTTATTGACTAATAGCAGTAGTAATAATAATAATAATGATGATGAAGATTATATTAACAATTGTACACTTGTAATACAACTGCTGTGTAGAATAAAAATAAAATAACATTATAAACATTATAAACATTATAAACATTATTTCACACTACATTTGCAAAAAAAAAAACAAAAAAACAAATTGACCATGAAGTCATCATAAAAAGTCATTACATTTCTTTTTTCTAAATGCACATTCTAGATCTTACTGCAACCGGGTTATCTGTACATGTGTTTCTTTTTTTTATTGACCTTGTAATATTTAATCAAAATGTCATAACTGGAGGAAATATTTTTTTCTAGGGATGTATGAAGGACTTTTCCAGTCATACAGACACACTGCATGATTTTCGGCTGTCCCAGACATTGTGAAATCAGAAATCCGATCAGAAATCACTGTTATTGTTTCACTATGCCAGTCTTTGGTCTGCGACAGCTGAAAATTGTGCAGTGTGTCTCTGGCTTTAAACTCTGTCCATTTCTTACAGTTGACTGAAAAAAAAAAAACACATTCATCTTCCTTACACATTAAATTTCAGTCAACAACCATTGCATAGAACCCCCCAAAAAAAATTATGTTCTGATAATAATAATTATTTTAATACCTTGTATCATCTATCCACCAAAAAATATGAGAATGTGAAAAATAAAGTTTAACTGGCACATATTGTACTGCCAAATGCATGGAAAGTGGAAAGATGGAGCACATGGAAAGTGGAAAGATGGAGTTAGCAGCATTTACTGTGAACACGATACAATAAAAACATTGGCTCATGAGCTGCTTGCATGCCACACGTTGCTCTGAATCCTTCAGCGCATTAGACTGTGAGCTTATTTAATCAAATCACAGCCTTTTGCAGTTTCATAAGCGCAATAAGCCATATTGCAATTTTGATTTTAGTTCGATTGAAAGATGCTTTCCCATAGCAATTGCGCAAAACACT
The DNA here is from genome assembly GCA_032359235.1 of Enteromius mattozi. Lineage (NCBI taxonomy): Eukaryota > Metazoa > Chordata > Actinopteri > Cypriniformes > Cyprinidae > Enteromius > Enteromius mattozi. The sequence continues at coordinate 12,262,683 of JAUMHE010000055.1, forward strand.
AGATTAGTGAGATTAGAGATCATTTATGTTATTACGAGAAAGGAAAAAAGAAAAAATTATTATTATGAAACTGTGGCGGGCCTCCAGAGCCTAGGGAATTAATGAAAAACACTTTTTATGACTATACATTTCCCGCATGACCAGTCAGAAAATGTTTAAATTGAAAAATTAAAGGCTTCACCTTTAGCCAAAGATGTAGCAGAAGGTCCCATTAGAACATGATTAAGTAGTCCCAGTGGTGCCTGCTTAGAAATCTCTATTTAGGCCTTGTTCACAACAGCAAAGCATTTTACAAACATGTGCAAAACCACCTTCATAGATGGTTTAAAATCTAAGTGAGATTTGTTAATGCTTCGCAAAATCTTTTTTTATTATTATTATTTATCATTTTAATATTTAGTAAGTAACTTTGAATGGTTTTAAGTATAATTTTTTTTGTGTTTATTTATTTAAAAAACATATATTTCTCATTATAAAGCCATTCATTCAAGCATTCAATTCTTATCCGATCTGAAATATGAGCTGTAGCGAATTTTAATAAAAACATTACAGCTCCTCTGGACGTCAGACTATATTCTCCTGCTTTTATTACTCTGAAGACAGACACCGGGTGTCTGCGAGCCAGAGCTAATGAAACATTACCAGCAGAAATTATTTTCAGTTGAAAAGGAGATTAAAAGAATTAACCTGGGTGCTGGAGCCCCCTATCCATTATGCAGTCTTATTTAATAATTGATTGCTGTAAGTGATATTTCCCACACAGTTGATGATTAGAGACTTTGTAATGGCGTCCGTTGTTGAGACGGCTCTGAATGACGAGAAATCAGTCCTACTGTCTCCAGCCATGTCTCTTATCCGTCTGTGCTAAAATGTTATGATTAGTATCAATTTAAATGGATGTCATCTTCAGTAGAAATCTTTCAGCGGACGCCATTCTGTCACAAAGGCCAAAATTGATTGCCATTCAATTGCGACACGGTTGTAGTAACCACTCATGAATAGACTTCTCATTCCTCCCCTCCCTGCATTCAAACATTGATCTGTCCTGCTTTGATGTTGGAAAATGTGAATCAAATGGAGCGATGATAGAAGCGATAAAATTGGAACACGTCGCATCCCGGCGTTCAGAACAAGGGCCGCGCTATTGGCTAGAGCATTGTTTCTTATCTCAGCTTGAAATATGTGGAAAAAGTGCTGACGGTTTTATCACTCCCAACGCCGCTTGGTTTATTCCTTTCTTTGTGTCCCACCAAACCATTTTATATGTTTCTGTGTGTGTGTGTTTCTTCTTTGGTAGCTGCCGTGGGGTGTGAAAATCAAGAGGAAGTTGAAAAGCGTGGCTCCTTTCCTGGGCAGGTTCAGGCCGATGGTTGGACAGTGCTGTCACCAATGCACCCCGGAGAGTCTGGTGAGAAAACGAGAGGGATGAAAGGATTATTTGAAGATAATAAAAGGACAAACAGCCAGAGGCAGACGGGGGAAGTACACAGATTTAGGCTCACCTGAAAACCTCAGACGCTGCTTTCACAAACCCATATCATGAGGGACGATCAAAGGGATTTCAGAGCGCAAGCGAACATGTTACTTATGGTAGGAATAGCACGAAAAAAGGGATTAGGAGTGGAGAGAAAAATAATGAACACTCAAGAGCATAGTCCCCCCCCCCCGTGCTATGAAGAGCTTTTTAGAAAACTGCAGATGACTAAGCTTGTTTCCAGCAGCACTGGTCCCAGTGGGCACATCGTGGAGAGCAGGGCTAATGGAGCAGTAATCAGAGGGTTATTGGATCGAACCCCTCCTGAACGAATCTATCAGTCTAAATCTTGGACCAGCCGGCCAGCCAGATAAATCATATTTGAGCCATTTGGTGTTTGTATAAAAAGTCATTTAAAATGCATGCATGAATTTTATTTAACAGCTATGTCGAATAAATCGAACAGATAAAGGGGCGTAGCAACCGCTATGCTTTTAGAGGTGGCGGCATATCCCTGGTAATTATTGACAATTTGTGCCTTAAAAGGAATAGTTATTTACTTAAAGTGACATCATTTTGTGGAGCGCAGGAGGTAGTAATTTAATACTTTTCTGTGAAAAACTTAAAACTTTTACTTCGAAGGTGTATATATATATATATATACATATATGTATACAAAGTTTGTGGGAAGTTTTTAAAATAAGAAAGGAAGTCATGGTTTTGAGATATAAAGTTGCAATTTAACTTTTCTTTTCTGCAGTAGAAACATTAATACTGTTGAAATATATACTGTTCAGAAGTTTGGGGTCAGTAATTTATTTATGGTCACACTTTATTTTTAAGGTCCAGTTCTTTCTATTAACAAACCATTAACTATGACTTTTGTTTCAATAAACCCCTAATTTGCTGCTTATTAATAGTAACCATAGTGAAAAAAAAATGTATTTGAATTACATTTATTTCATGCTTAGTATACTACAAATACATTTTCATATTTATGTACTTAATAAAATGAAATGCAATGGTACTTTTAGTATACTAAACTGGTATACTTAAAGTCTACTAAATTGGACTAATTTTGTACTTTAATTGTGTCGAAGTAGTGCTAAAGTCCAATTCACGAGATTCTGCTTCCTCATCATAAACAAATAATAATAGCATGTTTGGCGTGCTGTCCGGGGGCGAGCCGGGAGCTCGGTAGACTCCGAGCCTTAGTAGTATGAACCCTAGCGAGGGCAGAGCTCGGCCTCCGGCTCGAACCCCGCGTGCCCCCCCTTGAGGATGCGAACGGCGGAGAAGGGGAGGAGGAGGGATGCTTAGAACGAGATACGGAAAGGAAGGAAATGGGCTTATTTATGGTGCGAATGCTTGGACCGGATTGGCTAACAAGAGGTAATGATAATGATTGGAAATGCGGCGCCGACTGTGTCTGATTATTCATTCACGCTCCTCCCGAAATTAGTTTAGCAACATCACATAAACACATACTCAGTAAATTTGTGCTAAAGTGGAACTATTGCAAGTATACTTTAGGCACACTTTAAATATGTGCTTTAAAAATCCTTATTAAAAGTGACATAAACACGCATTTTAGGTTGGCGCCTGTGGCCTCGTGGGCAGTGCGCCGACATATAGCGCCATTGTGCTTCGGGCGTCGCGAGTTCGAGTCCCGGCTCGCAGACCTTTCCCGATCCCATTCCTCCTCTCTCTCTCCCAATTCACTTCCTGTCAACTATGATCTGTCCTATCTAATAAAGGCTAAAAAAATGCCAAAAAAATTATCTTAAAAAAAAAAACCACGCATTTTAGGCTTATTAATAAGAAATATGCATTGTGCACAAGTAATACTCTGAATAAAGTTTAATTAACACTTTTATATCAGTAGGTCTCGAGTTATCTGTCAGTAAATATGTTAATAGATTTGAAATATACTTAGTATGAAATAAATATATTTTAAATATATTACTTTTTTCTAAGGTACTTGTTAAGTTTAGGTATTGGGTAGGTTTAGTGATGTAGAATATGGTCATGCAGAATATGTGCTTTATAAGTAATAAACAGACAATATGTAAATAATAGGCATGCTAATTAGCAGCTACTTAATTGTGAGAATTGGTCCCTGTACTAAAGCATTACCAAATTCTCTTTCGTTAACCAGGGCAGTAATTATCTTACAAGCTAAAATACATTAAAAACAATAATATTGTAGTATATGTACATATATACATATATATATATATGTACACACACACACACATATATATATATATATATATATATATATTATAACAGTATATATTATAACAGTAAGAAATCGTTTATTAAAATTATTTTAAATTAAGTATAAAAACAAATCTGTCAACATATTTGATGGAGTACTAATTGTGATTAATGCATATTTCTTATATAAAACCTAAACTGTGTCACTATTAATGAGGATTGTATGATCTTTGAAAAATATTGGGCTTTGAATGAAAGCTATTTAAAGTGTACCAAAAGTATATTTGCAATAGTTCCACTTTAACACGATCAGATATACTTCAGTATATCTTTTGTTGGACTTTTGCACTATGAAAATGAATTGAATGCAAAATTAATTGTTCCAATTTAGCAGACTTTAAGTATAGCAATTTAGTATATGAAAATACAGTTGTGTTTTTATGTAGTATGTAAACAGTTAAGAATTTTTGTTTTAAATTAAAATTTAAAATTTTTAAAATAGCAGCATCTATTTGAAATATTGTTTTCATAAAAAGACCCCAATGTTTTGAACAGTAGTGCAACCATTACTTTTCTTCCAAAAAAAAGAGACACTTTTTACAGCAAATAGTGCCCTAAATTTTGGTTTATTCTAAAAATATATATTTTGCACTTTTAAGGAACTAACACTTTAATTTCAAGTGGTTCATATGCGGCTACAGAGAAAAGATCATAAACAAAAGTTATAAATTTGCAGAAGTTTATTGAATTAGTCTTAATTGGTTTGTTTGAGAGCTTTGAAGAGGGCTGATGCTAGGAGGGCTGTGATCGTGTTAGCTATGGGTGTATTTTATTAATTAATAAGTATTTTATTGCGCCAAATTTCTTGAATATCTTTCAGGCTGTGATTTATAGTGGAACTAATAGGGTGCTATTTTGAACACTAAAAGGCTTCCTTAAAGTGTGTCATTATCTCAGTCTATATAGGACAGCAGAACAGGCTCTGTGAACTGTGATGGAGGCTGGTTAGCGCGCTCTCCATCAAGTTTGATCAAATATCCTCTTGCCACTCTCAGGGTCTGAAGTTGCTGCGTAACACTCCTCCTCTGGGCTTTCAGAACCTGACGTGTGTGAACGAGACACACACAGGGTAAGTGCACATCCATCACTCGACTCAAGCCCTCCCCATCCGGCCCATTAAAATAACAATGCATCTCTCAACTCTGGCTTCAAACTGCTCGAGTGTAATTACTGTTTGCGTTTCTGACTCGCGCGCCTGGCACATTCACTTCATTCGCAAAATAAAGAGCCCTAGAATGGCTTTTTATTCATCTTTTTTTAAACAATCGAGCATGGTTTTCACAACCCTGCTACACGTTTGTGGAAGGGTACCCTTTTTGTACACTTCTGAGTCACATCGGCAAGGAACACACACACACAACAGTGCTGGGAAGATACTTTGAAACTGCAGCTTTCCAAGCACAAGCTAGTGATTTAAAGTAGTTCAACTACAGTAAAACTGCTGTTTTGAAAAAGTACTTGGCTTCACTACAAGCTGCTAACAAAAGGTAACTTAATTGGTGCTATGTAAGGCTTCAGTGCTTTTTGTGTCTTTATTTATACACAGCTGTTCAAAAGTTTGGGGTTAGTAAGATATTTAACATAAAGAATTAAGATTTTTTTTCAGCAAGGATCAAAAGTGACAGTAAAGACGTTTCTAATGTTACAAAAGAGTTCTACAAATAAATGCTGTTCTTTTGAACCTTGTATGCATCCGTGTTTTCACCATCTATAATAATAGTGGTTTATTGAGCAGCTAATCCACGTTACAATGATTTCTCAAGGTTAACTGAGGACTGCAGTAAGGATGCTGAAAATTCAGTTTTGCATTGTAGCAATAAACTATATTTCAAAAAATATTAAAATAGAAAACAATATTTGTAATATTTCATATTATTATTATTTTTAAACCAATTTTCATCAAATACATGCAGCCTGTTACGCCGTAGGCGTATTCTTGTTCCATGTTTTGTATTTGTCTATGTGATCTTGGTTTAGTCCTGT
>JAUMHE010000055.1:12271168-12288007 GCA_032359235.1 Enteromius mattozi
CAATGCAGATTTATTTTCACAGCCACCTTTGCTCAGATTTACCAAGGGTGCCAATATTAGTGGAGGGCACTGTAAATGTAAAAAAAAATTATGCCGTCCATCAGTGAATCTGCTGACACACACCGTGCTGCGTTCGTTTTCATAGGAACATCCCGGCTGAAGATAATGAGGAAATTACATCACTCTCTTTGCCAAGTGCATTCCAAATGATTAAATAATCTTCTCACTCTGAAGTCCCCACTAACAAGGGTATAAGGATGATCGCTTTGATTTGGAAAATGACCATGAACCGTGCGATATACAATACGTGAATCGTCACACCCCTAGTAATGACTGACGATATGTTATCGTGGAAAGATCATATTGATGCTCTGTGTAAAAAGACAAAGCAGAGAATCTACTTTCTTCGCCGTCTTGGGTCAATAGGAGTAAGAAAGCAGATTCTTCTGTTGTTCTTTTTGTCTGTGATAATGAGTTTACTGCAATATTGCAATTCAAGTTTGTCTGTGATGCTAAAAACAAAGTTGTTTAATCAATTAAAAACTTGCTCAGGGATCATAGGTCAGCCCCTTGAGAGACTATACGATTTAGTTTATTATAATAACTTGTTAAGATTATGATTGTTAATCATGTTACCATCAAATCAGAGGTGAGTCCCACGATTTAACAAAGTTAGGCTGAAACACTCTTTTGTGCGTCAGGCAATCCTAGAGTTAAATAAGAAGCTTCATTAGAAATCAAGATTGTGAATATAGTGCAATTGTAAAAGTGTAGTTGGTACAAAGTAATGTTTAAGGGAAGGTAATGTCTTGTGTGTTTGTTGTTGTTAAAAGGATGTTGAAAAATTCTGACTAGTCTGACGATGACCTTAACCTTTATTTAACCAGGCAAATTAATTAAGAATAAGTTTTTATTTTCAGTAACAGCCTGACAGGAGAATTAATATCTCCAGAGAAACATACAAACATATATTACAATACATAAAGCACATAAAATCTCAGTTAAAACATTCACAGGTGGAGGTCAGAGCCCTTACTTGTAAATTGCACATACTGGAATATTTGTCTTTAATTTCAATAACATTTGTAGCACATTCCAATCATTTCGGGCAAATTCAACAGCGGAATGACCATAAGTAGTTTCCTTTCTAGGAATATTCAAGGAAATATAATTTGTAAATATATAAATATATATATATATAGGGAGTATAATTCGCAATGATTAGTAATCAATCTAATTGCTGCATGATATAACACATCTAATTGCTCCAGAATACCTTTGCAATATTTCTTGGCTGACGTGGTAAACACAGATCTATTTAGAAAAAGTCTAATTTATCTTTCTTCTGGAGATTAGTTATGTGGACAGTGAAAGTCAAGGAACTATCAAGCAAGATTCTGAGATATTTATATGAAGATACTACCTCAATTTTTGCCCTATCCGAAGTTATAATGTATTTATCATATCGTTGTTTTTTTTCAAACCACATTGCTTTTGTTCTATTTAAAACTAGATTCAGGTCATTAAAAAACTCTTGAATATTATTAAAACTAGCCTGTGTCTGTTTTAAAACTTCATCATCTCACAGCATAAAGCATAGTATCATCCGCATAATCTGGATAACATAATAGAATGATCCACTGTATCAAAAGCTATAGCAAAGGTCAGTAAAAATAGCTGCATTATAGATATCATTCATAACGTGTACAACTGCTGTAGCACAACTAAATGAAAAAGGAAAACCAGATCGAACTTTAGATAAGATGTTATTTTTGTTAAGAAACCCTATGAATTGATTATTGAATCATTTTTCCATCATCTTTGCAACACGAGGCAAAACTGGAAATTTAGATTATATGAATTCGGATCAGTTTTATCACCACTCTTATCGACGGGAGATACAATAGCTACTTTACAGATTTTAAGTATTTCAACTGTAGTTATAGATAAATTAACAACATATGTTAAATGATCAGATATAATTAAAGCACCTACTTTAAAAAAAGAAAGGATGTAAGGCATCTAGACCAGCAGGCTTTTTTTTACTCCACCCCAAAAGAAATATTTTGTCATTAATTACTTAACCCCATGTCGTTCAAAACGTGTAAAAACTTTGTTTGTCTTCGGAACACAATTTAAGATATTTTGGATGAAAAACATTTGACTGTCCCATTGACTGCCATACAGTTTGTGCTGTCAAGGCCGAAAAAAGTATGAAAAACATGAAGCGACGAGAATACTTTTTTTTTTTTATGGAAAGAAAACTAAAATAATGACTTAATGATTCAGCACCGTAACATCACAGTAGCAGGATTTTAGAGAGAACGCACTGAACGCACATAGCATACACAGTTCTGTTTCAGCACTGCTAAATTAGGATTTTTTTTATGTGAAAGTCTTGATAACATCATAATTGGACCTCAAAGAAAATAAAATAAAAAAAAACAAAGGCAGTTCATGTCAGTTTAAGGACCCCTGTCTTAGGGGATCTGCCAAAAGTTGTTCCAAACAGTTGCTGGTAGCCACTGACTTCCATAGTATTTTTTTCTCCATACTATGGAAGTCAATGACTACCAGCAAATATTTGGTTACCAACATTCATAAAGAATATCTCCTTTTGTGTTCAACAGAAAAAAAAAACCCTCAGCTTTAGAACAACTTGAGGAGGAAGAAATAATGACAGAATTTCTGGCTGAACTGTTCCTTTAAGAAAAAATGAGTGATTTATACACTGTTCTGTCACATTTTTAAATATTTGCCAACACCGTTATAATTCATTGTGTGTGTGTGTGTGTGTGTGTAAAATGCTTCTTGTGAACATCTATGTTTTGCAACTAAAGTTTTTGCAGTATAGACTCTGAGCATACATAATTTATGATTATTTGAGAAGTAGATTATTATGGGTAGAGTACTTGATTAGAGTTATGTTGAACAATGTTGTGTTTGCTGTAATAGGCTTATTGTAATCTTTAACCTGCTCTTGGGTCTCAATGTTTATGTTAAGGAGGCACCAGAAAATCAGGGATATTAGCACAGTTGGTACAAAGGGTCTGAAAGCACAATCTCAGAGCCATTTTCTGAAGTACGAAAACAGTTCATTTACAGGTTCATTTTCAAGTGTGCACTTACCGCTGAACTGTATTTCTGACTGCGCTGAAGTGTCCTCTCATTTTGTCTGTGTGTGTGTGTTGTAGAAATATCCACTGGTCTATGTGTGTGTTCGGCAGAGCGGCATCGATCACGCTCTGATTTGTCTGACTCTTTTCTGCCACAACTTGAGGGTTCCCTACACCATTTACCCAGCCCACGTCCGACAAACCTGGCTAAGGTATATATATACACACACATTCACCCTGTAGCGCCCACAGAGGTCTAGCTTCTTACCACATACCCCCACAGTTCACTTCATTTCCTGCCCTCCAAATGTAAATTTACATCACAGCTCTGTTTGTGTCAGTAGCGCTGGTTTTGTTAAAAAGAAAGGTCTTGTTCATTAATTTCGTACTAGTTTGGTGCAGACACAGCAGTTTCTAAAGCGTGGTGCACTTATTCAGCCAACAGAAGCACCTGTTCACACTTAACAGGGCATAATGGTTTGGTAAGTAATGAAACATACAATTCTTCAAGAATCATGGCACACAGTGCTGGAAACGGCAGTCGACCGCAGCGAGTGATTGGTGGGGGTAAATAGTTTCCTTCTGCAGGTAACGGAAGACGTAGACTCCAGGCCGCGGGGAGGTTTTTGCTTTGTTTACAAGGCTACATCAATAATTACTTAATAGCTGTTTATACAGATTGCTGTGTGAGTAATTGTTAATGTATTTATGATATGCATCAAACTTATGGTGCAATACTTGATTGATTGTCACTGGATGTGGCACACATATGAATACAAATTTTATAGTGTAGATCAGTATTCAAGCTTAATTCGCAGTTCCTTAATTTTCTGAAACAAAATTAGCATGTTTTAGAGTTTTAAGTATATTATGACATGTCGTCGTTCTTTTTGTTTTAGTTGAAGGCCACTCTGCTAAATGTTAGGAGATGTTTTCAGCATTTCAGTAGATGATAGTTTACTTTTTTATCCACAGAAATTGGGAGTATTGCTAAAAGTAATTTGTAATTTAATTACAAGAACAAATACAACAAATATTAGATGATTTTTCACATAATTTCAGATTAAATATAAGTGATTTATCCATCCATTCTCCAAATGGGTATGTTATAGTTAGATTATTTTAAAGTGTGAATGATTATTTTAAAATCATCTTGTAGCCTTTTGGAAATTTGCAAAGACTGCCTAGTCATATAGAAAATATATTTCTCAAACATGCACTTTTCCCTTGATGTAGATGGATCATCATACTAAACCACCCTGACAGTGATTCCTGCAGTTTTGTTATTCAGTGTTGCCACTAAATTTTAGGGCTTATCATCAGAATTGTACAAAAGAGGATTAGGGCCAAGCAATATTTAAAAAAAAAAAAAAATCTTCTTGAGATTAAGGTCATTATAATATGAGATAAAACTTGTTAAATTTAAGAAAAAGGTCAAGATAAAATAGAGATAAATGAGGAAAAAAGTCCTTGAATTTCGAGAAGAAAAGTCAAGATAAAATTCTGAGAATAAAATTAAATTTCACAATATTATATTAAATTACAAATAAAATTGTTAAATTTTGAGAAATAAAATTAAAATAAAAGGTTAAGAATAAACGCATTTAATTACAAGAAAAAAATGTTAATTAGGTAGGTCAAAGGGTTAGTTCACCCAAAAATGAACATTCTGTTATTAATTACTCACCCTCATGTCATTCCAAACCCATAAGACCTTCGTTCATCGTCGGAACACATATTAAGATATTTTTGATGATATCAGAGAGCCATCTGACCCTCCATAGACAGCAATACAACTGAAATGATCCCAGATCCAGAAACATGGTATAAAGACCGGTAAAACAGTCCATGTGACATCAGTGGATCAACTTCAATTTGCGACGATAGAATACTTTTTTTGCGCAAAGAAAACAAAAATAACATCATATACTCCACCATTCTTCTCCTATGACTTGCGTCTTCCACCATTTTGGAGAGTATTACTGTGTAAGCGTACACTTTCTTTTAGGCGCAAACAGCCGCAGATTACTCACGTGCTCATTCTTTCACCTGGATGGAAACAAGGCTGATTACATCAAGTACGTTGAAGCTCGCATATGAAGCACATTGAGATACTTTCTAAAACGGTGGAAAATGTAAGTCACGGGAGAAGAGTAAATTATGTTATTTTTGTTTTTTTTATTCGCGCAAGAAAGTATTCTCGTAGCATCACAAAAGTGAGGTTGAGCCACTGATGTCACATGGACTGTTTTACCGTTTTAATGACTTATAAAAGTAGTGAACTAATAAACGGACTTGTTGGTTTGACTTGGTCTAACGACACACTGACTTAATAATTTTATGCAATTATTGGCTTACTTAATGAAACACACTTTTTCTTAAAATAGCCTCTAATGGAATTAAGGAACCAGAAAGAGTAATACAAACCTGTTAATTTTGTTCTGATTCCCATCCCTTTCTTCACAGTGCCAAGTGACTTCCCCAGACCTCTTGACAGTGTGAATTATGCTGAATTAAGTCCACACTACAGTACAGTAGCAGAATAGTGATAAATGGTTATGTTATGTGGATGAATCAATGCATCGTAAACACGATTTCAGGCACTAGCAAAGGCCTTATCCACTAAACAGCAGACTCAATTACCTGAGATCAGCCGGCGACATGATTATGAGGGTCGTGCATTAAAACAGAGCTGGTATTTATCAACATCGCTGTATGACACTTTTGTTGTAGCTGCATCTCATAAAGTGCCATTATGAAATATGTGCTTGTCCTGCATTTTGTATATTAAACAAAGCAGAAAATATACATGTATAATGGAAATCAGACATTAAACAAAAAGATAAACGTTATTATGTCAGTGCAACATTGTGTAACATACTTAAATGAACAAATAAATAATGTTGGTGGAGGTGGATAATATTTTATCAAGATTTTAATAAAAAAAAAATATATATATTTAATAATATTTTTAGTTTGCAGGATTAGTTAAAAAAAAAAATATTTTTTTTTTGATTAACAACATCACCATTTTCGAAATTTGAAAATGAGCAGCAAATCAACATTTTAAAATAATTTCTGAAGGGTCATGTGACATAATAGACTGGAATAACGATGCTGAAAATTCAGCTTGGCTTGACAGGAATAACATTGTTTTAAAATCTATTTACATAAAAAACAGTTGCTTCAAATTACATTAATATTTCACAATATTACAGTTAACCCCAAAGCTCTGAACAGTAGTGTTATTAGAAACCTAAAAGTAAGGCATCCTGTGACTTAAAAGACTTCATGATGATGACATTTCTAGAAAGTGAATATAGTCAGTAGCCTTGCAGGTTTTTACGGTGCATTCTGGTAATTTCTCTGCAAGAAAAAATTGCCGCTCTGGAGCTATTTTGATAGTAAATTGTACCAGAAATGAATCCCTTCACAGTGCACTTAGTACTGAACTAAGGGACCGATTGAAACACACCCTGTGAGATTCTGACCTTGTCTCTAAATAGACATCAGGGAAGAAATAAAGTGCTGTGAAAGTGCAGTATATGGCCCCTTTAAGTCTCATCTATGTTGTTATTTGTTGGATGAATAACCTAAAGGAATGTCCCATTAGTCACTCTTAATTGAGGCCATTTTGTCTTCTCAGGTCCATCCTTCAGAGGCTGGGTGTCGTCTTGCTCCCAGAAGGCAGTGGCTCAGAGCGAGACGCTGAGATGGACAGCCTCTATTCTCCAGTCATGACCTCTGTAAGCCCCCGCAAAGGCTGAGTGTGCTGTTCTGCTTGAATTGCCAAGATTCAGCATACGATAAGACAAGTGAAACAGCCTGTCGCTTCAGGCGCTGAGCTGCCGGACCGTACTTAAGACGTTTGCGCAGACACACTGATTTTGAAACAGGTTTTGGTCTCAAGACGGACAGTCACCCACGTTTTTGGGGCGGGTGAGGCTGCATTAGTAACCTGCCCTTGATGGGCGCAGTGGTTCCCATGACGATGGGGCACCTGCGGACTGCAGATGTTTCATTGGGAGGTTGCATGAGTCGCTGAACCCATTACTCTGCCTCACTGATGCCTGGAGGTTGATAATAAATCTCCTCAGCCTCCAGATTCACTGTCAGAATCATACTGTTATCTGAGTTTCTTGAAGGAATGTCTTATTAGCCATTTACAAGAAATATTTACAAGAGTTGGGACGTTGGGACTGTCAGAGGATTTGGCATAATCTGCATTAGGATCTTGATTGCACGAAGAGCTGATATTAGTATTAATATGAAGGGCTTTGATTAGATGTGTGCATATGTACGGCTTCTGACTGGCGTAAATGAACAGAGGAAATAATCTGTCATGCCTGGAATAGCATATGAGCTTATCAGGTTTCGCAAGATGGATTTGGGAGAGATCTGGCTCAGTGTGTGTGTGACAGAGAGAGAGTTAAAGAGATAGTTCACTCAAAATTACAAGTTTGTCATTTACGCACACTTATATAATTCAGATCTCGTATGACATACTTTCTTGCATGAATCACAAAAAGAGAATTTTTTGCAGAGCATTAATGCTGTTATTTCTCATTTGGATTTAGTAGTATATAAAAAATACTAAAATAACACTAGACTGAATATGCCCAAGCATGATTACAATTTTAGAGCTGGGTTTTAATACTGACCAACGGTTCAATCTGTTTCTCGTACACTTATCAACACTGTTTGAAATATACCGCATGAATCACTTGAGCCATTTCTGTGGTGCTTTTTTCTTGTCCATTTTGGGCCGTATGGGTTTAGAAGGACGAGAGGCGAGGGTGAGTAAATGATGAAAGAATTGTCATAATTCTTTGTCTAAGCATGAAAAAAGTACCATTTGATTCTATAGAGGTGTCAACTTGCCACTTTCTCTCTTGCTGTAGCACATTTTATGTCTCTCCTCTCACACACAGATGCTGGCTTCAAACATACAGACTTTCAATTTGATTTTTATTGTACTGATTTTGCAGATATTGCAGTTCATTGTTTCTGCTTCATATCTCTTCCTCATCATAAAACTGTCTAGCCTCTCTGTTTTCCCACAAACATTTTTATCCATCATTTCTCCTCTTTTGTTCCACTCCACAGTTTATAGGCGAGCTGTTACGAGAGGGGGGCGCTGTGAGCGTGGGCATCGGTGCACCCAGAGGTCACGGTGGGCAGTGGCTAGCGCGTGTACATCAGGCCATCAGTGACGGTCTAGTGCCTGATGTTAGCGTTGTGCCAGTGGGCATTTCCTACGATTGCCTGCCATGCTACTTTACACGTCCACAGGTGATTAGTGATTAGTATTAACAACACACACTCCGTTCCATAATGACCTCTATTAGACCATCACCATCAGTGCACTGGGCTAATAAACAAACCAATAAACAAATTACAAACACAAGTAGATTCACATTTCCCTGACACAGGCAAACAGGATAATGGTGCTCATAAAAACAATGGTCATAAGGCTTTGCCATACTCTTAACTCAGTATTAAACTTTGTCATGCGACTCTGTTCTACCAACAAGAGTGATGCCTAAAAACATGCAGATCATTTTGGAAAGGTGTGCTATTGCTTATTGAAGCAATCTGACTATTTTCACCTGCCAAACAATTAAACAATTAAAAAAAAAAACTGCCTCATCATAGTTGCAACAAACAACTATGATGAGTCATTAGTTATAATTATAAGTAATTATCACTAAAGAGGGTCGCACACAGGATGAGAAGTTCATTGTGCCACGTCTTTAAAATCAAACACATTGTTTTCAGTGAGTGTGCACACACTGGCGTCACCATTTTACGTTTGTCAACGGCGGCCAGCAGCAACTTCTTCTGCTCTGTGCTTCTCGTCCAGTGTGCAACACCCTTTTGGCTCCTAGTAACCACCCAGAACACCCTAGCAACCACATAGCAAGGCCTAGCAACCAAACAGAACACTCTACCAAACAAAAAATGGTAGCAACCACATAACACTTCAGCAACCACTTATCATTGTCTTAGCAACCACAGGACACCATGACAGCCACCCAAAATAACTTAGCAACCACCTAAAACAACCTAGTGAACACTAGCAATGTTTTAGCCACCACCCAGAACACCCCAGAAACAATGGGTCTCATTCACTAAACATGCGTACGCACAAAGTTTTGTGTGAAATGTGCGTACAGATGTTTTCACGAATAAATCAAGATTCATCAAAAACTAAAATTTATTCTAAATGTACCAAAAAAAAAACAACTCATACCACACGCACGCAATAATCATGTACATCCGGGGACTAAGCATGTATAAAGAACCCTACATATAATTAGATACAGTATGTTATTTACTGGGTGGGTGAAAAGTAACTAGATATTAAAAATTAATATTACAGTATAATTAGCACTCTAAGGAGAGAGTCTGATATGTTTTTGCTGAGACAAACATAAATAGCACACTTTTTTCTGGCTTCCACCTCCGACAGCAAAACCCCACGTTCATTATCGTTAAAGTTCTTTTTCTTTGTCTTTTGTTTCAGTGCCATAATTGTCTTTCTCTGGACGAGCACCGCTTTGCGGAAAGCCCTTATATGGAGCTGGTTTGGGCATGTATTATGTGCACCCTGGCGCTCATTTAGAAGACTCCAAATTCATTAACAGAAGAACGAGTTTAAGAACAAACTCACGTACTTGTTGTGAATTAGGCAGAAAGTTTTCATGAGAAGTTCAAATGTGCATATAATTATGAAAAACGTACGCAATTATTAATGAATGAGACCCAGTGTCCTAATAAAATTATATTGTACTAGCAGAACTACCCAGCTTGATCCTAGCAATCATACAGAACACCCCAGCAAACATCTAACATTGCTTTAGCATTCACACCAAACACCCAGCAACCTCCCAGAACACCTTAGCAACCACCTATCAATGTCCAAGTAAGAAACATTATCCTAGCAACAGCCCAGAACACCCTAGTGACAACCTAGAAATTTCTAGGCAGCCACTCAGCCACTCAGCCTAGCAGTGTCTTAGCAACCATCCAGAACTTTTTAGCAAGCAACGTTTTATCAACATCTAAGAAAACATCGTTATCCTATTATCCTCACCGAACACCCCAGCAAGAACTCAGAACACCTTAGCAACCATCTCTCCTTAAAACACCCGGACGACCACCTAGCAATGTCCTACCAAATATACAGCATTGTCCTAGCAACCACACAGAACACCACATCAACCAACCAAATAGTAGTGTTAGCATCCACTTAGCATTGCTATTGTCAACCACAGAATATCATGACAACCACAGAATACCAAAACAACTTGTTATTATTCTAGTAACCACACAGAACACCCCAGCAACCTCCTAGCATTGTTTTAGCAACCAAACAGAACACCCTAGTGATCACCTAGCAATGTTCTAGAAAGCAACATTACCCTAGCAACTGCCCAGAACACCTTAGTGACCACCTAGCAATTTCTTAACAACCACCCAGAACTTTTTAACACCCAAAACACTGTAACAACCTCTTGGCAACATCCGAGAAAGAAACATGATCCTAGCAACCTCACAGGACACCTTAGCAACCATCTCTCCCAATCATCCAGCATTGTCCTAGCGCACAGCAACCAAACAAAGACCAGTGTCTTAGCGACCACTCAGAACACTCTAGCAACCACCGATCAGTGTCCTAGCGACCACCCAGCAACATCCTAGAAAATAACTTTATCCTAGCAATCTCACACAACACTTATCCACCACCAGAACTCCTTAGCAACCATCTATCCTTATCCTAGCAACTTACCAAGACTCCCTAGCGACCACCGCCTAGCAATGTCCCACCAAGCATCCAGCATTGTCTGGGCAACCTCACAGAAAAGCACAGCAACCAACCAAAGAACAGTAACTTAACTACCACCTAACATTGTCTTAGCAACCACTCAGAATACCCTAGCAACAGCATAGCAACACCCTGGCAGCCACCAAAAGCAAACTTTTGAGTTGAGTCAGGGGCGTCGTGTGGGGCTTAAGTCATTAAGGAACACCATAGCAACAGCCCAGAGCACCCTAACAACCATACAGCGGTGCTCAATAAAGCACTCCGAAGTCTTGCACAGGAATTGCGCTTATGTAGTTCTGTATTTGTAATTCCTAAGGTGAAATGATTCAGTACATAGTAATAAGCAGAAATATTTAGATAATTAAAATCAGATGGTGTGGGGGTTTTTTTTGGTTTGATGATTTTTAGTATGCAGCTTGTGAGATGTGTTTTGTAACTCAGCAATGGTACAGACTAGAATGTGTCGACGAGAGAAATGCGAGAGAAATTAAGAGAAATCTATATTATCGCGTGCATCCATCTCAAATAGATGCCAGTTATTATAGTGATTACAGCCACTAATTGCTCTTCACCATTAGAGCTCCGTGATGCTCCGTCGAATTAGATCCAAGTCATTTGATCAGGCTGTGTGAGTGTCAGCGTTTGAGGGAGTGTTTTTTCATTTGTTTGTGTGGTCTGGAGGCCGGCCTGATGTCTGCTCTGCGGTTTGCCGTCTCCCTGCTGAAGGGTGATCACAGAGGAAGTGTTAGGATCCATTTTGCTCAGGCTTTCTCTCTGAAGGTATGACTCACACACTCTCTCTCATCCATACACACACTCTCAACATAAAAAAATTATAGTTTCATACAAATGCAGACCCTTAACGCAGTGGTTCTCAGCTGGTGGGCGGCCGGGCTGTTCTGATAGGGTCACAGATAGCAGGGGAATAATAAATGCAAATAATACAATCCATCTTGCCCTGCAATTATGCATAGAGTAAGTATAGTGAAACAAATTGACTAATTAACATTAAAAAGTGGAGAATAATTCATAAGCTTGCAGATTAATCAAATGTTTGGTAATATTTGGGTTTTTACAATACCACGATTTGAGTAGTTAATATCAATACCTAGAACTTCTTTTAAAAATGGTTTCATGATTTTATTTTGTATACCACTGCAAAAAGTTGCTATTGAACTGCAAAAAGTTCAATATCAATATAATTATTAACAAATTACGTAAAACAATAGATTATAGCTTTTAAATACATACATAAACTACTGTTAAAAAAATGGGGTTGCTACTTTTTTTAATAATACAATTTTAATACAAATAATCTAAAATAAATGCATGTTTTTTTAGTATTGTTCATCAAATATTCCAAAAAAGTCAGTTTTCACAACAAAAAGCAGCACAATTATTCTCAACACTGAAAATAATAAGATAATATTTTTGAGCAGCGAATCAGCATATTAGAATGATTCAGCAGGATCACGTGACACTAAAGACTGGAGTAATGATGCTGAAATTTCAGTTTTGCACTACATAAAATATGTATTATTAACAACTTAGAATAATACTGCTTTACTTTTTTTTGATCAAATAAATGTAGCTTTGGTGAGAATAAGAGAATAACAGGTTTCAATAACACAGGGAAAAAATCACCAACCCCAAACTTTAGTGCAAGTATACATTTCTTCATTTTCTCAAGTGAACAAGTGAACAAGTGAAGCAATACAATAAAGAGTCAGGAAACAAATGACAAGCATTAGAACAAATGCAGTAGGACAAATATGCAAATCATTTTCAAAAGAAAACTTCTTATTGTAATAGTTATTCACTTAGATATACTGATTTAATGCTATAGAATCATGGCTTTTCTCTTGATGGTTTATTAAAGCTGCTAAAGTTATCTATCCATCCAAGTGAAACATTTTGTTTATTATTACAGTTTGTTTGAAACGGAATAACTGTAAATTACAGCTATTTAAACTGCAAGGCCTAAAACTGATTCACAGTTTTGTTAAACTAAACTAATTACTAAACTCTGTTACTAAAGCATAAGAAGCACAAATCTTTGTTTACAAACCTACATTGTTGGATCTGTGGTTATACTAATTCATTTAATATGTAATTGTAAGCATAAATCTGTTTACTTGTGTGGAGTAAATCAATCTCGTACTCCAAAGTCTTAAATCGAAACCAGCGAAGAACCACCTCCCTTAATTCGACATCTCAATTTTTGAAGCTTATGTATGAGCACTGTGAAAAAGTTTTACACTCTCTCGTTCTCTCTCTCTCTCTCTCTCTCTCAGGAGATGTGCAAGAGTGGGAAGTGTCGTGTGGATGGAGGGCGCCCCCTACAGGACCTGCTGTTGACCGCCATACTGCACGACAGGTTTCTTCAATCCCTCTGTTCCTGTATTCTATCTGCAGCATTCCACTCTCCATCCATCTCTTCCCAGTTGCCCCTGTAGCATCTTTGGCACATATGGTCAAAGATGAAAGACTTCACACATTTCGTTTATTCTTCCTGCATCCTTCACTGTAGATTTCCTTATCAGTCATGAAGGTCCCTGGAGGTTTGGACCTTCAATTCTTCTTCATCTTTGGGTTTTTATTTGACATGGGAAATTGTTAAAACAAGAAAAACAACAGGAAGAATAAACATTGACAGAAGGGTGCTGTTTGAGAATGATGGATGAGACCTTTCAGTCCACTTCAGCCAGTTTAACTGAGACTCCAGTCTGCTGAATCAGACCTCCAGACCCACGTGAACAAAACGTTTCTGGTAATCAACTCAGGTTCTCGGGATAAGCCAGTTATTCCAACTCTGACTCATAATGAGCTGGAATATCCTGTAAAATCTACCAAGAGCTTCTTCAGTCTCTTCCGAGGGCCTCGGGGGGATGTTATATGGTTTAAAGCGGCAAATCCACAGCGGGAAGCCTTATCATGAAGACTCAGCCCTGCAGGCTAGGCATTTGCATTTTGACAGCTGGTAATAATGTATTGTTGTAAAGCCTTTTGTTGTACACGTTAGGGAGCGAGAACAGTGAACAGTCAGGTAACACAGTCACAGGAGGTTTGCAGAGGACTGTAATGTAAATTTAATGCTGAGATCAAGGTACTGAGGCTGCTTCAGGGAATTAAACCCCTATATGTGTATATATTGGACAAAAAAAGTTGTGATAAAATTAAATGTTATTTACTTAATCAGGATGGACACTATCTTCAGCCAGAAGGATGTTTCCTGGCTCCTCCCTCCCGCTGTCATGCCTGAACTGTCTCCTCCTGATAGACAGCAGACAATTGCACTGACTCTTCATTTGATGTACTGTGAGTCTGTTTGACACACGCAAGCTCCCAAAGATCAAACTCTTGCACTTTAATAATCGTTACTCTTTGAATGAGGCTAAGCTTTGTGTGTGTGTGTGTGTGTTTGTTTTATTTTAGCTTCAACTTCATGTATGGCCGTCATGTCTACCAGCCTGGTGTCCTGTTTGCTGCTCCACAAGCATCGCAAGGTGTTTTAAAAACTCATTTTGGGCTTTAAATCACATATTCATATCACTGTTGCAAAAGTATTCATACCCCTTCATGTTTTTTTTTTTCATGCTTTGTTGATCAACCCACACTCCATACATCATAATGACAAAGCAAAAGCAGAACTGTCACAACTTCGTAAATGTATGTTAGGGAAAAAAGCAAAATGCATAAGTATTCAAACCCTTAGCTCAATGCTTAAAGTACCTTTACAACCTCAAATCTTTTTTAGGTTTTACACATCAGCATTTGGAAGTTAACTGCTATTCTTTTCCTCACGTCTTTACCTCTTAATCTCTGTCAGGTTGGATGGAGACAGACGCATATTTTCAGGTTTCTTTAGAAATACATGATTGGGTTCAGGCTGTGGCTGGGCCACTCAAGACATTCACAGAGTAGTCTATAAGTCACTCTTGCTGTGTGCTTGGGTCATTGTCCTGTTGGAAGGTGAACCTTCTGCACAATCATAGGTTCTGAATGCTATGGACTTTTCATTAAGGCCATCTCAATATTTTGGTGTTTAAAGCTTGTCTTCTACTCTTCTACTCAGTCCCTGCCGCATAGCTTGAGGCTGCTACCAGCACACTTTACTTTTGGGATGGTATTCTGTGAGTGATGAGCAAAGCGGGTTTTCTTCAAACATGATTTTAGAGAATCATGTTTCTCAGAGTCTGTATGTCCTTTAGGTGCTTTTTTGCAAGTTCCAAGTTTTCATGTGTCGAATGAAATGACAGATTAGATTAGACTGTACAGAAATTGAAATTTACACGTAAATGCTAATGCACACTGCATACACAGTCACGCAATGCTGGTGTTGTTAACTTTAACATTTTAAAAGTATAACAATAATAATAATTTGCATGGTTTGATGAGATATAAGCTAAGCGATTGTTAGACTTAGTCACCATTGGTAGTGTGATCTATTGTAATGCTTTTTTTCTCACTTGGTCAGAACAAAAGTGGCAGACTTGTTACTTGTTTAGATGACGATATCCAGTGACAATATTAATTTGGGTCATACTTCCAAGAAATAGGCTAGTATCTGTGAAAAAAAATAATTCCGCAAAAAACCGCAGTTGCTGTTTGGCGACAAAGAGACAAAATTTACAGACTGCAGCTTTAAAATACTTGTTATTACAACACACATATTTATGTGCTTTATGTACTAAATGTTGCATTAAAGCATGTATCTAGACTGTGTATTAATAAAAGCATATATATATTGTATATTGACCAATACGTAAAAAAAAATAATAATACCAGTTCTATTAGCCAATAAAAATCTATGACTGGAACTCTTTTATAATAGTAGCTACATTAATTGGTTTATAAATCATCCACTGGTTGTAGATGATTCATAAAAGCATCAAACATGGTTCTGCTTGCTTTAATGACGTTGCTAATGATTGTAACGATATTCTCCCTCTTTCTCAGGGCGTGCGAGTATCCGTGCTGTGCAGGGACATCTGTTGGCTGTTGGAGGAGGTGTTGTTTAGGAACACAGACGTGGGTTATGGTGGCTCTCTGGTCGGGCTGGTGCATCATGCGCTCTCTCTGCTCCACCCGTATCTGCTCCTGGCTGCAGCTCCACCCACAGGAGAACCCATCATCGCCCCCCGGCCCGATCCAGACTCTCTGCTCATACTGAGCCAGCACTGCGACTTGCTCACTCACGTCTTCATACACGAGGCTGTAGGAGGTGGGCAGAGTGTGTTGAAGATTGGGTGGAGGCAAGGAAACTTGCTGTTGGCAGGCGTCATGCACCTGTCTTTTCTTGAGGGGGCATCAGTGGGAGTTCTGGCTCATTTAGTATACATTGGCAAAATAAGAAATGATGACTAAAGAAAAAGAAAACTTGAAAGTTCATTTTATTTTGTGTAAGGCATGTTAGTCTATTGCTGCATTTTTGGTTAACAACCATGGTAAAATAGTGACCTAATGTTTAAGGGATATTTCATCTGAAAATTCATATATACTCCTGTTAAAAAGTTTGGGGTGAGAACGATTTAAGAAAGAGTCTTTTATGCTCACCAAGGCTGCATTTATTTGATAACAAATACAGTAATATAGTGACAAAAACAATATTAATGTTTTTACATTTATTTTGTAATGCATAATATATAATAATTTTTATTAAATATCATTATAATTAAAATAATTTTCTAATTTAATGTTTAAAAATGTACTTTTTTACTGTAATAATGCGAAGGTGGATTTACGCCAGTCTTCAGTGTCACATGATTCTTCAGAAATTATTCTAATATATTCACAGTTGATAACAGTGGGCTGCTTGATTTATTTATTTATTTTATTTATTTATTTATTTTTGTGGAAACTGTGATATTTTCTTTAGTATTTTCTTTTTCTTTT
>JAUMHE010000055.1:12294711-12354184 GCA_032359235.1 Enteromius mattozi
TATATGTATAATATGCGTATATATGCATATATTTATTTCAGCCATGACAATTCTTGGGATAGATTGCAAAATATGTATTATTGTAAATATACAACATGCATAGATTTTGCATTTAGTCTTGGCTGACTACATCTGCTTTGCTGCTGCTAAAGAGAGGAAGACCCCCGTAGCAGATATAGGGGAGGTGGTGGGCTAAGATGCTCTCATTGAATACATCATGATTAATTAGGTTTTAATTACTAAATATTTGTACAAGTACGCTTCAGAAAAGGGTAAGAAAAGTATGTGGAACCTTTGGAATTAGTTGTTGATGTGTTTTTTATTAATATTACCTGATGTTCAACAAATCCACACACAATGTGCTTTAACTTACAACACACCAACAAATATACAATTATAATCCTTCATGTCTTTACATGTCTTTACACATCCCATTAAACACTGACAGTGTATATTTGCATAAAGACTAAATGTGAATCGGATTGCAGCGTTAAATGAAGTAGTTTTAACCATTAAACGGTCTACGTAGATGCTGATAGCTTCACTTCAGCTGCTGATGCTTTAACTTTAATGAATTATTAATCCCACTGGATTTCTGTGTTACTGAGTAATCTCACTCTGCTCAAGACTAGAGCCTTGATGTTTTATAAGAGAGTTGCTGCACACCAAATTGTGTTCCAGCATTATTAAATAATATTTCAGTTCTGTCCTGGTGTCATGTGATGCTCCAGCGCTGTATATTTGATGTGTTTCTGTCAATCTTCTGTAGAGAGTTCATCTGTCGACTTGGTGAGAATGGTGATTCGCACCTTCATTGATCTTGGGGTAAGTAATTCTGTACATCCCGATTCATTTATACACACACACGCACACACACAAATGTGTATAAATATACAGAAGCTGTAAATAAAAGTGCAAGGCCAGAGTAAAGTGTAACAATATGTAGCAGGTGTTGTAAAAAAAAAGATGATTAATTTGGCCTCTGGAGACTAAACAGCATTTATGTTTCTGTGCTTTAGGTGTTGATTGAGGACGGCCAGAGAGAAGATGTGTATCTGGATGTCAGTCCTCTCTTCTCTCAGTGTGCTCACAAAGAGAAACTCTTGCAGTTTTTTAAACAGTTTATGTATAACTGAAAGAGAAAATTAAGAAATTCAAAGAGAAGTCAGTCTCCGCTGGGAATGATAACAGTAAGCACTTCTGAAATTCTTGTTCAGTTCTTCAGTGTTGTGTAATTCATTAATTATGAATGCTTTTTTGTGTTTATTTTGCCCAGCATACTTGTTTTTTTCCGTGATATACCTAATGCTGAGGTTGCTTTTTTGTTAGGTTTTGTTGTTGAGAGCCCAGAATTGGTTTAGTTAATGGTTAGATAATGGCTATTCAGTTGGTTAGGTAATGTTCTCTGTTTATAAAGAGCAGATAAATTGCTGAAAAGTGGAGTGTGCTGTTCATTATTATTCTTTTAACTGTAATGAATATGCAATGGGCTTGCTTCAGTACTTAAGTTTCTGATAATTGACCCAGTTGCAGTGTTTCTGTCATGGTTTGATTTATAGTTTTAGCCACACAGAGCTGCATATGAATGTTCATATGTACGCTAACATTCCGCATTACCTAAAACATTAACATGATTTATCACATATATTTTCTTACTATGCATATTCTGCTTCCATTAGCACAAACACTGAACGCCAAAATATCATTTAACTGTTTTGCTTTTACTTTTCCTTAGCTTCAAAAATAGCCACAGTTGCATTTTAAAATGAATCTAAGATAATCACAAAAATGCACATAGATTAAATTAATAATTAATAATATAAAATAATTAAATTAATACTAACTGTACATTATACAATTCTGAAAAAAAAAACTAATAAATGACTAATATAAAAAGGATGGATACTATTTTATATATATATATATATATAATTATAGATTATTTCTTAATAATTTAAGAATTGTTCTAAAAAAGCGTCTTAAACTTAAAAAAGAAAGAAAAAATGACCTTTTAAAATATATTACAATACAGATATATCATCTCCTGAGATAGGGAAATGCTAATTACTATTATTTTATTGGTAGTAGTATTATTTCCATGATATAGGGAATTGATTTCAATGCTGTATTTATAAATATTAGAGATATCTGGCATTAGAGTATGCAATACTTTTGAAATGTCCAGAAAATGAGAAGAAAAAACATTTGTACTCTGTGATTCCAGTCCAGTTGAGTTTCAGGAGGTTTTCTCTAAATGGACTATTGATGGGTAATAATCATGACGGATGCTACAGAGACACGGGCACTGCACTATCACTCCCTGGAAATGACTTTGGCTCTATATATACCCTTCTCTTGACAGTTTCATTTATAAACACCGGTCCATGCAACATGAGAACAGTTCTTGAGTAAATGTGCATTTACACACAACCATCATTCTTGAGTGAGTGGCCTTGCGCGTTCGTCTGAAACACAAAGACTAACGGACGGCTGCTGCTTGTGGCGCAGAAGTGCTGAATAAGCTCTCTAGAGCCACCCAGACAATCGACCCACAGACTCGCCACACACACACACTCGTACATGAGCTTGAAAGCTGGAGATGAGAAAAGAATAGGGTGATTAACAAGAAACTAGATAGGCTGAGAAATAACAGTTGGCTGCTGCACTCAGGGATTCACTTGATTAACACTTTGCTTTAAAAATCACTTTGTTTTAAGGTTGGCATAAAATGGAAATTCACCCTATCTATTTTGTGAATTCATCTTATAGATTTTGTTCATCCATATGTTTTTTATTTCTTCATTTAATCAAATAGTCGTAACTTGATCCTCAAGATTTCTCTCTGGTGATATAGTCCAGACTTCTCCAATCATTTAGTGTACTTAAACCCTGCTCTTTTCTTGCATTTGACTGAAAGCCTACATTAGTTTTTGAGTGGTCACTGATTAAATCAATGACCAATGGATCCGAGTTTTATGGATCTTCCAGTGAATCTGGTAGATAATCACAATATGATAGAAAACATCTGTCGCTAGATTTTTTTTATGACTTTAAGGTACTCTGAAAAATGGCTACAACTCCTGCTTTTATTGTATTAAGATTTGTATTAATTCTAATGATTTTTCCAAATATAAGAATCAGAATCCTGAATAGTTGCCTTATTTTGAATGACAGTGTAATTTAGCACAAAAATAATGTTTCTGCAAACCAAACCTATTTATCTGAAGCTGAGAATAGATAAAATGGACACAAAATAATGAAGGCTAACATACACAGGTCAGTAATGCCCTCTACTGGAAACCCCAGTTTGACACTCACTTGAAACTAAATGATAAAAAAAAACACAGTGATAATGACAATAAAGGCTGCGTTACAAAAGTTTGTCTTTTAAAAATGGCCAAGAGCATAATGTTTATTTTATTTTCTTCGGTTAGAAAAATAATCCATGTTTTATGGTGTCAATATGAAATAATTGTAAATGCAGTAGTGGCACTTGAATCAATGTAGATCTTCCTGTTACACGACTGTGTTCCGTATCGATCCGATCTGGTCAATCCGACACTCCACGACATCTCCCTTCTGAAACAAATTAAAACAACATGCTGACCTTGAGAAAATCAAACAATATAATGGAAATACAAAATTTGACTGCTTTTGAGAACCACTTTAAAAGGAAATTAGTATCTTTTTGTACACTAAAATGAACCAACTGGGACGCAGATTAATATACATGTTATATATTGACATCATTTTTGAGGAAGTGAAGTTTCTGTTAACAGCTCCTCAAACAATCCAAACGCATGCTTATACTCAGCGGGGCACGTTTGCTTGTGTATCTCAGCGGACTAGATAAATTTAAATGTGATAGTACCTTTTAAGGGCACTCATAAATGTCAAAATGCAACAGTTTTCTAACGGAGCTAGCACTTTTTTGTTGTGTAAATTGCATTTATAATCACACAGGATTAATGTTAGTTATTTTCTAACAAGCTCATATTTGGTGTAAATGACATGTGGCGTGGCAGCTGCTTTTCTCTTGGGCTCGTCTGCCGCACGCCGAATGAAGATCACTGACTGAATGAAGGTTTTTGTTTTTTATTATATTTTAGAGCTATTAGGATGGATATATTGTGCATATGACTAAAAGTTTTAAGATTTAAGTGGTACAAAAATGCAATTTTATTTTGCATGTATAAATATTTTTTCAACCACTTGGGTAAAAGAGTCACTTCAATAATTATATAAGTTTTGATTTATATTTGATAGAAATGGATAAAAATTATTTTACAAATGCAATTAATTTCTTAATTTTAGCTCATACGAATTTTTGATGATATCAGAGAGCTATCTGTCCCTCCATAGACAGCAATACAACTGAAATGATGCCAGATCCAGAAACATAGTAAAAAAACATTGGTAAAACAGTCCATGTGACATCAGTGGCACAACTTTAGTTTTGCGATGCTACGAGAATACTTTTTTGCGCAAAGAAAACCAAAATTGTTGAGCCACTGATGTCACATGGACTGTTTTACCGATGTTTTTTTACCACGTTCCTTGATCTGGAATCATTTCAGCTGTATTGCTGTCTATGGAGGGTCTGATGGCTCTCTCATTTCATCAAAAATATCATAATTTGTGTCGGAAGATGAATGAAGGTCTTACGGGTTTGGAATGACATGAGCGTTTAACTCTGAATATCATTGGTTACGTTAACAACCCGTCAACCGTAACGTAACGATATAATATTTCATTATATCTCATTTGAAGAAAATGTAGTTAGAATTTTTCTTGGTAAGTGTGTGATTGACTACGGATAACTGGCTAAAGAACAGCTGAAGTCAGTAATTGCATCTTTGCACCACTTTGTTCATCCCTGCAATTCGCTCGGTAAATCAGCTTGAATGGCTGTCAGTTCTGTCGATGCCAATTAGAAACCTTAAATACTGAAGCCAGTGCCTGTTAAATGTGCCTCGTTTCTTTTCAAACTTCAGTTTTGTGTGAAAACTGACATCACAACGGCGTCAATAAGACCATTCCAGCTGGTCTTGTGTTGTTCTTATTGTGTCAGTGTCAGTCACACTGTTCTGACTGTTTGAACAGAAGGGAATCAGCCAGACTTTATCTGCGAATCAAAACAAAGGTTTCAGGAAAGGCTTTAAGCGGGTGTTAACAGCCTGCCAGGTGCAGTGATTGTGGGTTGTGACGCTAACGCAGTCATGTTGAAATAAACATTGATTTTCCCATAGAAGAGCTCACCTTTAGATACACAGGTGGATTTCTGAACACCCCCACACCTGGAGGCGTTCCAGTCAAAAACACATCACCTGGACAAAGAGTCACAAACCTGCACAAAAACACCAATTTGAGAGGAAAATGTATCAAATTGAATGCATATTACACTACCAGTCAATGTTTTTGAACAGTAAGATTTTTACTGTTTTTTAAAGAATTCTCTTTTGCGCACCAAGCCTGCATTTATTTGATTCAAAATACAACAACAAAAAAAAAAAAAAGTTCTATTCATCAAACAAAAAATTCTACTCAGCAGTTTTCAACATTATAAATTGTAATAATATTAATAATTGTTTTTTTTTTAGCAGCAAATCAAAATATTTGAATGATTTTTGAAGGATCAGGTGACTAAAGTAATGCTACTAAAAATTCAGCTTTGAAATCACAGAATAAATAAAATATATTCAAATAGAGAACAATTTTAAATAGTACAAATATTTCAAAATTGTACTGTTTTTGCTGCACTTTGGATAAAATAAATAAATACAAAAGAGAAGCCTTTAAAAATAATACAAATCTTACTGTTCAAAAACCATTGACTGGTATTGTAATTAAATACAAGGCATTACTAAAATAAAGAAATTGAATTTACGAAGTTCTTGTTTACTCAAGGATCAAAAAAGATGCGTTAAAGGTAACGGTATTTACTATTAATATTATAATACATTTATTAATAATTAGTTATTCATCAAAGAAATATGAAAACATAACTTGTGCAAAAAGTATTTAAAGTATTATTAGAATTTTTTACTTAAGCAGCAAATCAGCATATTAAAATGATTTCTGAAGGATAATGATGCTGAAAATTCAGCTTTGCATCACAGGAATAATACAATTTTACAATATATTAAAATAGAAAACAGTTATTTTAAATTGAAATAATATTTAACAATATAACCATTTCTATATTTGTGATCAAATAAATGCAGCCCTAAAGAGCATAGGGATTTTCCAAATACAAGCACTTGAAACCAGAGTGAGTTTGCTTACTGTGAGACCCAGGCGATCAGCTTCTCCGTTTGAAAGATCATTTGATTGGTGTTACTGTCCTGAACTGCAGCCCCATTCACCAGACAGCGGATACCCAGGTTATGAACATCTGTTTGACCAGAAATACTGCTAGTATTAATTATCAAATACAACATCTGTCTTTTTCATATTTTAGTATTTTCCACTTTACCTTTAAATGCTGCAGTAGTAACCAGAGCTGGCCCGAGTGGACAAAATGTGTCAAATGTTTTTCCCAGCAACCACTGCTTTCCATTGCGCTTCATCTGCCAATCACGAGCACTCACGTCATTCGCTACAGTGAAACCTGCAACATAGGAAAGAGCCTCCTCTTCCTGACACAAACAAATATATTTGACATGAATTAGGTTGGGGCATTGTGGGAATACCAACAGGAATAGCTTAAGAAATGTCCTGCTATAGGACGCTGAATTATACACAAGTCTTTATTGACTGGTATATGAAACAATAGTCAGAAAATGTAATAGTACAGTACATCTTCAACAGATGGAGATATAAATGACTTTTAATACCTTAATATGCTTCCCTTTTCGACCAATCACAAAGGCAAGTTCTACCTCCCAGTCCACTTCCTGTAAAATGCCACAATGTGAAAATGTGGATTATATTTCTAAGGATTACATATGATACATTTTCAGTATTCAATGATGAATAACATGAGATTATTTTAAAGTTGGATACTTCACGTCGAACAGAAATCCCAGCAGGCCCTACAAGACCCAGTCTCATAGACTAGTTATTCTGTAATTTGACGAGTCATTATTGGATAAACAACTGTCAGTTTGAAGCTCACCTGACTCTCCTTTGGTAGAAGGATGTCATCAAAAGGGCCAGTGATGGTGGAGGGGAATTTGCTGAATATGATGGGCTCTTCAGGAATCGGGGCATTTTGCTCAAGGCAGTGGTCTTTATAATTCATACCAACACACACCACCTTCTCTGGGCCGGTCACTGGGGATAGCAGCCTGATATCTGACCGCGCCACTACATGCTGACCGCTGGACAAAGCCCTGAGAGAGATGAATTAATGCCATTTACTATAAAACAACACATTATACCCATAATATATATTTGATATAACTAATAACATGTATATGTATTGAATCTTTATAATGCCAGCTACAAGATGAGACACAAGACTAAATTGGTTGCATATACAGTTGAGGTCAAATGTTTACATCCCCTTTTCCGAATCTGCAAAAAGTTAATTATTTTACCAAAATAAGAAGGATCATACAAAATGCATGTTATTATTTACTGACCTGAATCTTTACATATAGTCCACAAGAGAAAATAATAGCTGAATTTATAAACGACCCTGTTCAAAAGTTTACATCCCCTTGGTTCTTAATACTGTGTTGTTCCCTGAACTATCCATAGCTTTTTTGTTTGTTTGTTTGTATAGTGATAGTTCTTTATAAGTACGTTGTTTGTCCTGAACATTTAAACTGCCTGCTGTTCTTCAGAAAAATCCTTCAAGTCCCACAAATTCTGTCATTTTAGTATTTTTGTGTATTTGAACCCTTTCCAGCAGTGATAGTATGATTTTGAGATCTATCTTTTCACACTGAGGACAACCGAGGGACTCATTCGCAGCTATTAAAGAAGGATCAAACGCTCACTGATGCTCCAGAACGACACACGATGCATTAAGAGAAGGGGTGAAAACTTTTGAACAGAATGGAGAGTCCCCAACAACAGGTGACATGCATTTAAGGTCAAAAAACACTTTCATTGTTTTAAATTGTGTTTATTTTTATCTTATTTGCTCAAGGACTCTCAAACCCCTCCTTTACGTGATGCTAATCAGTGATTGGTCTAACTTTAATTTCTTCATATCTGTAATGCCTGATAAAGTAGTGTTTGCAGGGCTGCTTTGTGTACAGTGTTACCGGGGGTAAGCGCTATTTCTACTGCTCCAAAAGTGGCAAAGAATGAATTTACATTTCCAACACATTCAAGTTTTCCCAGGTCTGTGCACGCAACAAAAGGGTGGGCAATACGCTAATGTTTCATGTTGATGACGTCAGCATGAAGGCTTGGGATTCATTTTAAAAATGACCCATTTGAATGATTCAGATTCTATTTTTTTTTATTATTTATGCTCCCACAGAAATATCAATATTAATTTAGAAATGAAAACTGGTTTTTATATGTATAAATTGCATATTTAAAATATTTTCAAATAAAATTAACCTTTAATAAATATAGAATTAATAGATCCAGTCTGGTATTTGGCGTTGACTAAAATATATACTCTCTCTGATATATTTGTGCTACAGTGTGAATTCTTAATACCTCTTGGCACAGTCCATTCCCTTTTGCCCCATTTCTAGGAACTGTCTCATAGTGGAAGGTATGGAGGGGTCGAAGGCTTTCAGATCAATGACCCCCTGACCTTCTGCCTGCTCCACCCCGACTCTGACGCCCCCCTCTCCTCCTCTGTGGCAGAACTGGACGAGTCTCATAGCGGCTGAGCTAGTGGTGTTTCTGACAGTGCCTGCAGAGAATACGGCATTGAGTCTCCTCAGACTGAGCTGAGAGATACCCACAAATCTCATCTGTTAAAAAACAGAGGAAAAGAGAGACAGACAGAAGAAAAGACATAGAGCAGTGAAAGAGAGAAATGGACAAACATACCAAGAGGTGCAAGATGATAGGAGAACTAACATGCCCTTCAAGTGGACACGGAAATATCATATTTGCAAATTCCAAGCACAGTAATGACCAAGCAAAGTCATATTTAAGAGAGAGATGATCTGACTCGTGACGCTGAAAGGGGTTTGTTGATTTAAAGCATTGCGAAAGAACTAATCTATAATCTCTATATAGAAATTAGCAAGTCTGTAGTGAATTATGTCATTTAAATTTTGCTGTATGTAAATACTGTATTTATATCTTTTTAAAGCCGTGATGTACAGTACAGCTTAAAGGACCAAACCTGCAGAACATTTTTTTTTTTTAAATAAAACTAAAAGAATTACAATAAATGTAAAAATAAAAACAAGTAATAGAAAATAATAAAAGAGAAAAAAAAGGTAACACATAAATTAAGGATTTATTTTTATTGACCTTGGGAAAGGCATCATTAAATAAAATGCATTATTATTATTATCATTATTTTTATTATTATG
The DNA here is from genome assembly GCA_032359235.1 of Enteromius mattozi. NCBI lineage: Eukaryota > Metazoa > Chordata > Actinopteri > Cypriniformes > Cyprinidae > Enteromius > Enteromius mattozi. The sequence goes on from JAUMHE010000055.1 coordinate 12,304,170, forward strand.
GATGCAGGTTTGGTCCTCCATAAGGTTTAACCTTTATTAAACCACAAAACATGGAGCAACTTCAACACATCTGCATTGTGTTAATAAGATGTTGCCAACCTATAATCAAAATGAAAATAAAAAAAATGTTACTCACAGGACATTCATAGTTTGTTCACAAGCCATGTGATAGATATGAACAATTTTCATTTTATATTTCTAAGGCTCCTGTGTGTTTCTGACATGAAGCAGCACTATTTCAGATAAAGGCACCAAAGCAGCCCAACCCCAGCTTAAGTAGGTTTTTTGATTATGTAACAGAAATTTGGCTAAAATCAAATTACTGATTGCTTAAGACAACATGTTTATCGCTAGAAATAAGATACCGTGCAAGACAGTGCAGATAAGAGGTTATTTTCCCCTGCATTCAGTTTCTTGCAGCGCTGTGACAGTCCTACCTGATCTGGATGCAGGAAACAGCAGGTTTGATCATGCACAGTACAAAAATCCAATAAAGACGACACAAATCATCTGTCTGGGGTTTAATGTGTAACTCGCCGCGATATTTCACTGTTATAAGAGTAAAATTACACAATCTTTGTACTTTGACACAAGTGTCTTTGTACTTTCGCACACTCTGTCGCCGCTGTCATGTGACTTGACGTCCGATTCGTTCTTTTGAGTCGGATCTTTTCATTTCATGGTTGAACCTGTTCACGGATTTTTGATGAAGTGTTCAGAAATATTGTTTAAGGAAAATAAAAATTAAAAACGAGAGAATGTGTGTTTACGACCATGCATAAAATGGCATACAAAACAAATCTGGTTACATGATGATGTAATTCAATTTTATTATGCACTAAATGAAAAAAATACTAATTTATTAAGTTGGAAATATAACAGTTTTCGTTTGTTGTTAAACCTAATATAAACAAAATAAACAGTCGCGTGTTGTGTCTAGAGTGGGACCTCTTTGGTGGGTCGACAAAATAGTTGTTTTTTGAGCCGGTTTGTAACGAACTGTTCAAAAGAACCGATTCTCAAAACTGAGCCGGACCTTTAATCTCTGTGACTTCCGGTTTTATTTTGTAGTTTAAGGGATGTTTGTTGACAATACCTAATATAAGGAGATAATCGCGTGAGTTAAAACACAGAAATACGTTTGTAAAATCGCACATTTGAAATAGATCAATATATTAGCTCCACAGTTTCTGTGCATTTTATTTAATTACAGAAATCGGGGAAAACTACAGTTTTATTAATCACGTGACTCCAGTGGTCATGTGACGTGTCTTTGAAATCTGTCAGCTGACATCACGACTTCACTTCTGCAAGACGACAGAAGGAGACGCGAGGATGTCTGGAAGGTAAAAGGATTATTTATAATTTGTGAAGTTTAAAATATGTTTTATTATAACTGCTATTTTTATGTGTTTATATTGAGTTTTCTGCGGTCGCTGCGTTACGTCTGTGTGCGACTGCAATGATTTTAATTAATGATTGCTAAAAGCTAGCAATTATGTAATTCTGTTAAAATATGTAAATAAAATGTTGTTTTGTGGAGATTTTGCAACGACTGTACAAATAGTATGTGATTAATCTTGTGATTTCTTATCAATGTTAGAAAGCAGAGTGAAACCTTAAAATTCGACTTTAATTGGATTATTAACACACTATTAATTCTGTTAAACTTTTCTTTTTTAATTCCCTATCACCCCATAATTCAATAAAAGTTTCAGCAAAACAGTTCCTCTTTGCTGACATGACAAGGACAAATAAATATTTCGAATATGAGAAGTATTTCAGTTTGCCGTGTCAGCAACAAGGACTTGTATTTGCTGAAGCTGCAAGTGATTTGTTTTTCTCGAGATGTTTCAGTGTGCACCACATGTTTGATATAGAAATAGCGGAACAGAAGCGTATTTATGGTTCTTTGTCCCAGTTTCAGTCCTTTGGACCCTACTACTCACGGATTGCACTCAAATGTTAATCAAACATTATCAGAATCCGTGAGAGCAGCTGCAATAATTCAAGCTGAACATCAGCTTTGTTTAATCTTGAATTCATGTTCGTAAACATAAGGTTTTAATCTTCTCTCTGTCTTTGCTCCGTTCCAGTGTGCAGCCCCTCCAGTGTACCACTGACTGCAAGGACCAGAAGTTAGTGAACCCCTGTCTCAGACTGCATTACGTTACAATCACAAGAACTGTGATTTTTAATGAATCGGTCACTTCTATTACCTGAACTCCCTGCTTTACAATCAGCAACACGTAGACTTTAGACTTTAGCCTACTTCTGATAGCTGATGTGTAAAAGTATAGTTTAACGTCTCAAGTGTGGCCCTATCTAAACTGAGCTACACATTTAGATCTGTATTTGTGTTCTGATTTTTCAGTAAAATTACATGTTTCCTTAAAATCACATGCTTTTTTTATATTTTTCCTGTTTTTTGCACGAAATAAATACATTTAATTAATTCTCTGCATAAAGTTAAAAAGCAACAGTTTGCCCGTGGCAGTGTTATTTTAATATTGTTTATTTACTGCTAGTTTTATATTTATTTTATTATTACTTATAAACTGATTTATTTATTTTTTGTTTTAATTTTCAATTAGCTTAAATGTTATGTTTAAGCTTTATTAATTTTGGTGTTTGCCATTTTATTAGTTTATATATATATATACATACATATACTTTAGCCCTTATTTTATTTCAGTTAGCTGCCAAGGCTTGTCTTTAAAACACTAAACTTTAAGCTAGTAGATTACATTGTTAATTACAGCACATTCAAAGTTGGACACTGGACTTTCTGTAGTAAACATTTAATTTTGATCTTAATTTTGAATGTATAAATTATAGAATTATTAATTTTTATTTTTTTTATTTTTTCCTCATGTTCATATATTATTATATTTTAGCTTTATTTAAATTAATGAAAATAATTTTTAATAATTATTAATTTAAAAAGATTCTAGTTAACAACAACACTGGCCGTTTAAGTATTTTGTCTGACAACAGGTATACATTTTTTTCCCCCAATTTTGCTTCTCAAGTGAAAGCATGTGTTATTTTTGCATTATGTTTTATATTACAAAACAACAGTACTGTTTGGATTTACTAACTACTGATTTACTACTCAGGAGTTTGTATATTAGAGAAAAAATGTACATTGCTATTGTGTTTATTCTTCTCTTCTACAGTTTCGATGGCATAATCTTGATATGCCAAAGTTTTGAGCAGCTTCCTGATGAGCTGGAGTGTTTGAAAGCACCATTACAGGACTACAGCGCAGTGAGTTCAACACCACACACACCTGATCAGCATCATGTGTTTTTATTGCGCACATCTCTCACTCTTTCACGTTCAGGTGGACTGTTGCGTTGGTGAAGAGGTGGTGGTGGTCAGGGTTCCTGGTCTCTCTGGTAACAGACTGGTGTTTGCCTGCACCGGTCCGGTGAATCGGGACTATGATGATGTCCGGCGCTTCAGTGAAGCTGCAGCTAATGGCATTAAGAGGTGCCTGTGCAAACATGACGTGTGTGATGTGAATGATCAACTTCCATCCTGTCAAAACAACACTGTCTTTTCTTTTCGCCACATTTAGGACATATTTCTTTCTTTAAAGAGGACTTTTTCTCATCCAGGCATTTTATGATGTTAATCTGGATTTTTGTTGTTGTTCTAGGGCTCTGAAAGCTGGCATGAAGCGCCCTCTGCTGGTTTGTCCTCCACACGGCAGCTATGCAAAGAGCACCTTAGTGGCTGTTCTAGGAGCTCTGCATGTTCTCTACACGGTGAGACATTTTGTATGCATTTTTCTTAATGTACTTTTTTAAATGTATATCTTCTTCTCAATATTTCACATTAATCAGATTTCATTAATTCATGTTAAATAAAATTTCATCATACATATTAAGAAAAACAAAATTTGACTCTTAAACCATTTTTTTGTTTCAGTTCTGGTTATTTATTTAATTATATTTAGTATTTTTATTATATACTTAAAATTATTAAAATATAGTTTTTTTTATATTGGAAATGAATGAAAAAGGGTTTAAGCATAAAAACAATAAATGTAATACTGATTTAAAATGTTGTTTTGCTTCAAAATGTAAGTTTTCTGTTTAATTTTTATTGCAATTTTGTTTTTGTTTTTCTGAGTAAAAAATAAATGTGAGATGTTTTTCCTGATTTACAGAAGACACCCACTAAAATGTCCTTCAGTGTAACAATTTTGTCATGCATATTTACAACAAAAATCCATATTTGACATTAAAAGACTAATTACTTTCACAATAAATACTAATTAGTTGTACTTTTACATCCTTTTTTAAATTTGCCACTGTCCCAGGTCATACTCACGTTTAAGATTTTTTTTTTTACTCATTGACAAAATTAAATTGAATATGCTCCCTTATTCTTTTAGATATTTTAATGTCATAAGTCATCAGAATAAGTATGTTGTTTGAATTTTTACATAAATATTGTGTCACACTGACTGACAATGTAACATTATTTCAACCAAATTTAGATTTTTAAAGTTTTGATGATGATATAGAATATGTAGTATATTACTATAAAATATAATATAATGTATTTTGTATTACCATATTGCTGTTATTGATACCTAAAACTGTTAGAGTTGTAATTTTATTATGTATGTGTATATATATATATATATATGTATTCAGTACCAGCATAACCTAGTTATTTTTCTGTGTCATCAGCCTTTAGAGGTGAGGGAGCACAAGTCGTCCCCTCATAAGGTGGCTATGCTGGGCGTCTGGGCGAAGAACCGGGTGCAGGGAGAAGCCATTACTGAGCTGGCCTCTGCTCTGGAGAGCGGCAGGTATGAGTCCGTTTGCAATTTTTATATGGTTTTTGAATTAACCAGGTGTCTGCCATCAGCCATCGTGCACAAAACTCTATAAAAAGGATCATTTGTGAATGGTATAGGTTTGTCTATCGTGACATCGGTGGCTCTGACCCGGAGCGGATGGCTGCCCCTCGTGTAGCGGAGTATGTGCAAGCAGTTTTCAAGGATACCCCTGTAACGGTGAGCCTCTACGTGAACATTTAAAGCTATCTCATCTCTCTAAGTATTGTGTAAGTATCACTATCTCCATGTCTACGCTAGGTGACGGTAGTGAGTAATCTGAATACTCTGGAGAAGGAGTATCCCTGTTTGGCTGCGGTGAACCGCTGCGCTAACAGTAAGATATTTTATCTCAAACACTGAACTTATTTTCAATGCTGCCACTTTTTCAAAAACAGAAATAAGTGAGTATTAAATTGTACGAATAATATTGCAAATCTGTTGCGCTTGTGCTTCAGCTGTGCCACGCCACCAGGCTCGAGTGATCAAGCTGCTGTACTGTGGGGAAGGACCCATTCAACAGACCCTCATGGTGGTCGGCAAGGTGGGTTTTAGGTTAACTGTTCTTTGACACCAGGTATAGAAGGGTTTCGAGTACATTTGAAGATTGTATGTTGTGTCAGGGGATTACGTATGACACCGGTGGAGCCGACATCAAGGCCGGAGGAATCATGGCTGGAATGCACAGAGATAAATGTGGATCTGCCGCGGTTGCTGGCTTCTTCCAGGTATAGATCACATATCCACCTGCTCTTTTTACTGACGGGAATATTAGTCTAATATCCATACGTATTTTTTAGATCTTAGCCAAACTAAAGCCCAAACACCTGAAGGTTGTGGGTGCGATGGCAATGGTGCGAAACAGTGTTGGATCTGGTAAGCAGTTTTGTGTGCATGTGTTGACCAGTTTGGGTTTATTGCTAAGTATGGGTCAAATATGAGTTACATTTTTTTTTTTTGGCAGACTGCTATGTAGCAGACGAGTTGGTGGTGTCTCGTGCTGGTCGTAGAATCCGAGTTGGAAACACTGATGCTGAAGGAAGAATGGTCATGGTGGACTTGCTGTGTGAGATGAAAGAGCAGGTACATACACTCTAAAATAGCCTGCGTTACTAATTTGAGATTTAAATTGGTACTATCATGAAATCATAATTATATTATGAAATATGCTCTGATAGAACAAAAACAAAATAAAAAAAAATAAGATACCGAAACAAGTTACTTGTTAATTAACGTCAATTTTTATTTTGAATTTGCTTGAAATGTATTTTTACGTTATTTTTCAGTTATTAATTGGTGTTAAAGTTTAAATCTTTTATCAAAAATGGATTTTTAACTTTATTTTAGCTTTGCTTCAATTAATGAAAGTGATTTTAACATTTTTGTTTAGTTTAGAAATTATTTATAGATTATATTATTCATTTCAGTCATGAAATTCCAAATGTTGCTGGCTAATAGGTCAATTACATGCAATCTGCTAACATCAGACTAGTGCTTGTTCTGCATTTAAGTAGTCTGGATCTGTGTTCGCTGAAAGCTTCCCCTGCAGTGTGCTATCAGAGTTTCTCTAAAACCCTCTACCTCCCCCAGCTCCACCTGTCTAGATCTGCAACTGGAATGAAAAATGAGTTATTTTAAATATGAAATGGTGATCTTGAGCTCTTGTGTGTTTCTCTAGGCATTGAAGGAAGTGTCTCCTCATCTTTTCACTATAGCCACTCTGACAGGACATGCTATCAGAGCCATGGGACCACATTACTCTGTAAGTACTTCAACAACTCACTATATACGTATAAGTACTATATCTCCTCTGAGGACTGAGAAAAGACCGTGTTTACTACACATCAGTGGTACTTTAACCATTGTCACTGTGTCTAACTCAGACAGGGTGTTCCACAGGGCTCAGTTCTCGGGCTATTATTATTTATTTACATTATGCTCCTCAGACAAATTATTTGCTGCCATGGATTTCAGTATTGTTGCTGTGTCGACGATATTCAGATATATACTGCTTGCCAACCTGACTCCGTATGAATTTCACTAAAACAACTGCAATTGCACATGTCTTGGATTGGGGAAATGTCTGTTGTCCATCTAAGTGATTATATATGAAATTATATTTTATTTGTTATTGTCATTGTGAGGCATCCTTGTGCTTTGGAAAGGCGCTGTATAAATTAAGCATATTATATTACTATCTGTCCCTGTAGATCATCATGGATAACGGTGCTGCTCACCGCTCAGGAAACGCTCTACAGTGGCAGAAAGGTAAGAAGAGCTAAGAAGCGATTGTTTTTGCTTTTATAAGCGTAGCTTCATTTTGTGTGAAATTGGTTTGTTTGTCAGCGGGAGAGGTGCTGGGAGATGTGTTCGAGGTGTCCACCATTCGTCGAGAGGATTACGAGTTCCACAAAGGGAAGTCTGAGTATGAGGAGATCCTGCAGTCCAATAATCTGCCTTCATCCGCCACACCTAGGGGACACCAGACGCCCGCTGCCTTCCTCATCATGGCTTCTGGACTGGATAAGGTAGACAAACACAAAATAGGTGTATTGTTAGTTTAGGATTTAATAAAAACATAACATTTTGGTAAAACTACATACTTTGACCATTGACATCTCTCCCACAGCATGGAGTGGACTCGGACAAACCTCTGCCTTACTCCCATATTGACATTGCTGGATCCAGCGGCCCTTTTCCTGGTGTCCCGACAGGCGCACCAATTCTTGCCATGGCGACAAAGTACCTGGAGCTTTAAATACACGTCCAATGATTTTTCTGGCTCTTTATTATTTCTATGATTTCCGTCTACTGCCATTTCTCTGGCGTCATATCTGCTCCGTCTGACACATTGTGTATTCATGTAAAACTGGGGCAGATCATGGCCTTTTGCTCCTTTTATCCTTCCATGATGAACTGTCCATTTTATCCTTTTGTTGCTGCTCCATATTTACATAAATGCAACTCTTTACGTCCTTAAAAACCTCTACGCTCCTCTTATTCACACACAAAATCATATTATACTCTTTTTCTTTAGTATTGTGCAGGTTTTCCGTTTCTAAGCATTTAACGAGCTTAAAGTAAATTAACCAAACCAAAGTGTTTTATTTAGATTTTTACCCTGTAGCCTTACAGTTTCTCAGTTGAACTGACATGAAAGAGGAGGAGGTGGGGAATTTGAGCCGGTGATTGATATTGAATTTACATCCGTGCATTTGTTTGGTAAGACTGTGAGAAAACTGTGTATTGTATAACTGCCCATTTTGTAGAAATGTGTCATGACAAATCAATAAAAGCATTTTGGAAAGTAAAGAGCATGATGCTTTATCAACTGCAAGTTTTTTTTTTAATTAAATTTAAAATGTGCATCTAAAATGCTTAATTTTTTAAAATTTTAAAATATAAAATTTCAGTATTTTTACATTTTATTGAAATATACAAGTTTCACTTCAATATTAAAGTGAAAGTTTTAAATTGCTGTACATTGTCTTTAAAAAAAAAAAAAATTAATGGTTGTTAAATTTAGTTTTACATAGCAATTAAGCAAAAACATCAGGATTTAATAATTCATTTGGTGATATTTTCAAATGAGCTAATTTTCTTGAACTATTGTTTTTATTAACTGAGAACATAATTACCATCCATGTCGAATTAAGACTTAAGTGTGAACCACTGAGATGAAAATGACCACTTAAAACGCAATTTCTGTTAAATGGATAGCTAATTATATCCATAATTATTTTACAATTGTTACAATTATTTTGATAAGCCATAGAGAACCTACAATAGCTTTTTTTCAAATGTGTTGCAGGCACATGTCAGAGCATGCAAAATCAGCATTAAAACAACTTTGTCTATAGTAAAATAACTTAATTTCACTCAAACACTACAAAACAACTGCAAACAAGAATCAAACAAACTATGAAAAACACCCAAATCAATAACAACCTGTTTTATTGCAAATCAATCAATGAGATTAAAATCAGAGAGCCAAAAATAATACATCTAAGTAAATGTTCACAATGTGAATGGTTTTTTAAAAGAAAATCGATTCTAAATAAGACAAACACAATGCCAGTGCATAATAATCCTTTATTCATTCAACTTATACAGAACAATCTATATGCAGGTTCTGTATCACAGGTTTCATCAGAAAAAAAGAGAAAATAAAGAGAAAAATTAAACCCTCTACAACATTTCATATAGCCTTTACATATTTTCTTCACTGAAAATGTAGCAAGCCGTGGAGTCGGCTGGTTTCTGACACCTCTAACATCTGAACGCTACTGAACATGAGCAGCTCTGAGACCTGTCTAAAAGTTGGAGGTTCTAACAAAGTCAAGTGCTTAAAAGTCCCACTAAAATCTTCCAGCAGAAAGATGATTAATAATGTGTGGTTGTGAAAGGCAGTTCTCAGGCTGGACAGATGATAACAGCTGGTAAGAGTTGAATACAGACTGAAGTCCACGTCTAGAGCTCAGAACTTGTTAATAAGCAGGAAGAAAAAGATAAAAAATAAAGTGTGGTGGCATGTAAACAAACAAGCAAGAACGTGTTACAATCAGCATAGTTTTGTGAGTATGTGCCTGACAGGAAGAACTCAAATGCATATAATCCTCACCACGGGTTCTTCGCTTTGTGCATTATTTTCTGCTGTTAGCATTGTGTCGTTTTACTCCCAGACTCGAAGCACCATGGTTGAAGTACAAAGGTGTTAGATATGATGGAGGGACAGGACATTTCTGCAGCTGGCTGACTGCTATCTCAGAACCCCCCCCAAAATATATAACTGCAACCCATAACCAACAACCATGTAATTTTTCTCCACCCACATTTTGGATAATAATGGTGTACCAGCTCTAAACTAGCACCACGTCACATGGACCTGATCTAGAGCTCTTTCATTTCAGCATATGTCCCTTCTGCAAGAAACACTGCACACTGTGGGTCTGATCTATAATACGGAGTCTATAGTTTGTACGATCACTGCTTGCTGCTGAACTTCCTGCAGGTCACTGAACATCTGGAGAGAGTCTCATTCAACACGGATGAGAAAAAAGGAGGGAAACTGGAGCTGAGGGACAGAATCAAACTTAAGCATACGGGAGGAATAAGGCAGAAAGTAGAAACAGGAGTGAAGGGAGGACTTCAGTGTTTACTTGGTGTGAACCATAGAGGTGCTAAACAGAAGCTTTTGTTTTTTCTTCTTCTTCTTACCCCCTTTCTCATCTATAAAACAGAAAGAAAAATGGTTACATGGGTAACAAACATTATGGCAAAGAACAAAAGTGATTGAAACAGGATAAATAAATTAGAGTGATTTTATATAAATTAAAAAAGAAATGAGCTGATGAACACTATTGACTTTAATGGTGACTTCACATTGAAGTCAATGGGGAACATTAACTGTTTGGTTCCCTAAATTCTTCATGATCTCTTTTGTGTTCAACCAAAGAAATTCATACACGTTTGGAATAACTTGAAGGTGAGTAAATGATGACAACTTTCATTTTTGTGTGAATTATCCCCTTTAATATGAATGTTTTTCTCACCAGGGATGGGTAAAGCCTGTGCTGGAGTTGGATTTCCGTGGTCCAGCTGTGACAAAGCCTGTTCAAAAGCCTGACTGAAGGAGTTTTGGAAACTGGGTACAGGGACCCGATCAGAGTTGTCACTCTCTCCATCACTGTCTGCCTGAGGAGGGGCCAGGAACATGTCTGCTGTGAAGAAAAAAAAAACCAAACATGACTAAAAATCACTACTAAATGATACTATTAGGAATCAATGTAGCCAGTGAGTCGACAGTAAAGTCAAGTCATGACAAGACACTCACCTTTCTTTGGGGTGGTTTTAGGCCCGGCATCCACACGGGCTTTTCCATCTTTCAGCATCTGCACATATAAATGTGGTACATTTAGTTACTTACAACTCTAAAGATGCCTTTGATTTATCGCTCTATTTAAAGTTTTTAAATTTAATTTTAGTGATGGTTTTCCCACCACATGAAGGCTACAAAGTTGATTATTTTGTTGTTATAAGCATGAAAGAAAGTGCTAAAGTAGTAAAAACCTGAGCGAAGGACATGCAGTGAGAGTCCTCTTCCACACTGGCTATGCTCTGAGATGGGCTGTGCTCACACAGATTAGGAAACATCACTCCATCTGAAATAAAGATAGGCGATAAGCAAAGACCACCAACCACTAAAGGCCAAGGCAAGAGAGTGCGAGTGTTACCTGATGAAGGGCTGCTGCTCAGAGGAGACGGGGGTCCCAGCAGGAACTCTGGGAACATCTGTGAGCCGCTCTGAGGAGGAGATCCAAAAGCAGGAAAGTGCTGGAGGTTCTCCAGCCCGATGTGCACCTCTGGATCTGAAGAATAGACGAGAAGAAATCCATAATCACACCAGGTACAACACTAGTCTGAATTAAACAATTTGCTACAATCAGACAACTTGCTTACTGTGCTTGAGCACATCATTATAATCACATAGACACAAGAGAATTTCTCACATTTCCCATGTTTCCTATTTTCCTCGATTTCAATTCTTTTCTCTCGTCTCTTTTCATCTCTTGCTTTCTTCTGCCTCAGGCGCTTTCGTTTCTCCAAGTCATCTGCCAGAAAGTAAAAAAAATCATTTTAAGACCTTCCCTTTAGGTAGAACTGAACTAATACAAATCATTCATCAGTCCTTTATTTTCCGCATTTTTTGTCGTCTCAAATTAATTTCAGTCAATTAATGAAACCGAAATGACGACACCATTAAGTATCAGTATCAAAACAGCCTGGTTACAAACTTTCTTCAAAATATCTTCCTTTGTGTTTGGCAGAACAATGAAACTCATACAGGTTTGGAACTACTCAAGGGCGAGCACATGACAGAATTTTCACTTTTGTGTGAACTTTTCCTTTAACAATGATAAAGCAGCAAATCAGCATATTAGAATGATTTGACATTGAAGGTTGTAAATGGAATAAAAGTTTAAAACAGTTACTTTTAGTTGGTACTAATTCACATCACTGTTTTACTGCATGTCTGATTTAAAATGCAGCCTTTGTGAGCATAAAAGACTTTTCAAAAACACTGAAACATGGAAAATCTCTCTTCAAACTACGGTCTGTCGTTTCATGTGAGTTTGATGATGAGGTTGAATAGTTTAGCATTTATTTTCATGTACCTGCAAAGCTGTCCAAAGTCTCTTTGGAGAGAACGGGTGGCTGAAGGTTGAGCTCACACAGGCTGAACTCACAGGTGAGCGGCAGGTGAGAGAGGTAACGATGCCGACGGCGAATTTCCTACAAAACAAGTTTCTCAGATCAGTTTGTTCAGTAGGCATTACTCAACCAGTTCAAGACCTTGTACACGCTTCAGTAGTGCTGTGACTTCAGACTCTTTCACTCCAGTACAAAGTATTTAGTAAACAGCTACCACTACTTTGTGACATGAATGTGTGAGAAACAGATGTGTGTACCTCAGTGACAGTCTGTCCATCAACCTCCACTACAGTGGCAGTGATAGTCTGAGGGCTGTTCTCCAGGCTCCCGTACTGTCTCAGCAGACAGCGCACGTTCACTGGGTGCAGAAACATCTGCTGGCCATCCTCAGCTACAGATATAAAAGACAGAAATAAGTCTCATAATATCCATTTCCAATGCTTATATATATATATATATATATATATATATATATGTAAATAATAGCCAGAATGATAGCCTTAGGCCCAGAGTATATTTTTCGTATGTATACATTTCGTTTTCTACTGTGAAACAACAGACTGGGAACTTGTGGAACAACTGATTACAAGTACACACGGTTACTTTGGGCTTTAAGCATAATTACAAACAGACTTGAACACACACCTTGATAGAAATAGTAATACGGGCCATGCTGAGCAGCCTGGCTGTTCTGAGGGGTCTCTTCTATAGGTTTCTCCTCATCAGCACCTTCAGGCATCTCCTCGGGAACACTCTGAGCAGCCATCTCTTCCTCATGAGCCTCCTGGAGCTCATCATCAAACGCTGAGGCATACTGCAGGATGGGCTTTGGTAGAACACAGGATAAATCACGCACTGAGCTTGTGTTACAAGAAACTTCCTGCATTTTTATAAACATTTACACAAAAGTTGCAATGTTTTCATTCATAATGCAGATAAATAAGGTATCTGGTCTGTTACGTAACGGGTCCAAGCCATTTCTCTGCATTATAGACATTATTATAGAAATACATGGGCATCAGAAGTGAAGAAAATAGAAGCTTTAAAATAAAGCACTTGTAACATGATTGGAGTTTCTGGAGAGAAATGACATGCAGACTGCAGTTGAAGAAGTCACTGAATATTGTTCACTCAATCAGGTGACCACATCACAAGATCTCAGCGTTTGCGTCTATCATAAAACTATCACAGCACTGGACTAAAACTTATCTTCCTATGGTTGAAGACTATGATTGACAAATCAGCATATTTAGTGATGACTAATTGTGTAACAACCTAAAAAGCTAAAAGAACAGAGCAGTGCCAACCTTTGCGTTCGTGAGGCTCTTGACCACGGTCACCTCTGGAGAGGAGTGCTCAGACAGAGACAGTTTCCTCATGTCTGCCCCATCAACAGCCCCACCATTTTTACAGCCTCCCTTCAAAAGACGCTCCTCACGTTCCTGTTCATTCAGTGTCAGAGATATAATGTGAGGTTTATGTGTGCAGTGTAAGGGAGTAAACAACAACAACTGTGTGTCAGTGTGAATGTATGCGTACCTGCAGCTGCAGCAAGGCGCTCTGTATGAAACAGGCCTGCGGGTCATCTTTCTCTTGGCTGAGCTGGGTTTGGAGAGCCACCCTCTCTTCAGCCAGCAAACCCAAAACCTGCTTCTGAGATGCCAGCAGCAGCTTAGAGTATGCGCGCAAATGCACATCTGCAACAAATGAAGGAAAGTGTCAAAGACAACACACTCAAACACCACAAAAGTCTCACGCAAACAGCAAAATGTCTCACCTCCAAAATGAATGGGCTCTTCCACCTTCACCCACTGACAGCTGGGAAGAGCCACCAGCGATCCTTTCTCTCTCCGCATCAGACGCATAGTAATGACGTTACCGCTCACGTACTGACGCGTCTCCATTGCAACCACACTGAAAGATGACAAGACAGGCTTCAGTGACAACAGTGAACAAACTGCAATGTCTTAACTAAATTATGACACTTATAAACACCAGCAGTTGATTTAAATAAAATAACAGATTTCTATTAATTAACCTTCATTTAAAGGGATAGTTCACCCAAACATGAAAATTCTGTCATGTCGTTCCATTTTTTATTTTTTAAAAAGGGCTCTCATAGCCAGTGCGGGTCCTAACATGTTCAAGTAGGGCTGGACAACAATTCGATAATGATAATTATTGTGATATAATTTTACTTACTAAAACGTTATGAAGAGCTTGCTAAATGTTCGATGTAATGTTTATGCACCAAAAGTGGAACAAAGTAGCGTGACTCATTTGAATTGTGCCACACGGACCGTTTACCACAAGCTTACTAGCGCACGTGCGTTCACTCAACCGAGCACTAGACAGCGCTGTCCGATCCAATGTGAAGCACTTACACTCAGAAGAACACAAATGACTCTGGCTTTAAACTAATTTGAATCACAAACAGAAAAACTGCAATGACACAGTCAGAATACTTTTCAACACATCACCATCATTTACCATGGATTTACTCTAGTAACATGATGTTGTGGCAGAAATCTGGGATATTCACAGTGTACGTTATTACAGGAGTAAGGTATATAATTATATTTGTGATTAAGCTGTAGCATGTGCACATTTATAACGTTTTTATATTAAAAAAAAAAAAAACATCTTAATTTAACAATTCGTCTTCTCTGTGCCATCATATAGAGCCATTTTGGAGAGCATCACATTTACGTATACAATACTCTCCAAAATGGCGCTTTATGGTGACACGGAGGAGATAAAGTGTTGAATTTAGACATTTTTTTTTTCCTTTGCACACACAGTATTCTCGTAGCTTCGTAAAATTACGGCTGAACCACTGATGTCACATGGATTATTTTAACAATGTGCTCACTATGTTTCTGAGCCTTGAACGTGTTAGGATCCTTGTTGTCAATGTAGGGTTTAAAAACTCTTGGAATTCATCTAAAATTTGTGTTCCGAAGATAAACAAAGTTCTTACAGGTTTGCAACGACATGAGGGTGAATAATTAATGATAGAGTTTTCATTTTTGTCTGAACTAGACCTTAAAAAACAATATTAAACAGGTGGTTTCTGTACGAACCTCTTGAGATCAGCGCTGTGCACGGCCTCATAGCAAATGGGGCACTTGGACCAACTCTTCTCACTCAGAGAGAGGTAGTGCAGCATGCATGGCCAACAGTAGATGTGGCCGCAGCGCGTGATGTGGGCCGCCACGGGGGGATACAGGCAGATCGGACAAGACGGCACCTCGTGACTGTAGATGCGC
This sequence comes from Enteromius mattozi, assembly GCA_032359235.1. Classification (NCBI taxonomy): domain Eukaryota; kingdom Metazoa; phylum Chordata; class Actinopteri; order Cypriniformes; family Cyprinidae; genus Enteromius; species Enteromius mattozi. Next base: position 12,319,506 of record JAUMHE010000055.1, read on the forward strand.
TGTGTGCAACAAGAAAAAAAAACTCCATGGAGAACACGCTAAGATTTGTAGAAAAGGCACTAACAAGATGTACAAGGAAGTGTGAAGTCTCAACTGACCACTTGCTGCACACAGTCCCAGTCCACCAAAGTGTCTGGATCAGTGAAGTGGGCTTGATAGTCCTGATCATCAATTACCACGAACTGGCAACTGGTGAACAAACAGAAAATACACTCATCAGCTCGGCATTTTCTCCTTTTATTAGCTTATGTTAATAACACTGAGTTAAAGTATTGTTGCTTGTGATTTAACATCAATTCATATAAACGTATGCAACATTCCTCTGTACTCACTTAGCCTGCAGGAAAAGCTCCTTGTTGAAGGGCTTGTGTTTGTGACCCCATTTGTTGCGACGGCCCCAGCAGGAGTGGCCATCAGCTCCGGAGCCAAAATGGCCTCCTCGTGGCTCAAACGTGAAGTTGAGCAGGTGGTTCAGACTTATCTTTTTGGGTCCAGCAAACTGAGCCGGGCTAAACTCTGCCCGGCGGTTCTCTGCTACCTAATGACAGAATTCAACAGTTAATCCCGGTTAACCCATATAAACACATGTCTGTTCTTTGCATTACAGGCTAGTAGTTAATTAACCAACATGATCACTGCAACCTTCACATTAGCATGCAATAAAGAAGGAAGCATAAATACAGCCCTTTATGGCAGTCCAAATGAATCATAATCCAAAGGTTTATTTAAACGCACCTCTTCTCTTCTCCCACCACCAGCGAGTCCATACTGTCTCCCCCCAGCGCCACCTCTCTGAGGGGGTCTCTTGTCAAAATTCTTGCTTTTATGTGGCTGGGAGCGGCGTGGGCCTGGAAAGCTCTCAGCCTTGGCAAAAGTGGGCTCACGTTTGCGGCTATAGCGCTTTGAGCCCCCATTATTCTTACCATCTAAAAAAAACAGGAGTAAAAAAAAATTTAAAAATCATCAATATATTACTCCAAGCATAACATTTTATTTGACAAAAGGCTGTCGTTGCAACTATTTTTTGAATTAAATATTGAAAACTTTAAGTGTGCTTTTCCTCAGCAAGCTGAGTTATTGTGGAACAAAACCCCAGCTCATTTTTCATTATTTTTGACAACATTCTCACAGTCTTAGCTAATCAATCCTGTCACATGCTTCTCTTAAAGTGTTTCAGAGAGGAGTACATGATAAGAGCAGAGGGGTGTAAACACACAGTTTATCACCCTTCAGCAGAGACCACCATCCTGTACGGATCACGAGCCCACATCAAAACTAAAATATCTACCACACTGTTTTAGTTCTTATCTACAGTGATTTGATTCTGACATGCTGGAGGCTTTCCTCGGTCCATCCAAAAGCTAGAGGGCAATACAGCACTGAAGCTTTTCTTATGGTCACATGGCAGACAAGAATAGATCCTGACCATGATCCTCATGCATCTGATCCGCTACTAAGAGGAGGGTAAAATAAACCCAAATATAAGTTTGCCCCTTTGGGTAGATCAAGAAATTCAGGACAATTACATTAGTTTGTTAGGTTAGTTTATGGGAATTCAGTTTTGATAGTGGTTTATCTGTATAAGAGTGTGACACGTACACACACATATCTGAGTTATCAGAAAATTAGGTAACACTGGGTGAATATTTGCATTTACAGACACTAAATTACATAAATACATAGGCTGATATCTGTAAACCCAGTCTCAAGTTGGAACTGTATTATTGAAACATATTAACAAAACCCAAATTAATTGTATCTTCAGAATTGAATAAAGTATACTCCTATATTATTTTACATCTCGTTTAATTTATTATGTATGATTTAAGTTAACTAAAATATGTTTAATACCCTTTTAAAAGTAAAATTATTTCAGAGAAAATACTGCCACAAATACTTAAAAGTTCTTCATTGTTTATTCAGGAAACGGGCCAATCGCTGGTCGTGGCTACGTCATCTCGGCAGACACAAACAAAACCATGCCGTAAACCCCAAACACATACACTATCCCCTCAAAGTTGACCACGATAAGCGTGTTTTAGACGCCGGTTCTTTAAGTTACCTGTTTTGGCTTTAGAGTCTGTAGGAGTCGGGCCTGTAGAGCTGGAACGGGGCGGGATCTTCGTGCTGCTGCTGTTGTTTGCGTTTGGGTTTTTCTCCATATTGAGGCCGAACTCCGGGGAGAGAGCCTCCGAGCTCTCTAGCATTAAACGGGGTAAACGGGGAGAACAACGGGTCGTTGCGAATGCGGGTCAGGCGACGAAGGCCCTTATTCATTTCTGTCAAACACGGAGACCCCATTACGGCGACATCTTGACCACAAACAAACCGAGAAAAACAGAGAGACACAATCCAAATGTCTCAGTAAAAAACGCTGTGTGCTAACACAAAAAAACAAGTGCCCAAAAAGCGGGGCCTCGCCCCTTGAAAAGCGCAGTTTTTCCTCGGCGTGGGAAGTGTTGCGCCCCACAAGGCGTTAACCGCTTTCCAAAAGAGGAAAACGGATAATTAAATGGGTTTTAACCCAAATTTTAGTTCGGCTAAATAATACCAGGCATATGGCGACGGGTCGCCAATCGGGAACCGTAAACACCCGGATGAGGGTTATAAGCCTCGCAGGGTTAACGAACTGCGCATGCGCGAATTCAGCCGTTCTGATTGGTGCACTTGGCTGCAAGATGTGATGTAATGTATATGTAATCTTGCGCTCGCATACTTTTTATACCCAGAGATAGCCCTGTTTTTGCTATCGAAGCATTTATTGTTGTTCATATTTGGTTAATTCGAAAGAGACGTTTACATATATAAAAAAACAAAGCAGCAGCAGTATATATTTTAATCAATACAGAAAAAATACATATACACGTGACCCACACAGCACATGGCCAGAGTTACAGTACTATCAGTAATGTGAATGATATATACTCTATTTACAAATCACAAAATGCTGCAAAAAACGTATTAAAAAAAATGTTAGGGCTCTCTTCACTATCAGTACATGAAATAGAAGTACATCTCCATGATTACTGCATGGTTAAAGTACTCTTTTAAAGTATTTTTATTAGGGGTTTTATGTCTTTTCATCACCATAATCATCATCATCATCACTTCCATCTTCATCAGCTTTCTCCTTTAAGACATTACTCAGGGAACAGCTCAGGATGGCTCTCCTTATCTCTTGTTTCTCAGCTGTGTTGTGAACAGGAAGAGAAAGAGAAAGGGTGTATACAGTATGTGAAACTTCAAAATTAACATTCTCTTATCAATAACTCATCCTCAAATTAGTCCAAACCTGATTTTTTTCTTCTTCTGCAGAACACAACAGAGTATTCACCAGAAGAAACAAACCTGTACAGTTTTATAGTTATGAGTTTCCAGATATGCATGGCTTGCCATGTATATTGTGCTTAAAATTATGGAAGCCCTTAAAGGCCCTGCATTATTTCTTTTTCTAATTTGTTATTTGTTTGTGATCTCAAAATAATGTTTTTCTGTTCATGTCAACATAACAAAATAGTTGTTTATTGTGATCTCGACACAACAAATGTTTGTTTTCTTCTTGCGTTCTCGACACAACATAATAGTTCCTCTTGCGAACATAAACCTTTTGGTTATCTGGATAATTATTAAATTAATAGCAGTTTTTGTGATCTTCACATAACAAAACAGTTGTGTTTCATGATCTTGAGAAAAACAATATACTGGTTTCTCTTGGTTAACAACAAAATAGTTATATTTGCATAATTGAAGATTTTTTTTGTGATCAACAACTAAATTGTTGTCTAGTCGTCTCAACCTTAATTTATATATTATATTTATATTTGTTTTTTTTATTGTCAAGATCAGAAGGAAAAGAAAACTCATAATATTAATGCACAGCCTTTCACATTTTCTGTATATAATTAAGGATAGAATGTAACATGACAGAAAGAACTTACCGTCTGTCTTGGAGTGTAGCAGCATTCTGTGGAGCTGTTGTTTGTTATATTTGACAAGGAACTTCTGACATGTTTTAATCGTTCCTGTGGAAGAGATCAGGGAAGGGCATGGATAGCTGTGAGAGCACATACAGGTACATCTCAAAAAATGACAATATCGTAAAAACTTTCATTTACATTTTGGATTCATTACATGTAAAGTAAAACATTTTTTAAAGTTTTTTGGTTTTTATTTTGATGATTAGAGCTTACAGCTCATGACAGTCAAAATCCAGTATCTAAAAATATTAGAATACTTCCTACAATCAATCAAAAAAAGTCTTTGAAAAGCAGAATTGTTCAAGCTCTTTAATAGTATGTTAATTTATGCACTCAATACTTGGTCTGGGGTCCTTTAGCACACACTCCAGCATCAGTGAGGAGTGGCATGGAAGCGATCAGTCTGTGGCTCTGCTGAGACACTATTGAGAGGATTGTAGGAACGACTCTATCTATCTCTTGAAAATATCTCATAGATTACACATGGGGTTCAGGTCAGGGATGTTGTCTGGTCAATCAAGCACATTAATATCACGGTCAGCAAAGCACTCAAAAGTGGTTTTGTCACTGTGGGCAGGTGCTAAAGTCCTGCTGGAAAATTAAATCAGCATCTCCATAAAGCTTGTCCGCAGATGGACACAAAACGTGCTCCAAAATCACCTGATATACAGCTGCACTGACTTTGGATTTGATGAAACACAATGGACAAACACCAGCAGACGTCACGGCACGCCACCCCAAAGAAACTTCACACTGGACTTCAAGCAGCTTGGATTCTGTGCCTCTCCAGTCCTCCTCCGGACTCAAGACCTTGATTTCCAAATGAAATGCAAAATTTACTTTTATCTGAAAAGAGGACCTTGGACCACTGAGTAACAGTCCAGTTATTTTTCTCCTCAGCCCAGGTAAGATGCTTCTGTTTCAGAAGTGTCTTCGCATCCCTTTTCCTAAAGACATCTGAGCGTTGAGACTCTTGATGCACTGACTCCAGCTTCAGTTCAGTCCTTGTGAAACTCTCCCAAGTGTTTAAATCAGCTTTGCTTGACAGCACTCTCAAGTTTGCGGTCATCCTTGTTGCTTGAATACCTTTTCCTACCAATTATCTTCCTTCCAGTGAACAGCCACTCCTTTCAGTAATGACCTTAAGTGACTTAACCTCTTTGTGGAGGGTGTCAACAATTGTCTTCTGGATCACTACCAAATAAGCAGCATTATTGTGGTATCAAAGAACAAGAGATACCCGGAATCGATATTGTAAGTATGGACATTTAATGAAGCTCAAATATAAATATTTTGAGATACTGGATTTTGAGTGTCATGAGCTCTAAGCTCTAGTCATCAAAACTAATTTTTTCGAGACGCACCTGTAGTGTGGAGTTTGGTGTCAGATTAAGGCTAAACTAGACAGATCCTCTTACCTCCAACATGCAAGCAGCTGAGGAAGCACTGCACCTTCTGGCCTCTGTTCTCAAGACAGGTGATAAAAGAAAGTGCAGACCAGACGAGCCGATAGTATTTTTTCCGACTTCGTATCATGACCACTCCAGTGTGGGCGTTCAGGTATTTCACTACAGGAGATATGAGAAGCTTTTAGCTGTAATGAGACATTAAACGTAGCTAAATAAACGTAATCTCACGCGACGCAACTGCGCATCAAAATAACGGCACCGTAAAACCTGCCTGATTATATGGTTAAGATCTCAATGAGTCAAAATGAGAATAAGCCCAGCGTTTACCTATCACCCCTATGTTAAAGAGCGCCGATCCGTAGTCGCCGTGCGCTCGGTTCATGGCTGCTCTGACTGTGTTGTAGATGGCTCTGTCCTCCAACAGCTGAAGACTGCTCCGATCAGAGACGCAAACCTCACACAGCAAATACCTGGACAGGACACAGAAGAACAAGAGATCAGAACTGTTATATATTTTTAGTTAAAGCGCAAAATAACTATTATCCTTCATTACCTCGACTTGAATCGGACCATTTTTCCAACACGTGCGTAAACACTGCAGTTTACTTCCGGGTTTCTTTTGGCCAGTAATGTTCCTCGTGGCCAAACTGGGTGGGGTGAAGGAGTGACACCAAAATCACCGATGTTTAATTACTTTAATAAGCCATTTTAATCATATTCGCAGTGGTAACTGTGGTACTTCTGAACACCACTAAAACAGAAACAATTATTTTTGTGAAAGGAGAAGGTCTCAAGGACTATTGTTTATAGTTATGATTATATAATAGATCAGTAAGTTATTTACAGCCCTAACAGTATTTATTTTTGCTGCCATCCTGTTTATTCTGTTTTAATGTTCTTGTTTATTAGATTTATTTATATTTATAATTATTTTATGAATGTGTTATTAATGTTAATTTTTAACTTATAAATCTGAAAGTGTAAAAGTATGGAGAGCCAAACCTACAGAAATAAATAGCACAATAAGGGAATTATTATTTGCTAAAAGAAATATATAGAATTTTTCTATAATTTTTTTATATTACTCTTTCTCCCTTCATTTATTTTTTATTTTTTTAAATTGCTAATTGTATTGTGATCTGTACGTTAATTTTTATATGTCAGTACTGATTGCCCATATTGTAACGCCACATTTAAAAACAGGTTATTAACACAACATTTGGGAGAGGTAAATTAGTTAAAGTCTTGAAAACAAAAATGCATATTGAATTGCAATATTAAAACAAAAATGCATTAACACTGCTTGAATTTTAATGCACTGTAAATTCAACATGATTTTGTAGTTAAGCTGTGAATGTTTAATTTTAAAAAATCATTTAATATTCACCTTCCAGACAATATTAAAAAAAAACAAAAAAAAAACACTAAATACAACACCCATATACAGACTTTTTTTCTCCATTTTATCTGGATCAAATTTGGCAGAATATTCAACATTGCACACCTAGAGATAAAGCACTGATGCATAATCGCCAGCTGCTGTTATTCACCTCACCAGCAGGTGGTGCAAGTGAATAATTACCCAAGACCAAAGCATCAGGTCAAATTCATTCATTCATTCATTCATTCATTCATTCATTCTCATAATATTGATTTGCCGAAATGGAGCGAGGAGGTGAATGTTAGGCCTATGTTTATCAGGGCCAGCATATTTGCAACAGTTGCTTCCACTGTATAACGTTTGTAGAAAAACACTGGTGGTCCTGCGACCCCGGAGATGGCCGGAAGCAGCTCAGAGTTTTTGTGTTTATTAAAGAGTCATGATCTCATCCACCTCTGTCAGCCTTGGTCTCCATCGCAACCATCCAGGTGCTCTCCTGCTTTGCCTTGTTTTGGTTTTAATGAACTCTGGATTTGGTTTGGAATGGAAAAGGAATAGGTTTGACTGTTCAGTGACAACATAACAGTGAAGACAGATTTTAAATATCAAGATACTTGATATTTAAAGTGCAAAACACACTTTTATGTTATATACATAAATTACATTTGTCATGATAGCCTAACGGTTGCAGATTTAGCTGAAGAATTTAACAGAAATAAAGAATATGTGAATACTGCAGTTCTCTGAATGATCAAGTAAAACAACAAAACATACATATTGAGGGAAATTTGAACTTTTACGCGATGAAATAGTTACTTTCCCTGTTAATTACTTTTACTTTTATAATGATGTAACTCAGTTACTAACTCGGGTTACTATTTGTGAAAAGTAACTAGTAACTATAACTGATTATTTTTTAAAGTAACATGCCCAACACTGGTAATATTGTAAAAGTCTTTCACTTTTAACCAATACAGAGCCAACACATTTGGCGAATGTATCATTAAAGGTATCATTATCATTAAATAATCTAGGCTACCCATTGTCCTTCTCACAACCCTGTGTATAGATTAATCAAATTCCTTTTCTGAAGTTCTAAGATGATCGCATGCTCAATCCCTCCAGGGTGTTGACCAGTACGTTTGAAACTCTTGGGCATTTTTTCGAAATAGTGGTGCCAAATGCCTTTACTGTTCGCGCCAAAGCCGAACACGCTGACCTAAGACAGGAAAACACACCAGCAAAAGAAGCTGACATTAGTGCCCAGCACACAAACCCCAGGCAGTGAAGTCATACGGTCAGTTACTCTTGCTTTACCTCATCGCAGATGTGCAGGGCAAACATTAGAACAAGGAAACCCGTGGACGGATAAGATCGCCTAATCTGCAGCCATGTAGAGCGCACATAATACATGAACGCAGGGTGCATAACCATCACCTGGATGAACAAGAAGAAGCCACTTCAGAAGTTACAATGATATCTAAGAGCCTGAGAATATCTGCGACTCTGCATATGTGTTTGCACTATTATGTATTGTGGTGCTAAATGGTTCACATGACATGTAATAGGCCTATATAATTATCTCAAGCTGAGTCTGTGTATTGTAACATTATAGTCTCCATAGACTTGTCCCCTTGGTGCAGTTTGTAGAGACAAAGCGTACTTTCAGATAAACAATTATGTCAGATCAAATGTCTTTGACACTTTTTGTTGAAAGTTGAAACACAAAATCGAAATACTGATCTTACTTTATTCTTGTTGGCTTGTAGCAAGTCTATAACCTTAAACCGTGTTCTGTAATACATTAAGAGAAAAAAAAGGAAGAAATCATTGACAACAAAATATATATCTGAATTTAAAGACTCACAAAAACAATGCGTCAGTGATATTAAGACATACAGACATATATTTTACTTGTAGAAAATGAATAAGCACAAATCAAACACATCATCTTGTTACTGCAATGCAAAATATTGATTTATTATTAAACAAAATCATTTATGCATCATTGTTTGATTATGTATAATCAATTATTTTCGCAGACATATTCATGTATGTATATATATATATATATAGTATGTGAAGAATTTAGTGGAAAAATTGAATGACAAAAAAGAAATGTCAGTGCAAAAACATAATAGTTGTAAAAATAGACTAATACAGTGAGTGTGTGTGTATTTGTGACAAATTTGTAAATTTGAGGATAAATTTGAGATGGGTATAATGACACGGGTATGACATAGGTATTACAAAGAGAAGGTGACTTTTCAGGACTTTACCCCATATCCCCACTTTTCAAAACGCTTATAAATCACACAGAATGAAGTTTTTGCCCCCAATAGAATCAATAACAACAGCTAAGTCCTTCTAGAGTAGAGTATTATTATTATTATTGATAACCAGCAAAATATGTTTGTTGCGTAAATAAGACGGATTTATTAAAAATTCAAATTAATTCTCTGCCAGCAGGAGGCGCTTGCACGAGAAGGCAGTAGACAAAGCAGCTCTGAGCTTACAAACGCTGTTTTTGCATACATTATGAAATGAAAATGACATTTTCTAAAGAAATAAACAGCGATATAAAAACACCCACGCCTCGGTTTGAATTTTAAACGTGCTTTACATGTTTATTCAAAAAAGCCTTTTGGAAAACCGTTTAGTTTTGATACCGTGGCAAGTCGCCACAAATAAATAAATGAATGGGAAGCACATCCCACAGCACAATAACCTGAGGCCAACTTCATTAATCATCATTAGTTGCGTTTGTAGCCGGCGGCACTAACCACACCGATAAACAAACACAGACCAGAAGTTAACTTCGATCCAGGCGCCCGATGAAACTGTCTATATATGGGTGATTCTGTAATTGTGGGTATATTTGATGTCACTTTCACTCACTGATAAGATCGGAAGCCCTGAAAAGTATCTGTGCTCTCTCTGAGAAAATATTTTAACCTAAAAAATTCTTACACCAAAGTTATTTTTAAAACATCAACTCTGTTACCACAGTATCAAATGGAAAACAGAATTTATTACAGACCTCACATAGAGTTATTTAAAGGTCTTTTAATCATGTTTTCATTAGTGTCATGTTTTCTTAGCATTTATGCCAGCAAGTGAAATTTTTGGAAAAAATGTCAATTCTGTTACACTATTGTCAGCATTGTTACTCTACCTTAGTAACAGAGTTGACAGTGACAGACGGGGACACCAAATGTACCCGTAATTATAGAATGAGTCATATGTATAAAATCGTTTCTTTTTTGTGTTTATTTTATATTGAAATGTGACCTTTTCCATGAAATGTAACTGTTCTCTTACCGTTTGATAGATCCATCAGTTAGAGCGCTGGTGATCCACTGGATATCCAGTAATTTAAAGGGCATGAGCAGCAGGTGTGTGTTGTTGTCCAAATGGGTGGCAGTTTCTGGGTACATGATACGGTGGGTTGTCTTGTTTCCCACATCTTTCTCATAGCCTTCAACCACAGCCTTATTCATCCTGTAAAAAAGCAGAATTGTAATATTTCAGTCTCCATCCAAATTACCCTCTTCATTACTTTGAAAATAAAAGTTTACCTCATTACAAAATCGTGACTGTCTATAAGAGAACCGTAGGAGGATCCTAAAAGGTTCCCGGAGTTCCCCACCACAGCACAGGTTCTGCAGCGAGACGGGCCAGCGTCTCTGTATTGCTCCTCTCCAGGAATGACAGAAAACAGCTTCTGAATCACTTGGGAGTAATTAGCTTTGCTCCTAGTAGATTGAAGAGTCTGTAGATGAATTAAAAAGGAATCTGATGTCAGGAAAGTACACCATCATAGCACCTCTAAGGGGTTGCCTCGTACAGGGGAACATGCTTCTTAAAAAGATATAGGTTCCTCTATGATCATGTGCCATCCAGGATCTCTGGGACATTATGTATCGAAACAAATAGCACCTCAGACTGTCCAGGAGCTCTTACAGCTGCTTTAATGAAATTTATGCTGGACAAGTTGGACATACAACCCTTTATCTACATTTTTACTTGAAACAATGACACCTAAATGTCTTCACGGATTCCCTTTTACACTAAAGAATTTCAAGAACTGACTTCTATTCAGAAGTAAATAGAAATGGTATTGGCTACACCCCACAGAGACAATAAAATGTTAGAAAAAGGAATTTAGTGCAAAAGCAAAATGGACCACAACAGGTTTTTCATGCTGCTTTTCTGCATTCTAAAGACACTGGTGTGTTTCCTCTATGATAGCCTAAATGAAATTAAAAAATATATAATTTGAAAGCCTTTGGCATTTTAATTTCTAAATTCTAAGTGAGGTATTAAATAAAAATTTTTTACACTAAAGCCAAAGCTGAATACCTTCCACCAGTTAAAGATGTTGTCAGAGAGCTCGTTGTTATTGAGAGAGAGCAGCGGATGAACATCTCCTCTGAAGCGCTCGGTAAACCACTCGTCGTCATTTGCTGCTAAACAACCTTCCACACAGGCACAGGGTTCTTCATGAAGAAGATACTCTACAATGCTATTGTTCATCAGATGTTTGAAATAATCATAAGAATCTTTTCGTATGGTCACAGATAAGATGGCAGCACTCAACAGAACAGTGAAGATGACCTTCATGCATTTACAAAACCCCATTTTGAATACTGAGGGGCTTCGACTCTCTGATGTTTGGCTGGTTACGGTGATTTGAGGTGATTCCTCATGCACTTTTCTGTGTGAGATCTGAGGAAAAATCCTGAGGAACAAATGACAATGAAGAGCAATGATTAATGAAATGCATTATTTATTGAAATAATAGTAAGTGCAACACTGCCAGAACTGAGCTGCTCATATGTTAAAAAAAAGTAAAGTGACTTATTAAAAATTCAAGCATGACGTGATTTTTGCAATTACTGAATTAAAAGTCATTTCTGAAATTATACAAGCCATGAAGATGTGTAAAACACTTTAATAACGGTTGTTCTTTATATAATGTTGTCAATAAATGTGAAAAACAGAACACCGGGGGAAAAAATGCTCAAAAGGCATGCCATGTTGTTCCTTAGATAGGTGTTTTCATGTTTAATACCAAGATAAACTTGCTGATTTGGGCAATATATCACAAACAGCGTCCGCAACATTTCAGTATAGTCCTCTGACTGCACAGTTTCTGAATGTTATGTTTTGGTTTTAATTAGTAAGTCACTTTGAAATAAAGCTGAAACATAGCAAGCTGATCCAATCACGGCTGATATAATATGTTCTTTTAAATATCGGATAATTAGTATAATTACAACTTCTAACATTGTAAGCAATAAATGTCAAGGAGGAACTAAGAATCTCTTTTCTATTTTATCAAATAGAAAAATGTGACAAAAACACATGTACTCACACTACTGTCTATGAGTCCAGGGACGTCTGTGGATCTATAGCTCGTGTCTGTAAGCATTGATTGTGCAAGAAGGTGTGCAGCAGTAGCAGAGCTGGTTAGCCTTGTTAAAAAATCGCATCACATCACATCTACAGGGTGGTTGTTACAGATCACATGTCATCTCTAGTCTTTGAGCTTTGTTGTGGGATATGGAATACGGCGTTAAAAACAGGTAAAACGCCCACCTTATGGACTGTTTAATGTTTATTTATTTATTTATTTATTTTTTCTGTTAAACAAAAGTTAAATGTGTTCAGAAATGTTCTTATAGTTTTAGTTTTGTTCTTCTTCTTGTTTTTAAAGCATATATACGTTCACTTAAATTAAAGAGAAAAGCAAGCACGAGATTTGGCAACAGATTCTAGACCAAGAGTTATGTGCAGCTTTTCCATCTAAAAGCAATCAGACTATTTTACCTTATGGTTGTATAATACACATGCTACACTAAAGTCCAGCCATCCCTCTCGGTCTAGAGGGGGAACACAGGGATGTCCGGGCCTGAGTGAGGGTCATGTTCATGGTCAGGTCTCAGAGAGCCTGACACATTGCCCTTCTAGAGACTCCAGGATGTTTGCAGTTTTGGAAAATGGTAGCGATTCTAAATAGTTCCAGATGGTTTCACACCTAATTCTTCACCCTAATTCTTAATTCTTTTGCAGTTGTGTATTTTTTCTTCTCCGCCTGTTTTTTTCCTGACCCTACATTTTGCTGTCCCATGGTCATGCCTTACCTTTGCAGATTGTAGTATTGCATTCTTCTCATGGGCATTTAATCATTTTGCTTCTGGTTGCTTTGGCTTCCATCAAGGCTCTCCAAGCAGAGGATGGTGAAGATGCCAGCACTTTTGCTTATAAAGCACAAGCCATTGTCTGTGAGCAAATTCCAGTTAAAAACAGGTTCTTAATTTCCTTTCTTGTGCTTGTTCACGCTCTTGGACATGTCAATTCCAAATCACTCCCCCGTTCCATTTTTGTGGCATTCGCAGGGGAATGGACAGGTAAAACTGGTCACACTTGTCAAGGGAGGCTTTGAGATGTCAAGAAACAAAAATAAGAAAGAAAATACATATATATTGCTCTAGCATATATTACTTAATTTTGATGATACACACCTCAATAAACTGACCTATACACAAACCTATATTACTATATAGGCTACTGGAGTAAGTTAACAGATTATTATTAGTCGTTTTGTTTACTAGTCAATCTGCATATTAATTCATTGTAGTCAGATTAATGTTTTTGCCTGTGCCTACAAAACACATCTCAGGACTAGACATCTGTACATTACTTCTCAAAACTTTTGATCAGTAAAATAACACATTTGCGTAGTCATAATCCAGTTATTATCATTATTTTATTGTCTATTCTTTCTATTTCACTTTATTACATTTATGTCTATCATATTTGTCTGCACTATGCCTGTACAACTTTTAATCAGGATTAATCCAAAATAAAAGTTTTATTTGGTACACCCAAACCTTTATCTTGTATGTGATTTATCATGGTTAACAATTTGGCAGCAATACAAGCTATACAATCATGTTAAATGTCAGCCCCAAAATACAATGCTTTAGAATTAAGCACTGTTCATGTATAATAATAATAATAATTATTATTATTATTATTATATATTAATATAGTATTATTACCTAAAAAAAGTCATCATTTATACTCACCCTCAAATTGTTCCAAATGAGGTTTTTTTTTTTACTTCTGCTTGGTTAAAAAGAAACTCAGACAGGTTTGGAACAAATTGAGTGTGAGTATAAATAATGACTTTTTTTTTAGGTGACAGAATTGAACAATCCCATTTATTTGTTCCCATAAGACACCATTCCTGTCTCAACTGTATAATTAGCTTATTAACTGAAAGAGGGCGCTATACAGCAGCGAAAACTTTACCTGAAGGTTGCTTGAGGTTACCCATTCACTGAAAATATAGTTAATATTTTATACAATAATATTTCTAACATTAATAACACCGAATAACATAAAAAAGAAGAAGAAGAAGCATCTAATTCAAATGTTATACCACGCAAAAGGCTTACGCATAACTTTTTAATATAGAAATATAATTACTGCGTTCCCTTTTAAATGTTCTTGGAAAGTTGCACCGACGCATAAAACATAAATGTCGCTGTGGCACAGAAGTGCAGTCCTGCCAGCGGTTCCCGCCTCGCTTTGGCACAGACAGAGAGCTGATGGTGCTGGTGGGTGTGTGCGGCGCGCGCGCGCGCGTGAGTTCATCACAGATCTGCGCGGAGCAAAGCTGAAGCTGCGCGTCACAACATACACAACTCTGCATGGCACCGACCTATAATCATGGAGTCGTAAACCTGTGTTCTAGAGGATCTAGACTCATAATTCCAGGCTGAGGATACAGGTGCTTTCAGAGACGCCAAATCATATCATCAGGTGGAAGCTGTGCAAAAAAGAGACTTGGGTTAGTTAATGAAAAATGTGGATCTACGCAAGTATTTTAACTTATGTGCTGCTTTTGGTAAGAGATGCAAGAGCAACGAGCAAGGTAAGATGTGTGTCATGTTTATACCTACTTTATTCTGAACAGCACACTTACATTTTACGCACAGAAATGCGGTTTTGCAATAGCTTATCATGATTATTAGAGCATCATTTCATTCGGTTCGGTTCGATCCCGTTTCAGTAACCTACATGACAAGTGCATTTATCATCTGATAACTAGATTCATTTGTCTTAAGCATTAACATGCCATTCTTTTGTTGCGAATGGTGTTTTTTGGAAGAGTTGAGGACTGGACTTTAAACCTCCAGCCAAATTATTAAGAGCAGACAGCGTTTTCTTGATTTTGTAATAGCAGTGAATGGGAGTGTCTGTATTTGCAGAATTCGAGAGATTTTGAAATAAAGTTCATCTGGGGATTGTGAAATGACGTATCCTGTAATCGGCGCTAATGAATCATGAAATTCCACGAGGTCAAATGTATAATGTTGATCTGTCTTAATAAAGGATCCGGGAACACGAAACCTATAATAAATCATTATTTATTTATCTTCAAAGGTTTGAGGTCAGAATTTTTTTTTTAAATTTAATTATTTTATTAAATTCTTCAGCAAGTGGGTAGTTGATAAATAAAAAGTGTCCTTTGGTGTGTGTGTGTGTTTTTTTACACATTATTCTGTTGCACCATAGCACACATTGATGCGTCATCTACACAAGTATGCATTAATGATGACAAAGTTACAGTACATATATTTGTTACAAATAATCATAATAATAATAATTTAAAAAATAATAAATGCAGTTATTCTGACCTCTATCAAGGCATCCTTAAGAAAAAAAACAGTAAACATAGAAGACTGCATTTTGTCTAATTTATTTATTTTTGATAATACCACTGTTTTACTGTATTTTGATTAAATAAATGCAGACTTGGTGAGCAAAAAATAATATATATATATATATATATATATATATATATAAACCAATTTATTATATTATATTATACAACAGCAGGCTATATAACAGATTATTATGGTCCTTGAATTTGATTGGCCAGGTGCCTTTCTATGAGTGCAGATATTTAGTGCAACAGCACTGGGATTTTCATCACTGGACATGTTCATAGCGCTCCAGATTGGAGTATGTGAGTGGAGCAACTGGACACGAAAAGCCCATATGGGAGAATGGGGTTTTTCACACTCAGTTTCACGGACAGATCACTCAGAATAAGTCAAACAACACTTAACAAATCAGCTTTCTCACACAACCTTCCCCTCCCAGAGCTGCAGGCAACATATTTTGGCACATATGTGCTGGCCTAAATGACTCGTGGCACTGCCAGAACATTCCAGTCTTTAATCCTTGAGATGGCATGGCAATATAATTTAATTGGCATTTTAGACCCCTGACCTTACTGTAATTCTAGTCCAGATTTTTTGGGGCAAACACTATGAGAACTGGCCACAATGCTAAGCAGCATGTTTTGAGTTTACATGCACAATACACCATAAAACACCGTACTGAATTGTGAAGTAGCTGAACGTGCTGTTGATTTTGTTCTGTTTGACCTTGTTTTAGACTCAGATGAGTGAGTTTATCAAACCTCAGCTGTGTTAACAGTGCAGCTGATACAACCAGAGACAGATGTCCTTCAATAAGGGTTTTGGACAGACACAGAACCGCCGTCATTTCCTCAGAAAACCATGACATTTGTTTCAGAACTGACCCTGATTGGGTGTGTGAGTGTGTTTTGGGCACGATGCCTAGTATGGTAACTGGAGTCGAGTTCTGCTGGGGTTAAAAACAATATATGTCTGCTTACACAGCTGTAGCACTTAAGAGCAGCCCTGTCAGTCCCACAGAAACATGCCCTACCCTCTTATGGCTGGGTGTGAGTGTGTCTGTGTCTCTGAGTGTGTGTGTGTGAGAGAGAGCGAGTGAGAGGTCTTGACTCATTGTAAATGATAGTCACCAACTCAGTAACCCTAACTAATTGTATAATGTTGTGAAATTTTTTAAATGTCTTTGTTGTTGGTTAAATGTGTGAAGAGGTCAGGAGGTTAAAACAGCATAGGCAGGGCTGTGATAACAAAACACGTTTTTAATATGGGATAATTAACTGAATATTTAGTGAAAAACCTGTGTTTGAAATAAATCACAAACCAATGTGACTTTTTTTTTTTTTGTTGTTATTTAGGCATTCGTTTGCCATATAGAGGGTATATTTCAAAAATGTTTTTAATATGGTGAATTTAATTTTATATGATTATATACTAAAATAGCAGAGGATTATACACATCTTAATCTTTAATTGAATAAAAAAATGAATAACTGAATAACAATTTTAACAAAATATTTCTAATATATAAATATAAATAGTCAGATAGATAGATAGATCAAAATATTTACACATAAAAAACATTCATGATATTCATCATCATAAATTATTAATGATTATAGATATTAAAAATAATACATATAATGTGTTTTAGTATATATTATTTTATAATCAGGACAAAAAGCATTATGTCAACATTAAACTTTGCAGTCACAAGATTACAAGTACTACTTCAAAACCATTAAAAATATCATATAAAATATACAGTTGGTAGCACAGCATGCAAGATAGGTATTGGAAGTGATGCCAGGCAGGTAAGAGGCATGCATAAACAATCCTAGAGTTTCCCATGAGAGATCATAACAAGAACAGAGAGAGGGAAAGATGGAGGGATGAGGAATGATAGGGTTGATGCTATAAGAGAACAGAGGCATAGAAAGGTCAGCCGCAGCATTTTGTTCATTTTAGACTCTATTGGTTGTAGTTTCATGGGACATTACCTCACACAATGCCAATCAAAGACTGGGGCAGTTCCTGTTTATGAAAGTGTCGTAACACTTCTACCACAAGATTTAAACTAGAAGTAACCGGCAACATCTGTGTCCCATTTAATGCGTCACATCTTTTACCGAGCCGTCACGGTAATGATGGTCATCATAGCTGAAGGGCTGTCATATTTTTATCCGGACCAGACAGTGAAACTCAGGATCCTGCAACAATGCCAGTCTTTTTTTAATATAGACCTTTACATAAGACCTATTTGACCTCAGTATGTTCAGTGAATACACTGGTCATGTGGTGAGCAAAATCTGGACTTTTAGTGGCCCTTCTGTTGGCAGCTACTGTCCATCCAGCTCTATAATAACTCATGGCCTGCCACAGCAGATGATGTTTGGTTAATGTTTATTTGCCAGCATGAACTATTTGCAGGAGCTTTGCGTAAAACATTTGACTTCTCGGCATTGACTTTCAAGTGCACTCTGTTAAATCATCAAATTAGGGTTGTTTTTTGATATTTTGAACTCCTTTTTTAGCTAGATGCTAAATTCTGAATGAGCAAGCCATATTCAAAGCCATCTATATTAATGTTAAAAACTGTCTGGTGACCATAAACAGTATCCAGTTAGATTTATGGATTATGGGTGTGTCTCAATTGGCTCCTAGTTAGTCAGTGCCCTGTCTAGGGAATCAGACATTTCTGGGTCATACCATTTTCAAAACCGTTCCATTTCAAACCTAATGATCATTATAGTGAGGCATGATAAACAAAACAAGTCATACAAATCATATCAAATCATGTGTTTTCACAGTATTGTTGATAATAAATAATAGTGATGTTTTAATGCACAAAAACAGTCATCAGTGAGTCATCAGTGTCCTAATAACTAGTGGATAAAACCCTTTCTGGTACCCGCTCCACACTGGAATGGGTGGAGAAACAGATATTTTATTTGGCAAAAGAGGTGGCTGAACTATTAGTAATAAATGTAACTCATTATTGAATATCGGTGGGTGTGAATTAAATTAATCTTAGAAAAGCAAAAAGCTTTCTGTGGTAACAATACATTCATAAATGCGTTAGATTATGTTTTGGTGTCTTGAAATGAGTATGTAATGTAAAAGAAGTGAATAGAATTGAATTGAATAGATTAGAATAGAATAGAATTCTATTTTACTGAATGTGCACTTGCAGTGTCCTTTAAATATTAAAACTACATGAAATAACATAATATTAATAAAAGGTCACTCAATTTTACATTTTCATGTTTTTCAACACACTTAAGTATGCTTTAAGTGTAATGTGTTGTAATAATCTTTTCTGGATTTGTAAAGTACACTTGTTTTGATGCATTGACTAAAAGTGTGTTATTTGATATTACACTTAAATGTAAAATATTTTAAGTGTACTACATTGCAACTTTATCATTACAAATGTGGATTTACAAATATATTTAAATATAAATGGCATGCAAATTTACCTATATATTTTAGTATAAATTAATGCTTATTTAACTGTACTTTAATTATATTTCAAAGCTAACAGAATTAAGAAATTGCATATAAAATGTACTTAAGTTGGTCAGAAAGCACTTAAGTTCACTCTTAAGTCTTAAATTGCATTTAAGTTACTTCCTTTTCACAAGAGAATATAAACATGCAAAGGTTGGAAGTTCTGAAACATTTCTTAAAGACTTTTATTGTTATTATCAGTTTGATGTAAAGAATGCTTGTTTTAGAATCAGGTAGCATTCATCTGAGATCTGTTCTGTTGAACGTGAACCATCTGTTTGACTTCCTCAGCCAGAACGTCTCGCATCTCTTGGCTGGGCTGAGTCTGAGAGCTTCAGAGAGAGCTGTGACACATAAACAGGCTCAGCTGGAATGTAGCTGTGTGTCCCCAAAATCAACAAGTGCTCACTAACCTAGTTCAGGCCTAATTGACACGTCTGTCCTAATGGCATGTGTCTGTCTGTGTGTGTCCTGCTGGAGAGTCTAGCTGTGTCTTCACATCTAGATCCGTTATTTTATCCCAGTCTAAATGAGTGTCTTCAAGGCTGTGATAAACTGCACTTTGGGTCAATCAATACAATAACCGAATGCTAACTCAATGGTTTGTGTTAGGGCACATTACTCCTTTGATTTATTTATTTTTCTGACAATTATAATCAGGTCTTTTTTGACCCTGCGAACACCCATACACTCAACCAGCTCAGTGAATCAACTAATATAAGTTGTTAGATATAATATAAATTATATAGTTCTTGATTTATCATGTCACAAAAAGTAATTCAGAAAAGATGCATTCAATTTAATGCAAACAATCTTGGAATCTTGATAGATAGATAGATAGATAGATATTTTATACATAAAAACCTCAGACCCCATTGAGTACCCAAATTGACCCTGGATTTTTGTTTTTACTTATTTTTATATGTTTAGCGGAATAATGAAGGCACACTTGATATGAACCGTGACCATGGAGCACATCAAAGAGATGCATCTTTGTAATCTCAGAATGCTCTAGACAGCTTCACATGTTTCTTTTAGTGTGGGATCATCTTGAATTCTAGCCATAAACTTGCTTTAGTGTTGTTTCAAGCCTTAGATTAAAGGAAGCAGATGAGCCGGCCATTGACAACACCTCATTGAAAGAGAGATCAAACTCATAACCTGAACTGCTTCACCAGGCACGAGGTTATTGGGTTAAGAGGATTGTCAGGAAAGCGGCCAATGTTGACAACTGTTCCTGCCAAGTATTTTTGGAAAAACAACTATCTTATCATAGGTTAGCAGCCCGTTCCCTGTTTGGTCAGTTGTGAGGTACACTGCTACAGTCAGAACAAATGTTCAAGTATAGCACGTTTGATAACAAATGTGTGTGTTTGGATGACCTGTAACTGTTGAAACGCCATTTATTTAGTTCATTATATCTAAATCTATATGGCTTCAATCAGCCTGGTTAATTTTGTGGTCTATTTTGCATTGAGATGAACTTTGATTTTCATTGAATTATGCATATATATAATGCATCTATGCATGCATTAGCGAATATTTGGGACTTAGCTTATAGCTTATATTAGGCTGTATAGGTTATAGAGACCATACAAAGAATTGAGTATGCCTTGATGCCTGATGCACACACACCAAAATGACCATAACACACTCTTTCATTATGGCTAACAAGGGCTCTTATTGTCAGATGCTGTGTGTGTGTTTGTGTGTGTGCGTGTGTGTGTGTGAATATGTTTGCAAGTGTTACAGGACTTTTCACCTAATTAACTCGCTTGAACAATGGAAGCCATTATGGGGTAATTTCAACAGAGGATGAAATGTGTTTTTGAAAAGCTGGGAAATTACTGTCAGACTAAATCATTTTAATGTCTCCTATCAGTCTGAGCTTACACAAAAGAACAGCAGAGCTTTATTAAACCCTTCCACTTCAAGCTGACAGTCACTCAGTTTTTGTGTGGCACCCCGTGTGCGTTATTGTGTGGTTGTCATGGAACTACATGATTAAAGTCTCCAGAGGGACTTGGACTTTAAGCCATGTTATTAAGAGTTTTGATCCATCAGTCCAGTTAATTAACTGGTCAACTAACATTTTGAATGTACAAGCTTTTGTTTTGAAATATGTTATAATTTCAGAGATACTCATAAGATAACATTAAAAAAGTTGAAATTCAAATAACCTGATTAGCACACGATGACCTTATGGTTCAGGACAATCTTGCAGCACATAACAACAAACAGGTGTTTAGGAAAGCACTGCAGTGTTTTAATGTTTTGAGAGTGGAAAAAACCCAAAAGGTCCCTTTTCCCCGGGAGGCCTTTAGCCTCACTGTACCCGACAACGTGGCAGTTGCGAGATCAGACAAATGGATGTCTCAAAGACGGAGCAGATCTTATAATGAAGAATTTCTGAAATGCTGAAATATTTTGCTGCCTGTAAGCTGTTCCACATGTGCAGTGGCTGAGCATTTATAGAGACCTCTAAATCAGTGCAGACAGATGACAGGCCTGAGCTCTATGGGCAAACAGTCAGAGAGCAGAAGGGCCACTGTCAGACAGAGGCGGAGCCAAATGTCAATCAAATACAGTAGGTTGTAGTATTTCAACTTTTATGCAGGGTCATACTGTCTTTATGTATTAATGCCAACCAGAAAGGAAAGTAAATGCACTAAAGCCATCCTTGAGACTGTAGTGGCCTTAGATAGAGAAAGAGATAGTTCACCTGGTTTACTCATGTCATTCCAAAACAATTTTGGATCTCATTGACTTTCAGAAATATTGAGAATATCTCATTTTGTGTTTCAGAGATGAAAGAAAACCATACAGTTTTACAACAACATGAGTTTGAGTAAATGACAAAACTATTCATATTTGAGTGTTGCCAAGTCCTCAGTTTCCCTGCAGAATTAGCTACTTTAAAGACCATTGCCGCGATGTGTTTTTAATGTCCACAGGTTAAAGCAATCCCAGATAACATGATATTTAGAAGAACCAACTCAAAAAATGTATATTTTAAAACTAGTTGTGGGCTAGTTTTGAGCAGGAATTAGTTGGGTTTTACTGTGAAAACCTGGCAACCCTGGTGTACTGTGCCTTTAAGGCAAACTTCAGTCAATCAGTAGAGTAGAGCTGCTAATTCATATTCATGAGCCAAACATTTAAAAGTTTTATAACTTTTTAGATGCGCTCCTGTTTTCAGTACTCAACAACAGCAAGTAGTTTTGGCAGTGCGAGAAAAAAAACAGCACATCTGTGCATCATTTACTACTTCTTTCTCAATCGAATGCCGTCATTGCAGATTCGTCTGTTCTGTGGGTTCTGCCCCTGTGGCTCCACATAGTCTTTTTTGCTTTTACTGCTACTGTTCACGAAGCTGGATTTATTAGTGCTGTCAGTATCAGGTAGGTACTACGAAAGCAGCTTTTGAAGTACATGTGGCCGACATCTAGGAGAGCACGGCACCATATATGGGCAACCTCCATCAACTACACCTGGCTTTTATGAAGCCTCATATCAGTCCAATTATTGCTTTATAACACAAGTACACACTCTGTAAATGATATTCACATGTAACCCACTGGATGTCATGCGAGGCTGTTATTGAGAAATGAGAGATGTTCTGTCAAACTGTGAGGTGCTGCAGGATGTGGTTTAAAAAACAAGTTGTTTATGAGAGAAGGTGCAAATCCACTCAGGTCCCATCGCTGGGCTGAATTTATGGGAATCTCAAGCCCCAGGCTGTCTTCAAAGCCAGTGCCATGGTAAAAGCTAGCGCTAACTGACAACAGATGCGTGCATGAGAGAGAGAGAAAAGAGTCTTTTTCTGTGTCTTCTCCTAAGGTATCGGTCTTGATTCATAAAATGCAGATACTAGATAGATTTTTGTGTATGTTTTGTAACTTGGAAGTGGAGATAAGATTTGAAATGCATGTAAAATGGCATAGATCCATCAAGTAAAAGTATGTGTGTGAAGGTAGGGAGTTCAAATTGTGGACAAATGTTATAGGGGCTGGTAAAGTTTCACAGCAGCGGTTTCCTCATGGGCCACAGGCTGATCACTTCCAGAGAATCAGGGCTCCAGCCGATAGGCAAAGTCTGTTACGCTCTTCAAGGTAAATTAGCAGCTTTTCGCTTGGTCATATGATAAAGTGCAGAAAGGCTTTAAACTGATGATTTAAGAGAGACACAAAAGGGTTAAACTCGTATTTCGTTCCCAATTCCACCATATGTCATTCCACTGGCACAGGATTTAATTTGATCTTGATGTATAGGCTGTTTATGATAAGAATCACTCCATATAATATATTAAACTTCACATAACTCCATATATAATACAAATGAAAATATATGTTATCATGTTATATGAGTATGTAAATTATTTCAAATTGATTCAAATTTGAAAGTGTGAGGTCAGTAAGATTTCTTTTTTTAAAATGTAAATTATAAAAAATATATATTAAGCAGGGGAAAAAATTAACTGATTAATAGGCGACAGTAAAGTCTCTTACATAGTTACAAAAGTTGTTCTTTTGACATTTCTATTCATAAAAGTATAGTAAAAACAATTTTAAAATGAATAACAATAAGAAATGTTCTTGGTTTCCGAAGGTTCATGTGAAGTTCTTGAGGGGGAAAAAAACAACTTTGTCATCACAGGAATAAATTGCATTTTTGAACAGTTATTTAAAATTGTAAAAATATTTTACAGTACTACTATTTTTACCGTTTTCATTTCTGATTAAATCAATGCCTTGGTGAAGAATGTTTTGATTTTGAGTTAGATGTGTTCCTAGGTCAACATATTTTGTTGACCTAGATTTCACAAAACTATAAACAGGTTCTTCAAATCTGACTGGTTAATCACAATGTTGTTCCAAGGTCAACAAAGATGTAAAATCAGGTTCTGCTCTTGGTGAACATAAGAAACTGAGTTCAAAAACAGTTCAAATCTTTATGCCACTATGTTTTTTGAAAGCATGTTTCAAATTTTTTCATATATATATATATATTCTTTTGACCTCACGTTCTCTATCTCTGTCAGATTTTCGGTGAGCCGGAGCCGGTCAGGATGATATCTGAGGGTTCAGACTGCCGCTGTAAGTGTGTGATGCGGCCGCTGAGCATCGAGGCTTGCACCAGGCTCCGTGACGGAAGCTTGCGAGTGGATGATTTCTACACGGTGGAGACGGTCAGCTCCGGCTCCGACTGTAAATGTTCCTGCACGGCTCCTCCCTCCTCACTCAACCCATGTGAGAATGAATGGAGAACGGAAAAACTCAGGAAACAAGCTCCTGAACTACTTAAGGTAAAAAAGAAAAACATTTTCCTCAGGTCAGAAACTTTGAGTGGAAAGCTTTCCTTTACAAGAAATGCTAAGAATGCTAAATCAAGGTCCTGAAATTTTGGATAGCGGCACATCAACTCATTGTAGTTATTGTAGTAAACCAAAAAGTATTTATTTAAACTGTATTTAAACAAACATTAGTAATACTATTACAAAAATTGCTTAAATACGTAAAGAAGTCCATATTTGGTTTGAATTCTTGAGGTTGGCCATCACCATTATATGAAGTGTAAACTACTTTATAGACAAAGCTACTTCCAACAACAGTACAAGTGGAACATTCACTTTGACATGTTATTATACACAGCCTCAAGCTGTTGTGGTGTAGCACATTTTATAACACATTCAGGCCTTAGGTTGTCCCTACTTTTACATTTAACAAAAATTCAGACCTGAATTTGGCATATTTAAAGGGTTAGTTCACTCAAAAATGTAAATTACCCCATGATTTATTCACCTTCAAGCCATCTTGACTTCTTCTTTCAGACGAATACAATCGTAATCAATCTATTTTAAAAATGTTGTAACTCTTCCAAGCTTTATAATGGCAGTTTATGTTCAGTAGTAGTCCAATAGAAGTCCAATAAAGTGCTCAGCGCGTTTGTGTAAGAAAAATATAAATATTTAAACTAAATAAATATTTTAAAACACAATTTCTAGCTTCCGCTGACTGTCGTATGCATGTTCATGAGAGAGTGGCATTCCAGTGGATGACTTATATCAAACTTTTTTTTTTTTACAATTCCTTATTTTTGTACTCATTTTGCTCTCTCCTCTGCACTTGCGTGTTCATCACCATCATTCATCATCTGCTGGAAAGCCACTCTTTTATGAATGCACGTACACCAGTTAGTAGAATCTAAAGATTCTACTAGGAGGTCTTCATTAACCCCCTGGAGCCCTGTGAAGCACTTTTTTATGATGGATGGAGTAACTTTATTGAAGTTTTATTGGACTGCTGAATATCAACAGCCATTATAAAGCTTAGAAGTGCCTTGACATTTTTTAATATAACTCTGATTGAATTCATCTGAAAGTCATACCTGGCTTGAGGGTGAGTAAATCATGGGTCATTTCCAGAGACATTCAGGCCTTACTTACATTCAGAATGTAATTTGGCAATATGTTCATATTACATGGCCATACTTTGACATTAAAATGGCCTGGATTAGGATGTTAAGATGGTCATGTCTTAATTTGCCATTTTTAAGATGTTCAGACTTAAATTTAACTTTTTAATTTGATATTTTTAAACATGTTTAGACTGTAGACTGTATTCTTTGAATGCTAAGGCCTTATTTTGACATTTTTAAGACATTCAGGCCTGAATTTCTACAGTGCATATCAAAAGTTGCCAAACATAAGAAACCCTCTCTACTGAGAATAAAAATGATTTTATCTTAATGGAAAGCATGCCACAGATGCTGTCGATTACCACAGAAAATAATTTTGCCCCTTAAAAGCTAAAAACTAACAAAATTTTTCCAAATCGAAAAAGGTGAAACTTATTTTCTATGCTAATCAGCAACATGCAGCAGATGCTGTCCACAAAGCCTAACCCGAAACACACACATAATCATCAGCTAAAGATAGTATCAAATAATATCTAGTGTTCATCGTATACACTCTGATGGCAAGAAAACATTGTTTTTATCCAAAGCTAAATTCTGTGGCAATAACAATTAACTTGAAGCATAAATGCAGTGTGTTTTCATATCGCATTGGCTCAAAGAATCATTCTTTATTATTCTGTATTTGTGTTCAGCTCCATTCAATGGTGGATCTGCTGGAAGGAACATTGTACAGCATGGATCTGATGAAGGTCCATGCCTACATGAACAAGGTTGTGGCTCAGATGAACACACTAGAAGAGGTAATCATCTGACTGATCAGATTTGAATGTGACATTTCCATTAAGCTTCAACTGACAGAAGTATGACACTATTCTCTTCATAGACCATAAAGACAAACCTTACCAGGGAAAATGATTTTGTGAGGGACAGCGTAGTAAATCTGTCCAATCAGTTGAAGCGCTACGAGAACTACTCTGACATCATGGTGAGCATCAAGAAAGAGATCTCCAGCCTGGGACTACAGCTGTTGCAGAAAGACGCCGCCTCTGACAATAAAGCACAGGTAAAACACACTTTCTCCAACACAATGGCACACACACAAATGCACAAAATCAATCTTGTAGTTTAAAATGGTATGATTCCAGGGCACAGAGAGTAAAAAGTCAAAGGAGGTCGTAAAATCACCCAACAAGAAACCCCCAGCTGTCAAACCTCCACCCAAACAGCCTAAAGAGAAATCCGTCAAGCCCAAGAAAGAGGCTTCTGCCAAAGCATCGAAACCTGCAAAGCCAGACCCCACCAGCAAAACCAAGCCCTTAGTGCACCAGGCGGGAGTCATCAGGGGGATCACATACTACAAAGCGTCCAAGACAGACGACTCTGAGTCACATTCAGCAGGGAGAGGAGAGAGAGGTATGGAGATGGTGCACATCACATCTGTGTTCAATTAATGTTTCCTGAAAACCACCTCAGTGTAGAGCCAAAAGCAATTGGGTTTACTGTGGGTGATAAAATGGGTGAAACACTTCTATATTCCCTAACATCTTAGAGACTTGAGGCAACTACTCAAAACACACTCTTTTGCCCAGTTTTTTGTTCCGACTGACATTCTGGAGAAGTTGACACTAGTTGCTGAAAGATTACATAGAAAATCACATAGTGAGTATGATGATTAGTCCAAGCTGAATCCAAAACATAAGACTGATTACTCTTGGACAACTGCTAGTTGGTTAGACTCGTACTTTAACATAGTACGTAAGTTAAATTACGCCAAATTCAAGCAACTGGCCCCAGAACACCCTAACAACCTTATTATTAACACCCAAAACACCTTTTTACCACCTCGTATTATTACCCAAGCAACCATCAAGAACACTTTATCAAAACACCTTTAAGGCAGGGTAGATGATTTGGTTCAAAAACTTTTTGTTATGCTGGTTGAAAGTCTCTTTACATAGCAATCACTCAGTTAAATGGTCTAAATTTATTTGTATGCATTTATATCATTTGTGGAAGTTGTAGGACCAGAGGGTCTGGGGATCATGCTTTCAAAGTTATCTTGCTATTGTAAGCATTTCTGAAATCGCCTACCCTGAATTTAAGGCTAGAATACTCTACGTCTACCAGAAGTTGTATTTATGGATATTTTTATGCCTTTAATGGACAGGACAGTAAAAAGCAAACAGGAAAACATTGGTTGGAAAGAGGGGAGCGGGAGCGGGATCGGGAAAGGACCTCACGATGGGAATCAAATTTGGATCATTGCACATTTGAGCAATATTCAAGCGCATTAACCATGAGGCTATTGACGCCAACCTGATCAGATTTTAAAATGCTAGACATCATACACTCTTCGACTTTGTAAACAGTCACAGAGGAAAAGCTGTCCATCATATACTACAAAACTGAGAATCACACACTACCAGACTTTAAAGTTGTTCAGATAACAATAAACTCACATTGAAATCATAAAATCAAACATGTTTGAAATCCAATAACTGTTATGTATCTAAGCCTTAAAGGGTTAGTTCACCCAAAAATGAAAATTCTGTCATTAATTACTCACCCTCATATCGTTTCAAACCTACAAGACCTCTGTTCATCACAAATTACAATATTTTTGATGATATCAGAGAGTCATCTGACCCTCCATAGACAGCAACACAACTGAAATTATCCCAGATCCAGAAACGTGGTAAAAACACAGGTAGAACAGTCCATGTGACATTAGTGGATCAACTTCGCTTACCATTCTTCACAGAAGAATGGTAAAGTTAAATTATGTTATTTTTGTTTACTTTGCGCAAAAAAGTATTTTCGTAATGTAGCAAAAGGGAAGTTGATCCACTGATGTCACATGGACTGTTTTACCTGTGTTTTTACTATGTTTCTGGATCTGGGATCATTTCAGTTGTATTGCTGTCTATTGAGGGACAGATGGCTCTCTGATATCATCAAAAATCTCTTAATTTGTGTTCCTTTGGGTGAACTAACCCTTTAAGATAAAAAATTGTAATCTATGACCATCATAAATACATGATTTTCCATAGAATCTGTTTGGCTCTGAATTTCGGCGGCATCAACTTGTCTAGACTGTAAATCGGGGCAAAAGTCACGTAGTGTATCCAGCCTTTAGCAACACGCATAACTATGGCAGCAATTTTTGGAAATCCCCACTTACATTTTCTCCACAAAATAGTTTAAAACATTCATTTATGAATTTATGTTTTTGTACCGTAGTACAAGCTACTTAGTGTTAAGTTTTTGAGGACAGGTTTTTTGCACCTGTAGTTTTTTTGCGACCCCAGGCTTTAAAATGTTCCAGTGCATATTATTACGATAAAACCTTACAGGGGGTACAAGAGCAAGTCAAGCGAAGCATTTTATTGTCTATTTTTCACGAGCCTCTCGTAAGAGAGACTGGACCTCCGACGTATCCTCTATAAAATTCCTCCACAATCCCTTTCCTCTTATATTTTATTTCTCACTAAAATCCTTAATTGTGAACACCAGAATAGCCCATGGTAAGGAAAAGGTGGTTTCCTTCCCTTCTCATGAATCTGGACCTGAAATCTACAGTATAGTAGATCCATAAGGTCTTCTCAAGTAATAAATGCATCTCCTGAGAGGCAATAACTTGAGTTATTTCAGTGAAATGCTGCTCTGTATTTCTTATTTCATCAACAGTATCAGCAAGAACTTTCCTCTAGGATGAAATCATTTCTATTGCTTTCCAGAACCAAATATAAAACAGTGACATGCAGGGAAGAGAAAATAATCATAAGTTTGCTGAGGTGTCCAAAACTATTACAGTACTGGCCCTGTGTCCTTGAATGACAGATAGCAGTGATGGAGTGTGTATGAATATCTGATGTACTTATGTCCTGTGCTCATGTCCACATGTTTAATGTTCCAGACGCTCCCACAGCGCAGGAAGAGGAGGCTCAGATTAGGGTCTCTCCGCTGACATTGTCTTGCGGAGATCTGTTGTACATGGCATGAGATGAAATGGGCTCAGTGTAGGAATGTCGAATCCAAGCGTTGCAGGCACAGACTGGGTTACAATGCAGGAAGTTTCTTCGAGTGCAACATCTCATTAATAATTCTTTTGATGTGAGGAATCTGAAATGCTTGGGGTGAAACTTCAGGCCAAGAGTTGTAATCTGCCTTTTAAACCCTCCCTGGCTTTCTCCTTATGCTCTTTTCAGAAAACTCTGCCAAAACCCACACTGGCCACCTAACTGAGGACAAAAGAGGCTCCGAGCTAGTTTTGGAAGAGTCTGAAATAACGTCCACTGTACCGCCAATAACAACCACCACACTTGTTTCTGTGACAACAAGAAGCACCACGCTAGCAACCACCAGTGAAGTGCCCATCATGAATTCAACCCTGTCCACACCAGCGCCAGAGAAACCCATAGGCAGTGGAGGAAAGACACACTTGCACAAAGCGGGTAAGATTTATTCATTTATTTTATACATGTGTGATGCATTTAAATGCATTAATTATGCCTTGTAATGAACCTTATAATGCATTGTACAATCTTATGAATAATTGTAACCACAGTTAGTATACATGATATAACACTTTTTAATTCATTGCTACTCCATGCATTTTGAATTTGGTTATGATTATTTATGACAAGATATAGTGTGTTACAACCTTTAATAACCCTTTATAATACATTATACATAAAGGTTTTAAGTAAAGCGCTACCAAACTTTCTATGTGAATCCTGAAATAAAATGTATAATGGATTCCGCAAAAATATATTAAGCAGCAAAACTATTTTCAACATTGAAGATACTAATACATTTTTCTAGAATCAAAATCAGCATATTAGCATGACTTCTGAAGGATCATGTGACACTGAAGACTCAGTGGCTGCAAAAAATAAATAAATAAATAAATAAGTAATAAATTAAATGAATTTAAAAAAAAAATTCAGCTTTCCATCGCAGAAAAAAATTACAATATATTAAAACAGAAAAACGTTATTTTAAATTGTAATAAAACTTTTACATTTTTACTGTTTTGCTTTATTTTTGATCAAATAAATGCAGCATTGGGGAGTCTTCTTTATAAAAAAAAAGTTATTTTTATGTATGTATTTACTTATACAGTCAAACTTTTTATTTTTTATTTCCATATTTTTTTATGTGTGGGGATATATTTATTTCTTTGAACAGGTAAATCTTTAGACTGTGAGGGCACATTGGCATCAGTGGAGATGCCGGAGAAGCATCACAGCTATGGTCGGAATGAAGGAGCCTGGATGAAGGACCCAGTGGCCAAAGACCACAAGATCTACGTTACAAACTACTACTATGGCAATAACCTGGTGGAGTTCCGCAACCTGGAGAATTTCAAACAAGGTAAAAACAGGAAAACATTTTTATGGTTCTTGTTTAACAATGCACAAATCAGTTCAAGACTCTAAAGGCACTGAAAAATCACTGTACCATGAGTATTTGCTATCAACCCCCCCACAATGGAGTTGATAATATTGCTCCATTATGGCCTGTGTAGCTAATATAAATTATACATGCATAAAGTGTAAAAAACGTAATCATAATCAAGATCTTTTGAATATCTTCAGGTCGCTGGAGTAACCTTTACAAGCTTCCCTACAACTGGATAGGAACTGGACATGTGGTCTACAATGGTGCCTTCTATTACAACAGAGCCTTCACCAAAAACATCATCAAATATGACTTGCGCATGCGCTTCGTGGCAGCGTGGACTCAGCTTCATGATGCAGTCTATGAAGACACCACACCCTGGAAATGGCGAGGACATTCAGACATCGATTTCGCTGTAGACGAGAGCGGCCTATGGGTGATCTACCCCGCGCTGGATTACGACTACTCGCAACATGAAGTCATTGTCATCAGCAAGCTGGACCCAAGCGACCTGTCCGTGAAGAAGGAAACAACATGGAGGACTGGGCTGAAGCGCAACTCGTTCGGAAACTGCTTCATTGTGTGTGGAGTGCTGTACGCCATTGACGTCTACAACCAGAAAGAGGGCGAGATTTCATACGCCTACGACACGCACACAAACACGGAAGCCGCTCCACGTCTGCCGTTCACTAATGAGTACGCTTTTGTGACCCAAGTGGACTACAATCCCAAAGATAAGGTGCTGTATGCCTGGGACAATGGCCATCAGATGACCTACAATATTCACTTTGTGGGCCAGTGAAATCTAAAATCTGATTGCATCGAGAAATACACCATTTATGGGAGCACATTGCTTTCTTTATTGGTATGGTGATTTAGGATGTAGTGTTAAACCCTATGGAAGCAGAATAAAATACAAAAAAGGTTAATGTGATCTGAGTTTACATCACAGAATTGTGACTTTTTCCTCTTAGAATTGTGCGTGTGGTCAGGTGTCTAAAAAATGTTTCGATGCTAATTTCAAATTCAGCTGAAAAAAGAATTGTGAGAATTAAATTTAAAGTTAAAATTGCAAGAATGGAACTTGGAATTCCAAGACAAAAGTGCAAGATGTAAACGCAAAAAGTACTGGAAAAAACATAATTATGACATAAAAGGTTGCAGTTATCTTTTTTTTGTATTTTTATCGCATGGCAGAAATAAGCTTCAATAAAAATGAGTCCAGATGGTTTGAGAATATATTTTTACCCTCAACTATAAAGTCTGAGGACTTTAAGGCGATGCATGTCTCATTTTTATGTAGTTCATAATCAGGTCCCAATCTTTACCACTGTAAAAAAAACTAAATAAATAAAAAATAGTACAGTTAAAGGGATAGTTCACCCAAAAATGAAAATTCTGCAATTACTTACTCACCCTCATGTCGTTCCAAACCTGTAAGAACTTTGTTCATCTTTAGAACACTAATTAAGATATTTTTGATAATTGAAGATATTCAAGATAATTCAGAGAGCTTTCTGACCATCTATAGACAGCAAGGATCTCTACACGATCAAGGCTCAGAAACGTAGCAAGGAGATCGTTACAATAGTTACAATAGTTACATCAGTGGTCTGGCCTTTTTAAAACAAAAATAACAAGTTTTTTTTAACAATTCATCTCCTTTGCATCATTTTGTAGAGTATCACATACGTAAACAACATATGCAATGTATGTATGCAGATACATTGTTGACAGTATGTAAACATTGTATACTCCAAAATGACGCGGAGGAGACGGATTGTTAAATAAAGTCATTATTTTTGCTTTCTTTGCACACCAAAAGTGTTCTTGTAACTTTGTGAAGTTATGGTTGAACCACTAATGTCACATGGATTATTTTAACGATGTCCTTGCAATGTTTTTGAGCTTTGATCATGTTACAATCCATGCTGTCTATGGGAGGGTCTAAGAACTCTCAGAATTCATCAGAAATAACTTTATTTGTGTTACGAAGGTGAACGAAGGTCTTACAGGTTTGGAACAACATGAGAGTGAGTAATAACAGAATTTTCATTTTTGAGTGAATTATTCCTTTAAGAATCTTGAACAAACACAAGGTGTAACCTGGTTTTGCATAGCTTGAAGCAGTAATCTTACATTCAAGATTTAAGTAAGATTTATTACTAAATGTAATATCATTTAACAACAACACAATATCAATTTGGGGGGATGGGATTTTGAATGTTATGTACATTTCATTATTTTAGCTATTCATTTTGTACATTCTTATTGTAAATATTTCCCAGAATAAGTTGTGTTACAATATTCCTATTATAAAACCTCAGATTTATCATCCCCAGATATTTAATATCATAGTCACGGTTACTTATGATTACTCCTGGATGAGTTACAGTGTTTTATATGTTGCATTTATGTGTGAAATGTCACATTTTGTGTAAAATAGTTCAAATAAACTTACTCTAAAATCATTTGCAGAGTATGAATTTCCTAATGCACAATGCAATGTTTTACATTCTGTACTTCACAGCCATAAAGGTGAATCAATCATTGTCACTTGACAGCTCCCCATCTCCAGATGTCTGACATTTTTTCAAATTTTGCAATATATGACTGAAGATATGTTTACATAGTGGGAAATAACTCTAGGTCAGAGTGTACAATAAATTTATATTTACTGTTATTGTATAGCACTTTTACCGTAATACAACACTTAAATACAACTTGGTCTCATACAAATATGCACTTTTTGTGCAAACCGTTTTTATGTACCTTACTGCACATTTTACTGCAGTTTCAAAGAGAAATGTCCACTGAGTGGTGGAAAAACACATGTGAACCCTGGCATATTTTTATTACATTCATATAGGTATTTATTGCGGCGGTTCAGGATTAAAATATTGAGGGACTGCTGCTTAAAGTTAACATTCTACCATGTTGGAAATATGCTCTACACAAAATCCAACGCTAAATCTACCCGATAGTGTTAACAAATGCAAAACTGATATAAAAAATTAATTTGTTGATGCAACCGTGCCATTTTAATTTCTCTTTTACACAGATTTGAACTGTTTTGTCAAGCCGTATTTACACAGGATCTGAACCGGAGCTCCTTGCCTCTCAAGTACATCTCTGTACTCCGTAAGGTACAGAACAAACCAACCATCTATGAAAACACAGATATGAATCTGGATATTTGTGATGCTAACATTCAAAACCATCAATTTTTAAATATACCAGCATATTAATATTGTTTTGAGTATTGTTTTAATCATAACATGATATTCTTCAAGTAATTGTGCAAAACTTTCGCTTTATTAATCAAAACTTTGTAAATTTGTGTGAAAAGGAATAAGGTTTCGGAGTTTTACTGCCTCTAGTGTTCATTTCTTTTGGAAACTGCGGTGATATGTACTTGTTGGTACGTATTTTGTGTCTCACTAAAAAGTGCACCAAGGTACGTTTATGCCATGAAACCAGGTAGCTCAAATAATATACTAATATATATTTTGTTAATTGCGGTTAAAAAAAGTTAGTTTAGAATCATATTAAATGCACTTTGCATTAGACTGCTGCATTTTTGACCACTCAGATAAAAACATTTTTTATATGTAACTTCAGAATTACTTCTATTATCTTATTCTGTGTTTCTTATCGATTTTACACATACACTACCGTTCAAAAGTTTTAGAACAGTAAGATATTTAATGTTTTTTAAAGATGTTTCTTATGCTCAAGGCTGCATTTATTAGATTAAAAATCCAAAAAAAAAAACCTGTAATATTGTGAAATATTATTTCAATTTAAAATAACTGTTTTCTGTGTGAATATATTTTAAAATGTAA
>JAUMHE010000055.1:12354284-12370157 GCA_032359235.1 Enteromius mattozi
GCCTTGATGAGCAGAAGAAACATCTTTAAAAACCATTAAATATCTTACTGTTCTAAAACTTTTGAACGGTAGTGTACTTTAAAGCAAAACTACTAATTTGACATTATTCTATTAATTCTATTATCATTTACTCAACCTCATGTTCTAAAACTATGACTTCCTTTCTTCTGTGGAACACAAAAGAAAATGATTTGAGAAATATAATCTACAATCTACGATGAAAATCTATGAGTTCCAATATTGTTCTGAACCAAACTGATTTTCAACATATGGACAAAAACAGCTGAAACAGTACAAACCACTCAGAACACCCTAGTAACCGTAAAGTTACATGCTCAAATCCATTAATAACATTAATGAGTAAATGGCATGCAGATTTGTGCTCTTCCAGGTCTGAGGTCACATTCATTCTGTCTAAGCAGGAAAGAGGAAACCCAGATAAAGCACTTTCATGAGGTCATTGTTGAATTTGGGAGGTCTGGGTGTGGTGATGATTGACTGACACGACAGGGTGTGTGGATGAACTCAGGAGAGGTATAGTATATTGTTGGAGGAACAGGGCGGAGGTTCAGCTTTAATGCGTGGAGGTTTTGCATCTGAATTAACCCACAAGACACTTAATCATGAGCCAAAGTCTTGCACAGCAGAATTACAAGCCAACATCAGTACTCCACCAGTGATGCACAAATAAACCACATCTATCTGCTCAAATGCACAGCGGGATAAGGATTCGTTTCATGTGCAAGCCACACTTGGATACTTACGTTTCTTTGTTAATATGGGCAGGAAGATATCGAGACCTCACTCGTAACCCTAATAAAAGCTGCAGGTTGTCATATTTGGTGCAGGATGTCATTAATATGATTAAACTGAGAAGACAAATGAGCCGTGACGGGTTACTATTGTGCAGCTACAGTGTCCCGGACCCCCTAAAGTTCCTCTTGGCTTGCCTACAAGTCACTTTGTGTGTATGAGAGTCTAGTCAAGCTTTCCAACACACACCCTAATCCAAATTACTACACTGGGACTCATCTATTCCTTCAAAAACATTAAATAAACAGATTTTGAAGCCACCGAACACTTAGTCCCAGAAGTACAAGAACTAAATGTCAAGATGATCGACAAGTTCTTTGTACATGACTGTTCGCTCAAAAAAGGGGATTTCCAATTCCTGCCCATCAGAGCCTTTGACCTACAGGCATAACTAGATTTTGCTGATTTCATTGGAGCTTAATGAAGTTATTTTCCATAGCAGTCCTTAATTCAGCGCTCTCTGAATGCGGTTAAGCATGCAAAACAAAATCTGAAGCCTGACCACAAGGGGATTGAAGCTAATTATGACGATAGCACTGCAAGAAGCCCCCAGAAGTCCTTCAATTGTGCAAGCACTCAGCAAATAAGCGTTGATTTGGCAATTGCGTTTGCAATTGTCTGGCTGCGACTCAAATCATATTTTATGCATTACAATACTGAGAACTTGTATAAGGCTTGATTCCTCTATGGAAACCCATCAAAACAAAACAAGGAAAAGTGTGAAGTCTGCTACAAGCTATTAGTTCATTAAAAACCGTTTTGGGGGAGCAACTAACTTAAACTTGACATCTGAATAATTAATCATTTTAGTGAATTCATCCTAAATGACTCTTTCTCTCATATGTAGCACTGAAAATCTAAAATCACAAAAGAACATGTACAAAACAACTCTATCAGAGCACAGCGGAAAAAAAAACCTTTCTAATGAGGTGGCTCTTAATAAATGATTCACTTTATAATATGTCCTTAATCAGGGTAGTACTCAACATTTATTACTGTCAGACTTTCAAAATCCTTCATCACTTAAATTAAATTAAGTGATAATAACTTAATTTTAAAGCACCCACCACAAAATCTGAGATTAGTGAATGAGGCTAGACTCTTTTATAGTAATAGATGGCAAGTACTTGGTGTGTCCTGTCGTGTGTCCAAGCATCTGCTAACAGGATGTGAGGGATACTGTATGAACAGCCCTAATCAACAAGAAAGTAGACCTCATGACACACACAAAAACGCAGTGAACTGGCACTGTAGGAAGCCATTGTTAAAAACACAATGCAGTCTTTAGAACCGATGGAGAGTCAGAGGAATACAGAGATCCCACTCATGATGACAAAAGAGAGATTTATGTCCAGATAAATCTCTGAATACTGCCATACTTTACTTTCATACATCACTGCCTGAAATAATAGCAGAAATATTGAAAACTGTTCCTTATTTTGACCATGATAAGAAATACGGCCAACCCAAGTCATGTTGTTTGTGACACGGGCACAGAAAATGTCTGGGAATCATAGGCATAGCTTGACTGTTTAGAGAGCTGTATTTGAGTGGGCCTTGGTGTAACACTCATCAACCTCAGTGCTGAGAGTTTCAGCTGCAACAGGAAGCTGAACAAATGTAGTTTGTCTTCATTTAGAGTAAATGTCATTCATGGGAAGAGAGTCCAGAGAGAGAATAATGACCCGCGTTGTGACAGAAAAAGCTTAACATGTTCAGACTGTGAGGTAAACTACAGTCACAAGGGCTAACTTACTGCGTTCAAAGTCTCAAACTGAGAGGAAACAGAAATGACAAGAAAGGTCATGAACAGGAAGCTAAGGACATACATCTTAATACGCTGAACCACAAGGGGCATATTTGCCACAAAGCAGCATTTCACCACTTAATAAATCTATGATAGAAAGCAATAGAAGTCTTTTCCCATGGTAAGTAGTGCCAATAAGTATTTTTATACACATGTCTGATGGTTCAAAAAAATTATTTATTTGGGGGTTGAAAGACATTACTATGTGAGAGAACTCTTAAAAGAGTAAGAGTAAGACTTTTAAAAAGAGTTCTTAGTATAAAGAATAAAGTAACACAAAGAATATACTGAAGTATGAAGTGAATGTAATGTATAACACTTAATTGCATGTTAATTCTATTTAAATTAAAATGTATTACAGTTTAAATTCATATTAAACGCGTTTAGCTGAACCTAAGAGTGCTTTACATGTCTTTGAAATACGGTTAAATGCACTGAGAAGCATTTATGGAAACCAAAATATTTAATATTAATTAATTTACATGTGGTTTGATATGCTAGTCAACACTTTAAAAAAAAAAAAAAAAAAAGCACAACAAAATATTATTAAAACATTTAAAGTAAACCTTTTAATTTTTTTAAAGTGTAAACCTATAAGTGTATAAAAGAAACAGCCATAAAAGTCTACTCTAAGTACACTTCAGTGGCCTTACAATTTCGCCAATTTATTTTTGACTAGGGAAATTTGCACAAATAAAACAATTTATACTTTCCAAAGGAAAATTCCACTTTTGCCATGTACTGTAAAAAGTAACAAACCTATAAACACAAGCAGGACAGATTACTTCCAGATACATTGACAGATGACACACTAGAGGAGAAACATAAAAGACAAAACACATAAAACTTAATGATGCAAAAACAACATTTTCATTGATTCAGCAGGGTGAGCAATGGCGCTTGAAAGACCTACAACATGTAACAAAATGTGGCGACGGGGTTACCCAGTAAAGATGAGGCAAACGGCCAAGAAAAATACTCACTCCGCGCGCACACAAACACACGCTCAATCACCCATCCATCCGTCCACACAAACACATGCACACACAAAGCTTGCTGTCAAATGCCAGAATAATCAACTCTCGCGTGCTGTCCAGACCGAGTTCAGCACCACTGAAGTTCACGTAATGCTGCAAATAAACCTTGTGATTCAAGTCACTCAGCTGTGAAAGTATCTCTTTCAGCATGCTGGGAGTGACGAGGTCAAACAAGCACAATAAACATGAGATCAAGAGGTAATATATTCTAATCAATGTCCCAGAGTCAGCTAATACAATAGGCCATGTGGATGAAACGTAGATCCAAGGTGAAGCGTGTCATTTCAGTGTCACTGGTGTCACCAAATGCGATTAAATGTGAAAATAATGACTATTTTCAAACAGGTTTCCCTGAACACCTCTACAGGCTGTCATTGGTCAGTCAAACAGAGAGCCCCACCTCAAACTCACACCATTGCTTGAGCTGTTGCTGGGTCAAACAAACAAACAAACAGATGTTTTGATAGTGCCATAGAGACAGTGTTTACACTGCAAATTGTTTATAGTAGTTCTGACAAATAATTAATCGTGATTAATCGCATCAAAAATAAGAGTTTTTGTTTACATAATATATGTGTGTGTACTGTGTGTATTTATTATGCATATATAAACATACAAACATACAATATATATTTTAAAAATATTTCCATGTATTTATTTACATGGGTAGTTGACGAGTAAAAATAGGACTGTGTCCTATGGTGTGACGTAGAAAAAAATGTAGAAAAAAAACCTTAACATACAAATAACATGAGAAAAATGTATCTTCATTCTTAGAGTTACAAATAGCATGAAAGAGGTTTATCTTCAATGTTAGAGGTTTTTTTATGTCAAACTATAGGACACTACCCATTTATCTATTTTCACATAATTTATACTATATATAAATATATTTAATATATGAATAATATACTTTTCTTAAATACTGTATATGCTTGCATGTGTGTATTTATATGTACATAATAAACATATATAATATATACATATAATATGTAAACAAAAAACTTTTGTAAGTGATTAATTGCAATTAATCGTTTGACAGCAGTTTATAGCCATGTCTGCATATTAATCTAGTATTTTATATTTTGAAAAATGCACATCACCTTTACAATTTACAATGACAAAAGTTTACAATCTGTGGAATTTTTTCTTCCTTCACAAGTACAAACTCAACACAAACTACATCAAACACAACTGAAAATAAGAATAATATCTCAAAATAAGTATTTTTTAAGAATAATTTCTCTAGAGTTTCAAAAGAGTGTGATTTAATTTGTCAAAATATCAAAATCTGCAATGAGCCATTAGATATTTCATTATTTTAATTATTTCTTACAAAATTATGTGAGCTATTCTTTCAAATGCTTGGGACTATACACGCTTTAAAGGTTTTTGCGAAAACAATGTCATCAGTTGTATATTTGTGTAATTTATTTGATATTTAAGGTTAATCCAGACTCATTGTAAAAACGTGCCTGTTGTGGCATTTGTGCAAAATTTTATTGCCTTGCTCCTTGGATGTTTAGTTGCACTTTTTGCAAACAGGAAAGCTTCATTATGTTTTTTCTTGTACGTATTTAAGCAGTTAAATGAACATCCGGTGAGCCTATAGCTGACGTCTGGTTACCTTAAACCAAATCAATAGATAAAGATACATTTGCTGAAGCAACATGCCATTGTAACTTCTTTTTACAAGTTTGTGAACTCTTTTATAGTGATTTGTTTCACTTGTACCTGAGAGCTCGTGCAATACTTTACCAGGTGAGCTACCGAGCAAGTTTACTACATCAGAAAATTCATAAATATGGAGCTAGTCATGTGATGCCATTAAAATGTAATAGTTTACAAATCATACATCATGGAAAATCTGTTTTGAGGTCATAACATAGTATTTTAGCAATTATGGATTATAGGCTAAATCTTTAATCAATAAACTGCCATTGCAATCATTAGTTGTGTGTGTGTGTACTGAGAACTGAGAAACCTGAGCTGGAATCCTGAAACATTACAGAAAACAATTGCAGATGCAAACGTGAATGTTGATGCAGCTTTGGACTGTTTGTTTAACATAACAGATAAGAAAAAACAGAATGTGTTGCTCTCAGCAGGGCTGCTGAAATGCGTGTTATTCCTCTGCAGAAATGTACTTTCATTTGTTTGGAAAGCAGTGGACTGTTGAGATATGTTACTTGCTCTCTCTCTAGATGAAGGAGATTCCAGTTGCCTGGAAGCCATGAGTAATCGGAATCATATCAAAACGTATCATTACTCTAAGCATTGGGAAAATACTTATGAAAAGGCTGTTGTCAACAACAGCAGTCCCCAAGGGCATGCACTCTGCCATAAAACTAAAATCATTTGTTGGAATCATTCTTTTATTCTCTTGGGCACCACCAATTTATTAATAAAAAGCATTATTTCACTCATGCTGTAAATGAATTTGTGTTTTTGGACTGCTTTTTAAAAAGAAAAACAACACTGAATCTCTAGCAATAAATAGTATGCACTAGCGTTTTATAGCACCCAATATTGCATCAATCTGAGCTTTTTCACACATAAAAATTCACACATTCGATCACCAAAGACTAGTTTTCCATACAAGGTCAGAGTGCGTGTACAATATATGACAAAAACACTAATCATTTGTTTCCTGTTCTGGCTCTGTTCCTGTCCAGACCCAACATGAGGAAACAACCCAGTAACCTGAACCCATAACATGCACTTACATTTATTATTCTAACTAATGCCTTAAAGAGTCTCTCAGAAAAAGGCCTGATGACATCACCCAATGCCCCAGGTGATGCTGATACAAGCCATAAAAGGGCGGAGGTCTTACGTAAATAAAAGTCTTCATCTGGCCCACTGTTTTACAAATGACACACATGAGCAACTATTTTCTTATTTCAGCTTTTATTTATTTTTATGTATGTGATGCATTGCTCAGTTGAACTGAAAGTTGAGTTTTGTGGGTAGGATTTTTTTTTGTTTGTTTTTTATACAAGGCTAGTTCTTACTCAAGTGAATATTTCTTTAAGAAAGTTAATTTTACACACACCTTAAAGTGTTAAAAACTATTGAATATTTTCACTATTAGTGCTGTGGAAAAAAATACAGTTCTTTGAGTAATTAGTGGCTTTTCATCAAAATTCGAACATATATTTGATGAAATATGGAAAAGGTCAGTGATTATTAATGTCGTTGAAACATGTTTTTATACTCATCAATGCTGCATTTATTTGATAAAAAATGCAAAACAGTGATACTTTAAAAAAAAAAAAAAATTTCATTATAAAACAACTCTTCTCTTAAATCTATTTTTAACATGCAATTTATTCCTGTGATGCAAAGCTGAATTTTCTGCAGCATTACTTCAGTCTTCAGTCTCACATGATCCTTCAAAAGTCTTTTTAATACTCTGATTTGATTTGATATGATTTCATAACTGTTGAAAACAGTTGTGCTGCTTCATATTTTTTGGAAATCATTTTTCTTTTAAGAATTCTTTGAGAAATATCAAAAGAACAGCCCTTATTTAAAATATAACATTACAGAAATATTATTTAAAATATTATAAATATCTTTACTGTCCCTTTGGTTCATTTGAAGTTCCTTTTCTTTAATAAAACTTAACTGAATAAAAGTGTTCACTTTTGAATGTTGGTGTAATGTGCAAACAAACATAAACTACTATTTATTAATATAAATCTACAACATTTAAAACACCTAATAACTTGACCTGTTTTTGATATATGCTAGTATGGGTTTTCATACTGTATGTGACAACTTGTACCAATTTCCCCTATGTTTTAACTCATATAAAATCTGATACGCAGGTTCAAAGCTCTAAGAAAATCAAATACACATTTAATTAATACATTAACCCTAACCTGGGTCAAAAATAGGGTGTACTATTACATTTCTCTCCATGACATGCTGAAAGTGATATAACAGGATTCGGTGCATTATGGTTTTAAGAGCAGACTCAGTCAGGCATCTGAAAAATCCTCTGTTTAATGTGAGAATGATAAATTGGCCGCAGATGTCTGTGTGGGATACACTGGGATGAGCGATATGCTTGAGAACAGGTGATGCCATATGTTGTGAAATCAGATCGCCCTGCTTCTCTGATGCTCGTGGCTCATATTGTAACTGATTGTTACGCCTCGTTCTGCAACTGACTTTGAAGCCAATGAGATTCAGATGCTGTGCCAATGCAAACAAGGGGTGAGAAGGAAGCTTTCGAAAAGGAAACTGTGCTATCACCCGGAACTGAGTCCGGGAAGGTTGATGTTTGTGGAGTTGGAGAGAGTATAGAAAGAATAGCCAAAAATGAATGTCATTTACTTACACTCTCATTCATATTCCACTTTCTTCTGAAGAGCTTTTTGAAAACTTTAGCTCTTTGCCACGAGATTTTAATGTGAACACACTTTGTTGTGTTAACAATCACCTCATGATCATTTTTTTCAAAGCAAAATAAAATGCAAAGCATATCTAGAAATGTGAATATGTGTAAAACATATAAAAATACATACATTAAAATTAAACTGCACACTTATAATAAATTTTCCCTTTAAATATATTTATATATAAATTATATTATTATATATAAATACTAAATATATGTTGCATTATGTATGGATAAATAAAATAAATTAGAACTGTCTTATATTAAATAAAAAATAATAATGTATTTACAAATACATTAAAATAACACTAAAAAGTACATAATATGTATACAGCAATTATTATTTTGTATTGAAATAATTGATATTTCATGAAATCAGACAACACTATTTGCCCCATAAACTCATGAATGTAACAAAGAACTACTAGATCTTATTTTATTTTATTTATTTATTTAGGTTCAAGTTTTTCAGTGCAGAAAAATCACCAGCTCTGTCATAGAAAATAGTAGCCTATACGATCACTATGGTTAAAACTATACAAGCACAAGGGTCATTCTATGGAAACGTTTATTTTTCTGTTTACAAAAATATTATATTACACTTGAAAAAACACTTTAGGATTACAATGTTTTATATTTTAAAATAAAACA
This sequence comes from Enteromius mattozi, assembly GCA_032359235.1. NCBI lineage: Eukaryota > Metazoa > Chordata > Actinopteri > Cypriniformes > Cyprinidae > Enteromius > Enteromius mattozi. Next base: position 12,363,001 of record JAUMHE010000055.1, read on the forward strand.
ATGTGTTATTTGAACAATTTCACTTTCTTGAGCCATCATTGTGGCAATATTTGTTTTTAATTAATTATAAAGAATTCCAAGCACCACAAAACTGCTTGTGCCCACAGCCATGTACAGAGGAAACATGCTTTATTTTGTATTTAAAATACAATAATAATGTATTCATAAACTATCAAATATATGATGTAAATGACATAAAAAAACCAAAAACAAAACGCCAAATAAATATTATAAAATATATAATGAAGGTACCGTTTAACAAAAAGTATTTATTTTGAAATAAAAATCACACTGATGACATCACTTAACTTTCTTCTTCCTATTTGAAAAAAGGCCCATGTTAAGTCAAAGACTACAGAATACCCAAGACGTGTCACTCGTATAGTTTTGAATGGGGAAAAATGCAATGCTTAGAATGGCCGATCAATCACAAGAAGCCCCACCTTCTAAATAAAATAGCCAATCGCTGATCTATGACGTCAGCGCATCACTACATCTGCCGTTAGAAGTACCGGTTGCTATAGAAACAGTCAGCATTCTGAGACGTGCGCCTAGGACTGCGCTTGCGCACTGACTGATCTCGCCTGAGATATAAGCTTTTTATAACTCTATTTGAGCAAAAAACCAACATTTCTTACACAGTTGTTGTTGATTTCAAATATGAAATATGAAGCCCTTCCCACTCCTTGAGTTCTCTCCATTGCTGCAAAGATGCTCCAATATTTACACGGGTCCATTCTTGCCTGACTGTAATCCATCTTTTTACATTTTTCTGATATTTTCCTCTTTTTTTATATGCCCTCTCTCTATATTGATTTGCTACTATCTGTCCTGTGCACTCAAATTGAGCGCTCTCTTCACTCTTTTAGTACAAGACACGCCTTTTTACTGCTGATTGGCTACAACAAGTGTGTTTTCAGTCAGAGACTGTGGGCCACGGCTGTGCTGAGGACAAAAGCTTTTTTTCTAGAATCGTTTAGTGCACGTTTAAGGAGCGGCGGGCCGGGCCGACACTATGTACATCCTGTAAAATCGGATTAATCCTGTTTACTTAGGTAACCTTTCGTCAAATGAGAGGGTCGGATCGCATCACTGTGAATATGGGGGAGTCATGTCTCCCCTTCCCCAGTGCCATCTGCGCCCCTATGAAATACACTGCGTCATATGAATGACTTTTATAATACTGTACATTGAAGGTGGATGAACTATTCCTTTAACAATCAAGACCAAAATGACATAAAACCAGTGAAATTAATAGAGCTTGTCCAGCTCATTTGCAAACATATAAATCTCTAAAACTATATCTATTTCCCACACACATCTCCTCGAGCAGATGAGGTGGACAGCAGTATCTGCACGTGTTGGGTAAAAAGATAGAGAGCCAATATAAAAATGGATTTACTGGTGTCTTCCACAGAGCAGATGTTGGCAGGGCACAACTCCATTTGACTTGTAAAAATCGAGCGGGAAGACAAGGATCTGGTGCAAATTCCAAGACGCTCATTCCACGGAATTGCCTGTTGGGTTTTTATGAAGGAAATAGCAGCATCTGTGAATCCAGGAGCACAGAAAGTTATTTAGAGAGTGGATAGATAGGCCTTCAGTTCATTGTCATTCCATGGTTTGTCTTAATGAAGTGCCCAAGCCCTGGGAGCCATAAAGTAAACTTATTCTTTTAATACATCTGTTTTGTATTACTTATGGGCTGCTAATTGTAGCAAATATGATTTTTTTGAAGAAGTCACTGCCCGAGGTTGCTAAGAAGATGAATGTGAGCAAGCGTAAACTTACAACAATGTGACAACTTGAAATATGTGCTTTTACTGTGCTGTTTATTAAATATATATTCCACTTAGCCAAAGACAGCTACTTCATCTTCACACTACTCAAAATCCAGCTTCAAACAATGTTAAAATACATCTGTCATAATAAACCTTGTATGTTTGAAAGCAGGGCCTGTATCTAGGGATCCAAATGATGATAAATATGCAATATGAATTTCTGAATGTGAGAGAAACATGAATTTACCTTTTCATTGGCAACTTTCTAAGACCTGATAACATTGTATCTGTAGGAATAAAGTGATATAAAAAATGAAAACTCTCATAATTTCCTCGTCCTCATGCCATCTCACATGTATATGTACTTTCTTTTGGGAAAAATAACTATGTTTATAAAAACAATTCATCTCTGTGAGTCTATATAATGCAAGTTGATGGGATTCTCAATGCCAGTTGTAGTGGTTTCCCTTTTTATTTGAGGAGATTATCAAAATGATGTGATATACTAACATTTGCACTCATCAAATTACTGGTATTTGCACCAGTTTTTAAAGTGCCCCTGTGCAAATCAAAATGAATGAAAACATCCCACAAAGTTTTAAATCTGAAAGTGTACAGTGTATAAAGTTATTGTCTCTCAAAAGAAAGACTGGACTCTGAATCTTTGAAATGAGTCGCTTTTAAAACAAGTCCAAAGCTGTTTCGTGCTGATGTCAAAATTAAACATTAACATATTGCCCGTCCACTGGTTAATCTTTTCCCGTTGGTCTGAATGAAAATGCAATTCATGCCGCTTTTGTGGCATTAAAAACTCACAAACACTGCTTTAATTGAAATCAACCAAGAGAGGTTTGAAAAAATGAATTGTTGAATGAAACGTTTAAGAATTAAAATTAAATGCATATTATGGTATAAAAGTGTTTTTTGACCTCGCATGCATGTCAATTAATTATTTGAGACTCCCAAAAACAAAATATGAACCTTTTATAACCCATAATAGGGGCACATTAATTTTATTTATTTATTTATTTTTCCCCACAAAATCTTAGTGTTTCTCTTGAGAAGACATTAGCTCCCTTCCCATTACTCTTTAAATTGAAATTGCAAACTGAAAATATGGGCAATTGTGCAAACACTGCCATATGGATTATCCCTTTAAAGTATTTTTGATTAAATCAATGTTAAAAACATTTTCAATATTTCAATTTATTTATTTATTTTGTCAGAGGACAACAAAGTTATGGCATTTTGTTAAGAAAATGACAAAGATTTAAAACGTGTACCAGAAATATACATTTGGTAAATAGTGTATTGGTCAAATTTCAACAATATTTTAGGAAATAATTTTTTTCTGTAAGTTAATGGCATGACCTCATTATTCATAAGCATAATACAACAACATTCTAAATTCTACTAGTTTCAGAACAAAGGTTTTAACAAAGGTTTGTGATTTTTATCACATTATAGCTGTACATTTGCATGAACTTAAAGCTTTAGTTGACCTAGTATGACCCATTCAGGTATATTTTCTTCTTTACCAAGTAAGTTTTAAATCTTTTGTTTGAGTGTTTCCCGTTCCCATGTCCCATGAGGCTCTACAGTTGAGAACCTTTAGGGCATAGGAAACACTGTTATATGGCTTATGAGCTCCTTTCTGAGCCTGAACATATTGGATGTTAAATCTATTCAAAGAGGTCAGTCAATAGAGTCGATGTGTTTTAGACCTCAAACTGAACGTTTAAAAATGAAATAGACATTCATAAGTGATCTATATCTTAACCCCCAGGCTTTAATAAGTGCTGCTTGAATTTGTACAGCACTGAACCCTTTTTTTTAGATGATATTGAAGACGATAAAGCGGGTGTTCATTGCATTCCTTACCCTGAGACTTCCCTCTGTGAATCCATCGTCAGCTGTCTTCTTTGATCCAAATGTAGAGGAAGAATGAGACAGTCAGCATAAACCATACAACACTGAGTTCTCATTGATATCATCCAACACAAGCAACACCAAGCAAATCACATTAAAACGAATGCATGTTATCACGCTTTACTGCTAAAATAACAAAGATCACTGAAGAGAGAGGTTAGTATCTGCTTTCACTGCTAGTGAGCAATTTTAATGCATAATGGTTCTGCTAATACACATGATAGCATGTTTATATAGCAGCAAGCTTGGCTCCATATGTGAAAATCAACAGAAAAATGGAGAAAAGAAAGAGCTCGATGTAAATCAAAAACTAGACCCCCGTCTGTTGAAAGATAAAGTGTAAATCCATAATGTGCTGAGACATTCACTTTATAATGTTAATGTTATAGTTGGCTAACGTTGGGAATGTTGTCATTATACAGAAAGCACAATGAGAGAGACAAAAATGTACAATATTTCTCTTTTATTTGGGTTTCTATATATATATACATATATATATATATATATATATATATATATATATATATTATATGTGAACCTGGACCACAAAACCAGTCAAAACTGAGATTTATACATCATCTGAAAGTTGAATAAATAAGCTTTCCGTTGATGTATAGTTTGTTAGGACTATAGGACAATATATGGCAGAGATACGACTACTTGAAAACCACCTTTAATGGGGACCTAAAACAGGCAGGTTTGGCCAATCTCATGTTAATCTTGAGTACCGATAGAGTAGTACTTAATCCTTCATATCTCCAAAAAGTCTTTAGTTTTATCATATTTATAAAATAAATATATACAGCTTTACTATTCTCTCCGAAAAAAAGGTGTGCTCCTGGAGGCGTGCTGTGTGGGCGGAGCTAAAGAGTGACGAGCACTTGAGCGCGATCGCCAACAAAACATAGATATGATGCCATTTCACTTATTATCTGCAGTTCTGAATCATGACCGGAATCTTTTACAGCTGAGGTTCTTTTGGAAAAAAAATTATGCTTAGTTGAAAGAACAAAACCAAGAGCCTAAAATGATTAAAACACATTTCCCTCATTGTAAAACCCATCAGACAGAGTGATTTTATTATGCTTGCTAGCTGAAATGTCAAAATTTAAAATCATATTCCAGTTCAACTATTCGAACTTGTTTTGAAGGCGTACTCTCAATGGACATTACATCACCTGTACTGCAAGGTAACATACGTTTGTAGAACTGACACAAGTCAGCGGCACCAAAGGATCATGGGGGCTTGCGTTGGCCAATGTGCTGACAGAAAGACAGGGCACATTTGGCGCGCAAACAAGACTCAAGATTTGAGTCCCAAAATTGAGACTTATGATAACATCCAAATCAAAATTCTGACTATCAGGCCACTTATTCATAATTGCAATAGATGGACAAAGCATTATTGTTATTGGAAACAAAGGTACATGCTGTTGGAATGACTACACATGCTTATAAATCTAAAACATGCTTTTCTTTAGCTAGCAGCCATCATCGTGCCCTGACAGTTTAACAATGGGCGGGAGGCTGGGGAGGGGAACGGGAAACAGAATGTTAATCCATCTGTGATGTGTTTCACAATCTTTAGATGGTGTTTTTGCAGTTCACTACAGCTTTGCATGACAAAATGAGCAGAATGTGGATTACAGATGCATGGATCAATCACGCAGCACATGTGAACACATTCATCTGGAATGAAATCAGAAAAGAAATCATGGAAACGTTGAGCATTCTTATTTGAAACGGAGCCCTGGTTTAACACTGAAACACATAATTACATAGAGCTCATAGGTTTTGTTGTCGTATCCATTGACTACATAATAGGCCTTGCTCATTCACCTTTGCCACCAGACTCTAAACAAACAACAAACCAAAGCTGCAAGTTCCCTGGGAAACTCCAAAGATGATCAAACCTTCAACAAAGAGACATCTACACTTTTGAACTGGTGTTTAACACGCTGTAAAAGCAGAAGAATCACTTTTGGACCTGAATTTTGCAGGCAGGTAAGAGAGCAGCCTTCTAAAATAACCGACTGAAGCCTGTGAGGAAATCTTCCTACACTTTTTCCTGTTTCTCAAAGGAACTGGAGGGGTTTTCATGAACAATCCCTTTTCAGGGTTGGGCCACATGAAAGAGAATGTATGTATCTCTCTGGTTGGGGCATCATTTAAGGATTTGCAGATGTTACAGATGTGGGAGCTTGAGAAGGACATAATGAAGGCCCTTCTACATGTATTTACTCCTATTTTGAACATCACAGACTAGATACATTGTCAGACTTAGCTTCTGGTCACCATTCAATATGGATTTAAACTATAACAAATTATTATTTATTTTGTAAATAACGTTACATTCAATTCACACCATAAGTCCATTTTTGGTTACATTTTATTTTAAGGTGTCCTTGTTACAGTGTAATTATACATTTACATGCTGAGTAATAATAATAAACTACATGCACTTACCATATGGTTATGGTTAGGATAGGGTTACTTGCATGTAATTATGCATGATTTATTGCTTTTATAATAATAAGTATTTAACGTCATAAGGAAACCTTAAAGTGTAAAGTGTTACCCAATTTTCTTTACATTTTTAAATATGTCTTCTTAAGTCTTTTTAAGTGTCGTTCTTTTTCATAAGAGAATACTACAGCAAGGTAAACATTCAGGCCGTATATATGATGATCATATGGGTGCAAGCAAAAGCAGCTCAGAATCTGGGCAAGCAGTTGCGTAACATACAGCACACCTGCTCTTGATCATGTTCAGCATAAAATGAATAGAAATATAGTTAATTGCAAGCTTGTCTGAAGGTCTTGCTGCAACATGGGGCACAGAGAGAAAATTAAAACCCACACAACTTCGCACAATGAGTTAATTATAGACTAATGATGATGCCCTTATTGGTGTACTGTTGACCTCACATTCCATATGCCATCCAGAAACCTTTTCATCAAGGGATTATAGCTTAACTGACTGTCCAAAATCATAAAACATCAAAACGCTGAGCGAGAGGGTTGGACTCTGAGAACACATGGGTTACGTACAGCAGATGCAGCTGGGATCTACATTCCTTAAATGAGTCATGCTGGCACACACTGACAGATAATCCCATCTTAGAAGAGCCATTCCTCATTCTAGTACATTTTCATGACCCTGTTTTATGTCTTAATATATAAGATCAAATATTAAACCCACAATTTTTTAACATGGAAACTATTTTAGCTAGTATTATATTATTAGAATACAATTATGTTTATCAAATATTTTTGTCATGTCCCTGAGTGCTACACTAATCTCTAAAATGAAAAAAATAATAAATAAATAATAATAATATATATATATATATATATATATATATATATATTGTCACACCGTCACTGTCATTCTGTCCCTGGATCTGCACTCACGGAGCACACACATTCTCTCACACCTGTCACTCGC
>JAUMHE010000055.1:12370257-12382191 GCA_032359235.1 Enteromius mattozi
AAGATATTTCTGTTGAACTTTAAAAATAAATCACTCACTAAACTTACTTCTGTTGTTCTCCTTGTCTGAGCGTGACATATATATATATATATATATGTTTTTTTTAAATACATATTTCAGATAATATTTTTTCCTTTTGATAATCAAATTGTTTGAAATGTATGAAAATTATATATATATATATATATATATATATATAATTTTTTTTTTTTACTTTTCATCCATCCAGAAATGTTACTTTCCTTTTTAAAACTTTTAAAAAAGCAAAAGTTCTTAAAAAAGAAACGTTCGTAAAAAGAAACTTGTGCTCACTCACAAATGCATTGAAATATAGTTTTCCAAATAAATATAGCCTCTCAATTTGCAAAAGCATTCACTTGCAAAACTAAATATGTGTGAAGTGAACACATGCAAAGTTGCAAACAAACACAAAAACATTGAAATATAAATTTTCCTTCTGTCTTTTATTGTTTTGCATTCTGGTATTTTTTACCATTTTACATGGTGTCCATCACCAGTTTTGTATATGCATACAAACGTTTTGCAAGATAATTAAAATGTTTCAAAAGCAAACAAAAATTTTCTGTGTAATAGGATTTTTTCCCCCCCTTTAAACACTACGTACATTCAAACCCATTTGAAATATGATACAATTTCAATATATCAATGGGTACATTCATCTTATTTTCATCTTGTTAGATAGCATTATGTTTATTTTCTTTCTGCTATGTAATAATCAAGTCATCATTATTAAAGTTGAGTCTGACCAGAACATATTTTTGTAAGTCTAGCATAATTATAAAAATATGTCCTTAGGGGCGTAGAAATTTTGTTATAGTACACAGTTTAAAAGATAATACATAACAGATATGACCTAACGCATGATTTATGTTTATAATGTACTGTGTGTTCTTCTTTCTGTAAGCAGTCGCATTAGATTCAGTGAGGTGCCCCATGTTGACTCGTAAACAAACATGGGCAGAGGCAAGCGATGCGTTTCTGTCCCGTGAGAAGTTTCAGAGAGCACACAGGACTCATCAGAACAGCAGGCTCAATGGCATGGAACTCCATCGTGAAACAAAGACTACAGCTCCAAGCCACAAACCAGAGAGGGGTCCCACCTCTTAAAACATTTCCAGTACATCAACATGGATCATCTTCTCCAAACACCGGTGCCTATAGCAACAGCATGCTTCAGGGGAGGTCTCTTAGAGACTCAAGAAACCTTTCGGAAAAAAACGCCAGGAAATCATTCACAGCCAAAAAAGCTCTGCTCATAGGTAATTTATCAATTATTATGCAAAGGATAATGCACATTCAGCTTATATTAAAGAGGTTTATTTTGCGGTAATAACCATGTAACTGCACAAGCTCCTTATTATTCAGCTACATTGTTAACAGTTTGCCTAGTACTTTCCTGGGATTCAGCTGTTGCTGGAAGCGGGTGCAGTTAAAGCTGTTTAAACCCTATTAATCAAGATCTCTGTTTATGTTCTCACAGCATGTGGAGTGCGATGTGTCCTGTCACCACGACCCTCCAACTGCTCCACATCGTCACCCCATAAAGACGAGAAAGACAGAGCTCATTCCACCTCTGCAAGAGAACAGAAAAGCAGTAGAGACTGTGTTGAAACAAAGAGTGAACTGAAAGTATGGGATGCATACACTGTGATAAAAAGAACAGGGGAGAGAGAAAGAGCAAGGAGCAGTGTTCACAGACAGAGAATCCCGCTTGATTCAAGCCACCGGCCCTCCACTGTCCCACTGGAGAATCAGACGAGACGCCGAGCACTAAGCACCCCAGGTACCACTAAGAAACACTTCAGTGTCTCTCTGTGTGAGGCCTATTTATTGAACCATTAAAAGCACAAATTGTTTTTGTTTAAAGGAATAGTTCTTCAAAAATTTGCAGAACATTTACTGTACATACAAAACCATTAGTAAAGTATTTTATTTTTAAAATATCACTTTTGGCCAAAATACCATTCTATAATTCATAGTAATGCTTCCTCCAGTTAAAAGGTCAGTCCCCTGGTGTCTTCTCTAATCAAAATCCACCAACATGTTTGTTTAAACATTGTTTAAACGTTACTTAATCTGTGCTCATTTCTGTCCTGTTCATGCAATATTATGGAAAGAGGACTTGAATTGTACAGAGAAGCAACAATTAAAAAAAACCCATCTTTTGTAAGACATAAATTTGTCTATTATTAAGATGCTCTATTAGTGAGCAAGTCATGTAATGCTAAATTTCACCAAATCTGTTTGGATAAAGAAACAAACTTATTTATTCTGCACTACATCTCGCTTTGCATTTGAAATAAGAAATAAATTGATTTGTTTGGATATGTTAAATATAAACTCTAAACTATTTCTATATTGATACGACCCCTTGGTTTCAGAAAATGTGCTTTTTACTTTTTTTAAAAAAATTAAATAACCTTCCTAAAATAAATAGAATTAAATACTGAATTATTTCTCTTGAGATTCAACAGTAAGCAAAGGCACACTGAGTTTTATATGGCATCTGAGATTGTTTATGTCATCTCGAAGGTCTTGTAATCAAAGTTATAAACTACATTGTTGCTATGTTCTCCTTCTCAGAGTAAATAGTGTTAAATGCTTACGAGACAAAAAACATGGGCAGCAAATTTAAAGATCATTTTCAAAGTCCATTTCTAACACTCTAATTCTCTTTCTTTATGGAGAAACTCCCATGTGTAAGATTCTCTGGAGAAGAAAAGATGACCAAAGTGTCCTTCAAGAGAGACCTCAACATTTTACTGAAGATGAGAATCTCAGTCTAACCCCATTACTACATCTCTACCTGCCTACATCATATCAGCCGCAGGAGCAGAGAGAAGATACAGCACCGGGACAGGAAAACAGGTAAAACTAAAATACTTAACTGGTAGACTATCATACATAGTAAAACTAGGCCTACAACTTCAAAAAGAGAGTCTGATCAAGCACATAATGAAACAGACAAGTGGCATAGCTTACAGAACGTTCCACTTACTTGATAATATCACTTTAACCAAGGTAACCAACCCTGTCTGAAAATGGTGTATAGAAACACACTACTATAATGTCAAGAAAAGTGTCTCCCAGCATTCAAATGCGTGTAAGAACTTTAGCATTTCCCAATCATTAAAACACACAAGAGCTGGCTTTAAAGGGCACCTATTATGCCTGTTTTTACAAGATGTAATGTTGGTCTTGGGTGTCCCCAGAATGCCTGTGAAGTTTTAGCTCAAAATACTCCGCAGACCATTTATTATAACATCTGGGAAATGACATGTTTGTGGCATGTCTAAAAAAGAGCTGTTTTGTTGTGTATCCCTTTAAATGCAAATGAGCTGCATATTCCCGGAGTGGGTGGATTTTTATCATTGTAGAGTGGTTGTGTTCACACACTGTCAAACATATATGTTAATACCATGTAAAAGTGGATTTTGCATAATAGGTGCACTTTACACACTTCTACAGGTGCCAATTCAGAATGAAATCAGTGCTTTGATTCCGTAATCCATTATTTGGGTCTGTTTTTTAGCTGTATGTTACGTGTTTATATTCAGTTTGATTTTGATGGTTAGAAGTTCAAATTGTAAATCTTGTCATGGTGACATAATTATTTCACAAACAAATTCACAATGATAAAATTCCCTGTATTTTTGTAGGCTAAAACACCAAAAAATAAGGTAGCATTTTAGCCAGTCAGGTTCCATCGTCCTAAAGAGTTTTTGGTAAATGCCTGAAATAAGCTCAGTGGTTAGGCTATATTAGACACTTGTATTGAAAAAGTGATGGCTAACAAGTATCAGCTAAATGTTGTTGGGGACACTGAATATTACATTTTTTGTAGAAATCATAGATGTTTGTTGGTCACTGAGGTTATTTTCTGCAAAGCAAAAAGCAGTGCAAAAATCCCATGGAATTTTTGTGGAGGGAACCAGAGCTAATTTCTGGGTTGGCCTACAAAAATACCCCTTAAGAAAATTAACCATGGTTGTACTGCAAATAAAACCAAAAAACCATAGCTACTATAGTTAAAATATGACAACCACAAATTAACCAAAATTGGTTTTGCTACACAAACCATAGTATAACCATGGTATTTTTAGTAAAACTGTGGTTGTTATACAACTGGAAATCAATATGCCAAAAAACAACTATTACTACACATTCACTATAATAAAACCACCCCTGAACGCTACACAGCACTCTATGGACGGCAAATGTTTCTCATTGACAGTCTGTCTGTTAAACATGCAGCAGTATTAGATGCCTCGGGAGTGAGAACATGTTGAGGCTAAATACCTTGTACTGTAAAAACTAAATTAAAGGAAATAGATGGCTAGTGTATTCAAATGCCACAAATAATGAATCGTTCATCCATCCCTTTGAGCGGTTAATGAGCATTCATGAGTGATATGATGAGTCCTCTGTGCCACTGAGGCAGTATTAAGTGTCACTGTGAACCGTGTGGTTAGTGTCTGGCATTCAGCTGGTGACAGTGTGATGTTCTCACTTCCATGGAAACTCACAATAGATGAGGCCAGACTAGAGTAACTCATGCTAGGAATGGCATTAACCTGATTCTCACAGATGAAGTATATTTAACTCAACAACTGCTCCCAACAAACATTACTAAGCTGCAAGGCCGTCGTCAAGGTAGGAACATTGTCTCAGTCCTTGGTGAGGAGGTCCCACTGAGGTCCTATGATAGAGGCTATTCATTTGGCCTGGATAGTCCCACAAAGCATTTTCAGAGCTAATAGTGAGTTAGTTCTCCTCAAATTACAATGGACAATTGTATATATTTTCATGTACATGTTTTCAGTTTCCCATGACTACCCTGTGCACTGCATGTTTTCAGCTTTTCTGTATCTCAGTATCATAGCAGCTGGAATACAGCTGTATGTCAGGCTGCAAATATCATTTCACATTTGGTATTTGCAGGTTTTGCTCATGTTCCAGGCTAGCAAAACTCGTTTCTCTGAACATAGGTCTCCAGGGTGCAGCAAACGAGAAGGGATTTCTGGTTTACTTAGCCTAGGATGTAATCACTCTCTTTATGATGTTTGGACACCTGAAACCTCAAAGTTTCTAAAGTAATATGCTGCGAAATTACTTTACCCTGCAGACAAACAGTCTTTTAATCTGTGAAGAAATATAGTGCATGTGCATTGCGTGTTACTTGGCTAGAATTTTCTTTTAGGTTAAACAAGATGTGGTGTGAACTATGTTTTCCACCTTTCTCCTTCAAGTGTTGACAATTTGTTTTTCTTGTAAGCAGTTCAGAGGTACATGAGAGGCAAGATGTCACAGAGGAACTCAGAAAGCATGACATCACCATGGAGAGCCAAAAACAAGACATCACCGTCAATGAAACAGCAAACGAAGGACAAAATGATTTCACAGATGGTATGCGATATGAAATTACAGACACCTGGGAGAATGACACTCCTGAGGAAACGTTTGAGAATGACATGACTGAGGAAAGACGTCCACAAGACGTCACAGATGACATCGGACAACACGAAATCATAGAAAATCAATGTGATGCTGTCAGATCTTTTAATATTGTAGAGGACAAGCAAGAATATGATATTACAGAGAAGACTGAAGGCATATATAGCAGAACCAAATCGAATAGAAGTTCTTATAAAGCTTCTGATCTCAAACTCTTAGTCAAAACACGTTACCCGGCAACAGCTACGGCGCTAACGTTCCCATCTTCCCCGACGAACAGAAATCCCTCTCCCTCTCTGAGCATCCTGCCGTCGTTTTATGGATCGTCATTTGGCTATCGCATCAGAACCACATCTGAGCCATGCCGATCCAAAACAAGGACCAGAAAAGCCGTTGATGACAGCACATCTACACAGCCCATGAATGACATGCGACTTACCATAGAAATAAAAGGAAACCCCTGCTTATTGAAAACAAGGGCTGGAGTGCCGGTCAGCCCCCACCCCAAAATAATGAGCACTGAGAGGGGGTCCCAGCCTCGTAAAATCAAAACCACCAAGACGTTTCTGTGGGGACCGGAGAGGCCCCTAGAGACTAAGACAGTGTGTGAGCTGCACAGTCATGTGAACAGGTGGAGAAGCCTGGATCAAGTCTGAGAGAATTGTGTGTGGCCTTTCATTCCTGTCCAATACAGACAATCTGCTTTGCAAAATGATGTTTGATTGAATCAAAGCAGTGCAGACTGGCGTGCTAGACCAATTAGGGTCTAACAACTTGGCTTTGTGAAGAATGGCTTTAGCACAGGCTGCAAAGTTGAGTTAAGTCCAGCAAGGAAGAGTAATGGACTTTTTAGGTTTTCTTTCTGATACCAATATGGTGTTTCTCAGTGAAAGGAGCTTAAGCTGTATTGACACAGATTATTATGATTCATCCAAATTAAACCCCTGCAGGTTTTGAGGTTTTCCTCTGTCTCTCTCTCTCTCTTTGACTTGATATAAAACTAGTACATTGTTTAAAATATGTAACTTCATCCAAAAATCATGTCTGGTGACTGTCTTTCAACACTGGGGAATGACGTTACATACGATTTTTAAAGGCCGAAAAGAAAAATGCCTCTACAAGCTGTTGATTTTAAGACTAAATGGCACATTTAAGTGATGTATGGTGCACACTGAAAGGTCAGTTATTGATAGTTTGATATTAGTTTCATGGGTTGTTTTTTGAACATATGCATATCATTTGCATTTAGTCGTTTAGCAGACTCTTATATCCAAAGGGACTTACAAATGAGTACAACAGAAGCAATCAAAGCCAACAAAAGAGCAATAATATGTGCTGTAAGCGCTGTGATATTCAATATACACTATACTTATAAATATCAGCAAGTATATAATCCAAAATTAGTCTTTTTTAGTCTGTTTCATTGTATTCATTGCATCAGTACGCTATACTGTTATGCTGAATGAATTATTCAGATTCTGAACATGTTCAAAAAGTGTAACTTGAGACTCTTATCGATGCTGCAGATGATCTGATTAAATGAACACTATAAAGCAGCAGGGTTGTGTGGAAATACCCAGAGGTCTCTGTCTCCCAGCATTCCTTCCAGTTCAGACTGAGTAAATATTGTCATTGCCCTCAGAAAATGAGAGAGAGGATGTTAGCTGGGTATTGATAAAGCCTGTGCATACACATTACTTAGCTGCAAGGCACAAGAAACAATAAAAAATGTAAGCAAAACATACACGTAGAAGTAAAAAAAAAACCACTGAAAGTAATTACATTTATGAAAACGAATGGATGGTAGGGGAACAGACCGGGTCATACGATCCTAGTGATCTGTTTGATATATTTCATGAAAGTAAAATGTCAGCTAAGCATCTTTTTTAGATTCTACTTGCTCGACAAATTAGTTCATTTGCTTGTTTTAAGTTTGTGTTTTAATGAATCCAATTATTTATTATGAGGCAATGAATGGCGTCATCAAGCTGCATGTCTTACAGATGTCAAACAGCCTAAAAAGAAGAAAAGGTTTTGAATATTTTGCAAACAAATAAAACAAATTTGTTCAAGATGGTGTACTGGTTTGATTTATGATCCATCTGGAATGTAATGCACAGTAAATGTACCAGGAAGAAATGTAAAACATTGATATAAAAACATCTGCTGTCCTCTAGTGGTCATCTGCTGCTGTTGGCCAGGTAGGTAAGAAAGGCTCACTTGAGAAACTGCAATGTTGAGTCTAGCTTTCTTCAGCTTTTTCCAACTGTCTGGTAAGCTTAAGATGCACTATGTTAAATCTTACATGTATTTTATAAATCTAAATGGTATTTGTCACAAATTCTTCAGACTTAATAAGAGTTTTTTTTTTCTTTTGGAATAAACTTGTCAAATAGAATATGTTAATAACAAAAAAAAGACACTATATATATACAAATTGCACAGTTATTAATTTATTAGAATTATGTAATTATGTAAAACTAAAACAAACAGATATTAAAGCATGTATTGTGAAGATTAGAATTACTGATAAAAAAGAATATATTAAAATGTAATAAAAGCCTATATTTCAGGGACCACTGAATAGAACTCAAATATGTTAGATGAATATTAATAGAGAAAATGTTAATCCATAAAATAAAAACAAAAATGATGTTAATTGAGCATACTGATTATGGTAAAATAAATAAATAAAGAAAGAAAAATGCACATTATTAATATTATTAGAAAAGTTCTATTTATATATAATGAAAAAATATTATGACGAGTATGTATTATTATGATTATGATAATGATATTATTATTGTAAATTAATTAATAAATTAACAAATACATAAATAAAGGTATGAAAATAGTAGGCCTATCTATTGTATATTACGAATATTTTTTTTTATTATTTAGTCCATAATATGCATATCTTTTTTCTTTTCTTTTCTTTCCTTTTTTCTAAAAATACAATACAGTAAAATATGAAACGAAGTAAAATAAGATTGTAGTGAATCAAACTGAGACTGTCATACAGTTTCACAAACGTAACACTTTTGTTGTTGTTCATTCTTATTAGACCTTTATAATATAAGCTCCAGGTTCCATCGTTGCATCACAGGAAACGGAAACACCGTGTGACAGCGTTCCCATGGCGTGTAATTCCGTTTCCGCTCCAGTCGGGATTTTTGTGCGCTCTGCAGGAGTGTGTGGAGATGCTGTCGCTGGGGGAGAGGTAACAGCCGCACCTTCCTGCTGACAGATGAACGCAGTAACGGCGCTCCGTGCCTTCGGCTCTCGGCTCTGACACACGCGCATCGGTCCCGTTCCCGCACAATCCCGGACTCGCATGATTGACTGAAGCTGCTCCTCCTCATGGCGAAAAACACCCTGTCCTCACGATTCCGGGGAGTCGACATCGACGAGTACGACGAGAATAAATTCGTGGACGAGCAGGACGAGGCGGCCGAGCAGCAGGGACCGGACGCGTGCGAGGTGGATGATCTCATCAGGCAATATCCTTCACGTCACAGCTACACCAGCTCTCTTAGACCCGTCAGGAGTAAGTTCATCACTCTTAAGGTCACCCAAAAAGCAACCTTGTCCTAGTTCAGAAGTACCTCATGCATTATTTACTCGCAGGTTGTGTTTTAAAGCCATTCTGCTGCCCCTGTGACGTCCAGAAGTGATAGACTGACAGCTACAGGGATAACGTCACAGTCAATGAGCCTGATGTGAGGCGGATTTAGCTTTATCCCAAATTATTCAGGTTTTGTTTTTTGTTGAAGTTATTGGTGTATGTTCTAGTAATTTGTATGGTCTAATAATTTTCTATAAATATTTTGAAGCTTGGGTGTTGTTTTAATTTTCTGGACGGTAGCTTTAGTAAGTTGTCACTCATTATTTTAATCAGATTTTTTTTTGGCCTTGGTTTAGTCGGCTTCAGTTTTTAGCTGTTATAGATCAATTCTAAGTTATTTTATGCTTTAAGTTTTGATTTAATATATTTAAAGGGCTGTTATGTTAACTCACTCACTGTGAATAAGTCATTATTTTAATGCCCTTTTTAAAAATAATTTCTCAATAATTTTAGTTTAATAACATTTTATTTATTAAAAATAAGTAATTACATCCTTTAAATAACCTCTGAATAACCTTGACTATGACATGGTCATGCCGTTTTGACCTGTGATATATATATTCTTTGGTTGTATTTAGAAGAAAACTCCCCCTTTTTCTCCCAGCTGTGTGTGATGTCATTTATTTAATCAGGTCATCAGCGGTTGAGACTGAAATGATCTCTTTTTGGTGCGCAGAGGCACATTTTTAGAAGCTTTAAAGAGGTCTGAGTGATATGATAAAGACGTGAATTGCACGCTTGTGTTATCAGCATATGGACTATTGCTTAGATACTGTTGAAATACTGTTTTGCTTTTTTTTTGTGTGATTACTGATTTCTTGCATACAGGTAGTGAATCGTAAGATCTATACAAGTTGAGCGTGTAATGATTGTTTTCAAACTGGTTTCTTGAACACTCCCTCCTCGTCTTCCATTGGTCAAGCAGGAAACATAGTCTTGCCTCACGTTAAGTTGTTGCTGTTTTGGGCTGTTCAGGATGATTGGCGATGTTTTTATATGTGACAGAGAAACAGTTTACGCTTTCTGAAGAAGTCAACCTATAAATGGTTTATTTTTAGTTGTCTCTCCGCATATAACACTGAAAATATTCAGTGAGACAAATGCCAGATATGTACTACTTAACACCAGCTGCTCTGTAAACTTTTCAAATACTTTCCAAAATTTGAACTACACTAAAAAGATGTAAAGAATGCTCTTCAGGGTTTTCAGGAGCGAATGACTGGTTGGTCAGCTTTCCTTAACTAACTGTGATGCACAGGGGACATGATGACAGCATTTCACATCGCCCTGAGGAATCCACCGATCAACTCCAAGAATCCGGCAGTGAAAGTAAGAGCTCAGTCAGCTTGATGTATTGCTTTCAGATGTTCAACAACGCTGTTATTAGGAGCCCTATTTGTGCGTAACAGGCTGTCACAGAAATCTCATCATGTGACTGGAAAGTGTTGTTGATTTGCCTTGAGGGTGTGAAATACAGCACTCTGTATGGTTTAAGGGAATATTACGGGCTCAAAAATGTTATTGTTAGGGATATGTTGTTGAGGCTCTGACAATGAAAGTGAATGAGGCCAATATGTAAACATTATTTCATTACACTATTAAGTATTATTATATAAATATTAGTAAAAGCAATGTCAAGCATATTTATTATATAATATATAAATACACACACATACAGTATATATTTTGAAAATATGTGCATGTGTGTATGTTTATATTTATATTCTTATATATATATATATATATAGTTAATATAAACACAACATATTTTTCTTAAGTATATACATGGGTCAAAGACGTAAAAAAAAAAAAAAGAAAAGATTAATCATTTGACAGCACTAATGAGTATACTAACATCATTTAATTTTTCTTATAAAATATATTTTGGTGCATCACTTGTTATTATGCATTTAAACAGTGTATACAGTATATAGACATTGTCTTTTTGATTGTGTTTGTCTCTTGTTTGTTGCTTTCTCAGGAGCGGGCACAGGCCGTGGTGTTACGAGTGCTGACTGCGTTCAAGAGCAGCGACATCGAGCCGGCCGTGAAGTCTCTGGACAGGAACGGAGTGGACCTGCTGATGAAGTACGTCTACAGAGGCTTCGAGAAGCCCTCGGACAACAGCAGCGCCATCCTGCTCCAGTGGCATGAAAAGGTCGGTCTTGGAATAAAGAGACTCGATCTCTTCTGAGTCTGTTTTTCATCTCACACGTCTGTTATTGTCTTGTCACTCAGGCTTTCGCTGTGGGGGGTCTTGGGTCTATCGTACGGGTGCTGACTGCGAGAAAATCTGTCTGAGGAGCCGAAAGAAACCGAGAGATAACAGCCACGGGATTTGCTTCTCTTTCTTAGAAAAGGACTACTTCCTCTTTCACAGCTCAACCTTATCCGAGGGAAAACCACTCATGCTCAACCAATCATTTCACTCAGAAACAGAGATGTTGTATGATATTCAATGTAAGTTATTGATTTATCAATATGTTGTTAAGGAAGACGCAGTTCTCGACTGGTGAAGGTGAACGGTTGTGCGACGGAGGGATGAGGAGTCTCCTCTGAGCCCTGAGCTGCAGCTTCAGGGAACGAAATACTGTGACGAATATGAAAGTCGTATTTGCTTGTTTTACTTAGTTGGCACTCTCGGATGTGTAGTTTTCATTTCTTTAGTTTCGGTTCTCATTTTTCTTATTGTACAGAAAGAGGATGATGTTTAATATATAGTATTTAGGTGGTGGATTTATGGTTCAAATCGTAGTGTGGGGTCGGGAGGGTTATTGTGAAGTGCCTGGTGCAATAAACAACGTTAAGAGTGTATTTCTTTTCTTTGACTATAG
>JAUMHE010000055.1:12406424-12420029 GCA_032359235.1 Enteromius mattozi
TATATCATATCAGTCAAAAGTCTGGGTTTGGTGAGATTTTTTTTCTCATTCTTACCAAGGCTGCATTTATTTGTTTAAAAATGCTGGCATTTTATGAAACATTTCTGCAATTTAAAATAAGTTTTTTCTATTTTAATATATTTTAAAATATAAAGTATTCCAGTTATGGAAATTCAGAATTTTTAACAGCAAGTTCCCTCGTCTTCAGTGTCACGATCTTTTAGAAATTATTCTAATATGGTGATTTGAATCTCAAAAAAATCGTACATCATCAGTATTAAAAACAGTGACTGAAAATAATACAATACAAATACAAAAGTGAAAAGAACAGCATTTATTTGCAATACAAATATTTCTTAGATAAATAGAAAGTTGAAAAGGACAGCATCAGTTTAATACAAACTCTAAATAATATATATGTATATTTAAAAAAAGAAAGAAAGAAAGAAAGAAAAATATACTGAACCCAAATTTGTGAACAGTAGTATATACTGCAGGTAGGATATTTTAGTAATGATGCTTCTAAAGGAATTGCAATGGTTTAATAATGATTATAACATATTATGATAAAAAAAAAAAAAATAATATAAAAGAAAACATTTATTCATCCTCATCTCATTCCAAACTCATAAGACTTTTCTTCATTATTTCTTTATCATGTGAATCAATATTTGTTTTATGAACAAATTACACATTTTGAGTTGGATCTTTTCAGTGAATCGGACCCAGTTCACAGAATCAGTCATCAATCAGACCGATCTGATTCTCAAGTTCACTTGGGTTCATTCAGTGATCCAGTTACAGCTCGCTGGCTTATCATCAAACAGCATCTTAAATTTCAGTCTGTTCCTCACATAAACCTCTCAAATATCTTCAGAAGACTTAAAACACATAGTTGTATGAATACCTTTTTATGCTGCTTCTTTCTTCATTTCTGAAGTCACTTTTGTATCCATTGTATATAAAAGATTGACTAAATTTCAGGCTTTGAATGAAGTCAGGCTTTGGAACAACATGACAGTGAATAAATAATGACAGAATTTACATTTCTGGATGAAGTGTTCCTTTAACACCTCGCCTGGCTTTGATTTCTGTCCCCTGAACTAAACGACCCACCAAAGGGAATAAGCCGTCCTCTCTAAGGGATAAGAGGTTGCTTCTGAGACATGTGCTTAAACAAAGGCTGATGAATAAAAACATGTATTACATGAAAGATGGATTCAAATGCGCTTTTTCAGATTTACATTTTTAGGCCACTTTGCTTTTTGAGATCAAACGCATTTGATCATGAGCAAACATAGAGGAGCTATAGCAGTTAGCACATGACATTCTTGTGGGAGAAGCAGGTTCAAATCTGGCTCTCTCTATTAGTTATATGTATAAATATACAGCTAATTCTATTCTAGATCTAATTGCAGCTAGTCTCCATACCCAGATATTGCTGGTCATCGCAATAATTCTGAGTCAAATAATTCCAATCGATTTTTTTAAATGCAGCAGCTCTGCTGGAAAATCATCTTTGATTTAACGTCAGTTGGTATAGATTTGGAATTACACAAGCTTTAGCTGTACCCAGCCGAGTTTGTGTTTTTCCTCCATGGACCTACATCCTCTCCTGCATACTAAAGATCTGCAGTCTTTCAGTCTAATATCAACTTAATGAGCTATCAGAATCAGGCTGCAGGGAGTCATTTATTACCGCCGGCAGAGATCAGCAAGATGGAGTTGTGCGATGCGTAGCAGACTTGAACTTGAAGGAGAAATTTACTACAGAGCAGCAGTGCTGCATTAACAAGACTTTATGTTTCAACGCTATACGGGTGACAGTTTTTATGGATTTCTCTGTTAGTATCGGGTATGTGCACCCCAAAGGGCCACTTAGAAAGATTTTGCTTTGTTAAACCTACGTTGTAGAAAATAGTAGCTGTGGTTGCCAAATAGAGATAACCTGATCCAACTCTTCTTACATTTAGTTTTGTTGTTGTAATCTAATATATATAGGCTGATTGAGTCATAATAAATAGTATTTCTGACATAAGGTTAGGTTTAAATAAAGTTTAAAATCAATTAAATTTCTTTTTTAGGATTTTTCCCAATTGTATAAAGCCAATCTGACCTCATGAAAACATAACTATTTTATGTTTTGGTCAAATAATGTCTATTTTATATGAATACACTGAAAAAATTAGCATATGTTTAACTATAAAAAGACTGTAAAACGCTAAATGGTAAAAATAAAACAAAAACAAACAAACAAACAAAAAAACTTAATGGCTTAATGCTAAGTTCCCTTACAGTAAAAATAACTGTAATTTTTACTATATATAATTTTATAAATTTTATATGTAATTTTATAAATTTTAGTGAGAA
The DNA here is from genome assembly GCA_032359235.1 of Enteromius mattozi. Lineage (NCBI taxonomy): Eukaryota > Metazoa > Chordata > Actinopteri > Cypriniformes > Cyprinidae > Enteromius > Enteromius mattozi. Next base: position 12,408,795 of record JAUMHE010000055.1, read on the forward strand.
CATGTTAAGTGGCAATTCGTTGTATTTTCATTGAAAAATCATATTGTTAGTTCATTCATTAGGTATAATAAAAGTTTAAAATCAATTAAATTAGACATTATTGCATGATTTAGGATTTTTTCCCAATATAAAGCCAATCCAACCCCATGAAAACATAACTATTTTATGGTTTGGTTTAATAATGGCTATTTTATATGAATAACACTGGAAAAAACTATTAAAAACAAAAACAAAACTGTTAATTGCTTAAGTTCCCTTAGAGTAAAAATAACTGTAATTTTTACTATAAATGGTTTTGATTAATAAAATTGTAATTTTATAAATTTTAGTGAGAAAATGTTAAGTGGCAATTCTAGAATTCCCTATATGACAAGTTTTTTTGATGTATTTTAAGTGAAAAATCTTATTCTTAGTTCATAGTATTCATAATTCATAGGAAATTGACGGATTCTGTTTTTTGTTTTTTTTTACGGTAAATGTAATTTTTTTTACAGTATAGTAAGAATTTCCACTGAGATAACATTAATTATGTAATACTTTAGATTTGAATTTTTTTGTGAATGATATTTATTGCGTTCGTATGCAAGTTTGTGAAACTGTTTGTTTACCATGCTTTTTGTTATTTTCATGTGTCTTCAGTAATGTTAAATAATTAGTGTATGTCGAAATCTGAACACTCTACTGGTTTGATGTTAATTAAGGGATTCTTGTGCCGTACTAAATAGCCTGTGGGGTTTTTTAAGACCAAACAAAAAGGTTGGGAAATGCTGTCTTAAACCATTAAGTTATTAAGGAGAGCAGATCTACGGGATGACTTTGTTGGTGCTTTATATCAATATTTGATGATCTTTGCATTGCCTCTCTTTGCTTGTCAAAAATTCATAAGCACTCATTTGTGTGTGTTTCCTGTGAAGAGCTGGTGTGTAACTGCAGCGGTGAAGGAGTATCGGACCCTGACGAGTGTGAACGTGAGACGGGGCAGTGTGACTGTATGCCGGGGTACACTGGGCTGCAATGTGAAGAGTGTGAGGAAGACCACTTCACCAACGGCACCATCGGCTGCCTGCCCTGCGCGTGTGACTCCTTCGGTGCCGACAGCTCCAGCTGTGACAGGTGAGAGGCATTGTGGGAAAATTCAATTCCTGTCTGTCTTGCTATAGGAGCTGTTCTGCCAGTTTTACAAAAGTAGACAACAAAAACAAACGAGACATTTCTTGTTATTGTTGAAAACAAATGTTCCCAGATCTCCCCAGAGGAATATTTCTGTCAGATTTAGCTAATTTTCTCCCTAAAGTATATAAGTAAACAGATAATCAGGCAGATTAGCTCAATCTCTCACTCAAAACCTTGAGGACGTATCAGTTTCCCGTTGGCATATTGCTCCTGTGCTTTTGTTGTTTAGTAGCTTTACAGCGAGGCATGCTGAGCATTGCCAGTTTGAGCCTAATTAAATGACATTCCCTGCAGGGAGCAGATTGTTGTGATCCTGGCTTTGTTTTGGGGCAAGGGCATAAAAAACCATTACCAAAATAAGGATTAAACTTAAATTTGATTTATTCAAGGATGAATGTAGAGTTTTGTTGACTACAGTTAAGAATATGAAGTAATAACACTTCTGAACTGCTGCATATCATACACTTTAGCTTTAAACTATAAAGATCATATTTTATGATCTGTTATATACTTTCTCAAAAAGCACCCATACACGGTCACTCTGGGGAAATAGCTATATTAGCGTATTTTAAATCAGAAAGAAAGCTTTGATGTTTGATGTCTTTTGAAATGAAGCTTCTAATAATAATTCTCATTATACTGCACTTGGAAGGCTATAGTTTTATGTGAAATCACTGCTAAGGCCGGTATCCTACTGTGTTCATACCTCAAGAGCTCCTCAGGGAAATTATAACAGCCGATATGAATCCAGTGCGTATTATGAATTCTTATATTAGCATATCCTAATAGCGGTTTCAAAACTGAACTTGCACTGGTGTTTTTTGTTCTGCAATAGAGTTTAGCTTCCCATAGTGCACAAGTTAAGGCTCATCTACATATTTAAAAATGCATTTGTTATAAGCAAAGTTGTATGGATATTTCCCAGAAAAGAGGATATGATTATTTTAATCTTACAACGGTGATTTCAGGACTAATTTAAGTTGTACATGGGCTAAATCATCTACATCTCCCATTATTACCACAATAGCTCCTGTAATGGGATTATTTTATACATTTTAACATTTGTAAAAGGATAATGACATTATCCCTATCCCATTATACCAACGCTATCTCATGACCAGTTCATACGTATATGATGAGGTGGCTAATTTGTACGAATTGGTACGACCTCACTCATACATATTTGTATGATTTGTCTAGACTCCACTGCAGGTAGGTTTAGGTGTAGGTCATTCATACGAATTGTGGAACCTGTAAAATATGTACAATTTAGCAAATATCATACAAATTTGTACAAGTGAGGTTATTCAAATTAGTATGAATTAGCCACCTTGTAAAATATTAATATTAGTTTATCTTTAGTTACTATTAGTCTTTTGCTTGTAATATTAATAAAAATAATAAGTATTATGGAATAATATACTTTAAAAGAATACAATTAAGTGTGAACTGAATAAATTTTTTTTTTGGATATTTAATTGCAAGTATTGTATGCATTATATAGCTATTAAAGGCAGTTACATTTTTTATTAAATTGAGTGTAGAGTAAACTGAATTTAGAGTGTTTTTGACACAATAAAGTACACTGTAATATTTTTTGAAGTTATAAATTGAAGAAAAGAAAATATTTTATAATGTTTTGAAAGAAAACTGTATTTCAGTCGTTCTGCTTAAAAATTCTATTTTTAATACAATGTGTTGCCGTTGCTTTGTAATTAATTATGAAAGCAATTTATGAGTAAACCAAGTACAACTTATTTATAATTCTATAATTATTGTGTTAAAGTGTACTGTTAAATGTACTGACAAAAATGTAGGTAAAATAAAATATACTTTAATATCAATGCTACTGAAACTTGTGTGATGTATTAAAATCAAATTTATTGTGATTGATTTTTAATTTGTTATTAAATGTAATTACACAGTTGTAATGATGTTGCAAATTACTATATTTAAAATTAATATTGAATAACACACTAAAGTTATGGTATTAGACTCATGTGCTTTTAGTATGTAGTTAACACACCAAATTAAGTGCACATGTTTAAGTCACAACAAAAGATTGTTAAAGCATTATGACTGTATGTGCTTTAAAATAAAACTTTTAATTTGACATTATTTCAAAAGTGAAACAGAAATACACAAACAGTGCAAAGTCTCAATTAAGTAGCGCTGCTCAACCAATCAGATTATAGGACTGGAATAAACTGTTCTATAACAACCCCAAATTAGTCACCAATTCGCATGCGTTGTACGACACATCGGAAATATAGGGTGTTGTGAGATTTAAGTCAGTAAAGTATGATGCAAGTGAAGGTTTTAGTATCTGCACAGCTTCAGTTGCTTGGAAACCAGATCTTTCATGCATTCTTCCCCCTTTAGGAAAACATCTAAGTCTTTTACTTTGAAAGCATCAGGCGAGGTTTAGAGCAGCCCAGTTCCACGGTTGTCATGGTTGTGAAGGATGCAGGCAGGAGAATGATGCTGGCATCTCCATGGCAGCAGAGAGCGAGAGCGCGAGGGAAGGGGGTCCAGTCGTTGTGTAACACTGACCTAGTTAATATGCAGCTGATCTGCCTCAGGGTCTCTGAAACATTAATGAGCTTTCTGCTACTGCTGCCTGCTCAATGCAGCTCGTCTCTCTGAAAACACACTCGTACACACACATACACAACCAATCCAAATGATTAAGGAAGCCCCTGGTGATGGTATTATGATATATTAAGTGTCAAGCCGGCAGTGTTGGATTGCTAAGAGCTGGCTGTGCTGCCTGATGCTGGTCCATTTTTTATTTTAATTGATTAAACAATATTTTAGCATGTAAATTGGTTACGAATAAAATAAACACAGTCACTCATGACCAGTGATTGGAATAACGGCATTATAAATAACCGCCGTTACTAACTGCGTTATTTTTTTCAGTAATGATTGATCAAACGAATTACTGTTTCCCCCGTTACACCACCCTTACCGTTACTGACAATAAAATGTGCCGTTACTGTAATTTATTATAATATTATAATAAAATAATAAAATAATAAATAAGCACCACCACCAGTTAGTTTCATTCATTTAACATTTAATATTGGGGGCATCCAAGTTTGCCATTTGATTAATTTTAACGCAGTAGTTACTTTCCCTGGTAATTAGTTACTTTTATAATGTTGTAACTCAGTTACTAACTTATTTACTATTTGTGAGAAGTAACTAGTAGCTATAACTAATTACTTTTTTAAAGTAACGTGCCCAACACTCATGACGAGTAATTAAATAAAATCTGTGTATCATTTGTTTCATCATGCATTTTTTTCATTTTTCTTCCAAAAAAAAACTAGAATTCAGCTTATATTTTGGTTTTTCGTTAAGGCGTAGAAAAATTAATAAATGGGAATTAAAGGGCCGGGAATTAAACGGCCCTTTCTGCTGTGCTGTCATCAGTTCTTCCACAGATTTCATGCAACAGAATAATAGTCCTTCGCGGCTGTAGTTGTACTGATTCTTAAAGGGTTACTCCATTCCAAAATGAAAATTTTGTCATTAATCACTGTCACTTCGGTTCCAAAGACGTAAAAGCTTTATTTATCTTCAGAACACAATTTAAGATATTTTGGATGAAAACCGGGAGGCTTGTGACTATTCCAGTGACTGCCAAGTAAATACCACTGTCAAGGTCTAGAAAAATAATATAAGACATCATCAGAATAGTCCATCTGTCGTTAGCGGTTTAACCGTATCGTTATGAAGCAACGGGAATACTTTTTGTATGGAAAGAAAACAAAAATAATTACTTTATTCAATAATTTGGCACCATAATGTCACTGTAGTGCCATTTTAGAGAGCATCCACTGGACGCACTTAAGGCCCGTTCACACCAAGTATGATAACTATAACGATAACGATAACTATATTTGCGTCCACACCAGCGAACAATATCGTATGCTTATTATAAGCTCAGGCACGTCTGCCGCTTTAAATTTTTAAGTGCGTGATAGCAGGATTGATTCTGATTGGTTGTCAATGTCAATCAGCTGGAAAAAAATGTTCTGAAAATGATTTAAACAATATCGTTTCTCTATTCTTTATCGATATAGTTGTGGTGTGGATGCTGCTATCTGTGTATCACGACTGATGAGCGTACGCTAAGTGCATCCAGTGAATGCTCTAAAATAGTTTAACTCACATATAGTATTTTAGCTTTTTTTTGGTAATTATTAAAGCTAATATTTTAATTGATTTTAATATTTAATGTTAAATTTAATTTCAATGCTTCAAAATGTTTATTGTGAAATGTGCCATAAGTGTTATGTGACAGAGTATCATATTACAAATTATATGTCAATACCACGCTGCTATTGGCCAGCTTTATTTCTGGTATTACAGGTATTTTCACTGATATTATGACAACAGATAATCTATATCCTTTGCCAGGATGGATTTTAATATCCTACTTTAAAAAAATCATTTTAAAAATGTGTTTTAAGCTGCATTTACCAGCTTTTCCTAATACACAGTGCTGTGATTCTATCCAGACGCTTGGCTTTTTTAATAAGGCTAAATTTATTGCTCTGGAATGGGGGTGGATGCATTTAGATAAGCATCTTGATGCTAGCAGCTACAAAACGCCACCCTGTTTGCTATTTACACAAATGCTAAATGTGCCGCCCTAATGAATGGTTCTGTTCAACAGCTGGCTTTAGAGACACACAGACGACGGCTCTGTCTGCTAATGAATGCCAATGCAAGGGAAGGCCGTCAGACAGGGTGTGATTGATCATTATCTGACCTTGATAATCACACTGTCTGTGTGTGTGTGTGTGGCTGTATGTGTGATACAGTGTGTGTGTGTGTGTTTGGGAAACAGGCGTCTTTATATGCTTTCACTGACTCATCTTTGGAGTCGATAGTGTTTTTAGGAAGGGCAGATGTTTGTGTTTTGCATCTGAAACCAGAACCATTTTCTCTGTTTGCATTGAAGTGTTAACAGATAGCCTTTCTCTGATCTCCTTTGCACTTTCTCTGGAGATTGTGATTGATAGGTCATATATGTCACACCTCGCTCTCATTCCCCAGAATGCTCTGGGAGCCGAGCCGTCGCCATGGCAACCTGTCTATTGGCCCGTGCTCATCCACATACAGTATACACGCACACCCACCCACACGCTCTGCCACAGCAAGTGCAAATGTATCCGCTAACACCCCACTAATGTTAAAAGGATGTGTGTTTGGTAACAAAGCTGAGTTTTTTATTTATTTTTATTTTTTCTCTTTTAACATATATCTGTTGTGGTGGCAGCACACATTAGGATGTGTTAGGAGGTGTTACATCATTTCTAGTGAATGGGAACTACAGTAACTAAATTGATTTAGGTTTTAGTCAGAGTAGATGCCATATTTACCTCAAGGGAAAGCAAGGGAAAGTAAATCTCAAGAAGAAATGTCCAGGTCATATTTTACAAACTTAAAACCTGTAAGGTATTTATAGCAAAAATAAGATATGATATATTGCATAAAGAAAATAAAACCTTTTTCATTCATTCATCCAACAATTATTCCTTCCTTCCTTCCTTTCTTCATTCCTTCATTCCTTCCTTCCTTCCTTCATTAATTCGACAATTGTTCCTTCATTCCTTCATCCATTCATTCGTCAATTATTCATTAATTAATTCTTTCATTCCTTAATTTATTCATTCGACAATTATTAATTAATTATTTGACAATTATTCATTAATTCATTTGACAATCATCAATCATTCATTCATTCATTCGACAATTATTCCTTCATTCATTCATTTATTAATTCGACAGTTATTTATTCATTCATTTGACAATTATTAATTAATTAATTTATTTATTTATTCAACTAGTATTCATTCATTTATTCATTCATTCATTCATTCAACAATTACTCATTCAGTCATTAGACAAATATTAATTTGTTCATTCATTCATTCATTCAGATGACAATTACACATTTTCCACATAAATTTTTCATTAATGTAAGTAATAAAATATGACAATATATGAAAATCATCCTCTCTGGACATTGATCATTTTTAATTAAAGTCAGCATTAAATTAAGTACAGCAAATAATAGATAGATTATTCAGATATTCTGATTAATACTTTATATTCAATTATATTTAATGATAAGCTTTTATATATTACACAATAGGTTATTGTGAATCAGAGGCTTAATTGTCATGAAAATAATATAATTACAATTATATAGCCTAGATATTATATGAATGTCCGTGCATGTGTCAGTGTGTGTTGTAAAGTGTACAGTATTTGCCTTATATTTCTTTATTTTCTCTGTTATTTATATATAGTATGTGTGTGTGTGTGTGTTTGTCTGTGTGTGTGGAGATAGAGAGTATGCACTTTTGAACATTTTTACACTGTGACATTATTGTTACACAAATTGAAAGATACAGTACTACACATTGCACGCACTATACATCTGTTTTTCACTAGCTCATTTTCACTTGCATCATATTAAATATGTATGTTCTCTGACTAAGATCTAGTCAAAATAGGGTGTAGCGCTCTTTGTCTTTTTTCCCTCGGTCTCTCTCTCTGTTTTGTCTTCACTCCCCTGCTTCCTCTAGGCCAGTAATGTATAATTTAAGATGTGTGTCTGTATTTATTCATTCAGATTACAGACTGTGTGAGCGTATGAAGGTGCAGAGCAGGTGTGATTCTTCAATGCATTGCAAGAAGCATCTGTGCGAAACTCAAGTGTCACAATTTCCATATGTTACTGCATATCGATAATGCGCTTGTAAATGTGGGTGGATTGTGAGGATACTGATGATGTTGATACTGTCCCTATTTTAAGGATGATTTATTGGGAAGGTTTTTACAATTTAAAAGATCTCCCCTTAAAATCTCATTATTGTATTATAAAAATTATTTAATTTATTAGTTGAAGCGTCAAAGTAACTGCCCATTGGAGGGGCAAGATCAGCTCTGATGCTTTGTTTTTTTCACCCTCTTTCTCTCCCTCTCTTTTAAAATCTTCTTACTTCCTCTCAAATCTCCTCTTTCTTTTGTGCTTCACCCGGCTCTTTTGCTGCTGTTTTTCTGGGGTCCCCAGCGTTGAGCTCCTATCAGCATGGCTGAGCGCTTTAAAGCTCGTCCCACGGGTGTCATCATCCGCCCCTCTCTCCTCTATCACTCGCTCTACACACACACAAGAACCAATCACACAACCCCTGGAAGCCCCGCCTCACCTCAACCTTCACCCCAGACCTGACACAACAGACCTGGGGTGTGAGAGTGTGCATGTGATTGGGGGATATGGAGGCGTGTTTATGTGTTTGGGGAATAGACTAATGACTGTTTTACAAGAGTGAGGACTAAAGCGTCCATTAAATGACATCATAATCAGAAAAAATCACAAAATGAAAGAGTGATAAGCATAAGGGCTCATTACTGGACTTGCTAAGGCGAGCATCCCTATATTGCCATTGCTAAAACACAGTGTTTGGGATTTTATCTCAATGCTATTTTCTCTGTGGGTGAAAGAGAAACTGTGCCATCTTTGCTAATGGATGCTCAGTTCTGGCCAATCACATGAGCGGAAATTGCCATGTGACACTTAAGAAAATGTACAAATACTGTATAATTAGTTGTTGTGTTATTTTGGTGCTACGTAAATAGACAAACTGTAAAGTAATCATTCTCTGTCAATCTTTTTTCTTCTGGTACTGAGCTTGTTCTAAGCTGGTTCTGAGCTACTAGCTCCTGCTCAGCTCATAACCAGCTCTTGACCAACTAAAAACCAGTTTAAACCAGCTGGAATGGTTGAAAAGCTATCATATGTTGTTGTTTTTTCATCAGGGGTTTCCTCTCTTGGTTGGTTTTGTGATTTCCTACATATGTAACACTTCCAACAGCTTCTGTAGTTTCAGTAGACTGTTGTTATTATGGGTTGACAACTTTACAGGCAAATTGTGATTAAACACAGTTAATGTGTGTGTGTGTGTGTGTGTGTGTGTGTGTGTGTGAGCGAGAGAGAGATTCAGAGGGATTCCTGGAATCTGGTCTGAAGCAGCAGATGGTTTTCAAATGTGGTCTGGGCCACAGGTCCCTCATGTGTACCCACATGTAGAGATGGTGGAATTAAAAATGAAAGGTCTAGACTGCTTTAAAGTGTGCATGACTGCATTTTAAACCAGGATTGTTAGCTGTCTAGGGCAAAGCCACGTGTGTGTGATCAGATACCACAGGAACTTGATGCACAGAGAGGACGAACAATTTCCAGTCTGCCAGTGTTGTCAAGCAGTGATGTGTTTTTTCATGTATGTTTCCTGTGTTTCTCTCTTGCAGTTCAGGGCTGTGTAAGTGTAAGACAGGTGTATACGGGCCCAAGTGTGACGACTGCCACCCTGGATTCTTCCACTTCAGCAACACAGGATGCCAACCATGCCAATGCAACAACCACTCTACCTACTGCCACCCTCAGTCAGGTCAGTCCAGTACATTTAAAGGGTAATATTTCAGAAGAGGTTAGACAATGCACCAACTGCTTCTGATCTAGTCAGTTTCACAAATGCACATTATGATTCACCATTGCACAAAACAAACGGATCCAGTATGTTATACATTGGTTTCGTAAGTTTACTGTATATTGCACAAATGCACATATATTCTGTGACAGCTATAGTTTGATGCACAAATAATTCCACAACCATTTGCATTTGTACTCTGAACTGAAAAAAAAAAAGTGATCCATGTACAGATTTCTCACACATCATTCATGATCTCTGTTTGAAGCATCTGTTATAGTGAAGCATCACCGCAGGTGTGAGAAAATATATATACTCAACACATGCTATGGTTAACAAGAAAAGATTGTAAACCTGGAAGATAAAATTAACTGCTTTCTCCTACAATTAAATGAATAGGCGCTAATCTAACAATGTTTGCTAACATTGTGCAAAAAAAAATATTTTTTCAAATCTTAGAAAATGTAGTTTACTGTTTTATGACCCTTTAAACCTCAATGGTCATTTGGGCAAAATCATTTTTAAAAATTTTTTTCTTTTTAAATAGCATTTCACCTTGGCTATTTTTGAAATTTTGCCACCTGAACACACACACACACACAAAGATGACTCGATTCAATAAAGTTAATGGTTGAAAAAAAAAAAACTCCTTGATTTGTCAATCTGTGCCCAAAAATAGGCACCCATAGAAAATTAATGAGGAATACTAAAATTCAAAGCATTTTTTACATTTGTTCAATACATGGAACACAATGCAGATCAAACACACACATAAATAAAGGGGTGAGCCTATATAGCTTTCTCGATGTGTCAAACAATCACAATTTTTCTCTCTCACTCACTCACACACACACCCATAGGCACAAAAGCCATTAGAGGAATAGTTCACCCAAAAATGAAAATTACCCCATATTTACTTACCCCAAAGCCATCCTAGGTGTAAATGACTTTCTTTCTTCAGACAAACACAGTCTGAGTTTTTTTTTTTTTTTAATTTATCCTGGCTCTTCCAAGCTTGGTAATGCTGGTGGATAGTGGCCTTTATTTTAAGCTCTGTAAGTCAGATATATCCACAAGTACTGCGAGGTAAAACTAACCTGTAAGCCATCAAGGGGTTTTCACATGTCCTCTGAAGCAGATCGATGGGCTTTTGTAACACCTGCATTTCCAAGCTTAGAAGAGCCAGGATAATTTTTTTCATACCTAGGATGGCTTCGGGGTGAGTAAAATATGGGGTAATTACCATTTTTGAAAAGTACTGTCAAACTAGTGTCTACTGATATTTTTGATATTTGATATATGTATACCATCATACGCCACTAGGTTTTGGCTGCCTGAACTTACTGGAATTATTATTATTATTTTTTTCTGAAGTAAAAGAAATAATACATATAGCATAAAAAATGACACTTTTAGAACACAAAAAACCTGCGTTAATTAATATTTTACTTTATTGAATACAGTGATATGACAGTTACAGTGCCCTCCACTAATATTGGCACCCTTGGTAAATCTAAGCAAAGGTGGCTGTGAAAATAAATCTGCATTGTTT
>JAUMHE010000055.1:12420880-12447194 GCA_032359235.1 Enteromius mattozi
CAATGCAGATTTATTTTCACAGCCACCTTTGCTCAGATTTACCAAGGGTGCCAATATTAGTGGAGGGCACTGTAAAAAAAAAAATTGTGCTCAAATTTGTCAATGAATGACTGCTATACAAAGGATAATGTCTCTACACTGACTATTGAGCTATACAACTTCAAAATCAGGAATCATATCCATAAGATCACCCCCCTTTACAAAGAATTGAACTAATCTGGTTCTTGTGTTCAATTCTCTGCAGGTGAAGACTGTCAGTCAAGCTATGTTTTCTCTTTAGAAGACTGGGAATAACAAATATACAAACAAGACTTCATATTAATACTTATATATTACATTCTAATATAATTGTTGTACAAAAACAAACTACTATCTGTTAAAATAATCAGTAAAAAATGAACTACTCTTAGAAATATATTTGTAATATAAAGCATTTTTTGTGTGTTTACAAATTCATATAAAATTCATACAAGAATATTATGATAATTTTATTTAAAAATGCCATAAGTACAAATGTACTTTTTAGCTGAACTGTTCCTGATATCTTCAGGTTTAAGATTGACTCACCTAGAGCGATTCATCATAACATCCTCCACACTTCCCTCTCTTTTTCTCTCTTCCTCTCTGTATCCTAGGCAACCTGGACTTAATTAACCTCAATTTGAATCAGCACCAAAAAACCCTATCATCATAATGCTCATGTTGGTGTGTGTGTATGTGTGTGTGTGTTAATTTGTAAAGCAAACCTGCTGACATCTGAGAAGTGTAGGCGTGTTTGTCTTAAATCATTTCACCCGGGCCTCAGTCTACTGATGTCACAGACGTGTTTGTCAACTGCTTGTTCAAGTGCATGTGCTTGTGTGTGTGTCTAGGAACCCATCTGTCTCTGTCTTTCCCTCTCTGCGGTGTGTGTGTGCAGATGGTAGCTGGTAACCTTTTCTCGATGCGGAGAGCCACAGTCAGATTTACAGCCCTCCTCAGTCATAAAACCCAATCAGCATCTCCAGAGACTGCTTACAGTTCATAGACTCACAGCCGGCCTGCAGCACAATACCACACTCACTCACACACACACACACACACACGAGATGCACAGTAACTCACAGAGCCTAAACAATAGTGTGCATAGTACACAAAGGCTTTTGGTCTTTGGCAAGTTAGACTGCGTTGTCATTTTCCTACGCAAAACTCCTACTGAAAAAACTGAACATACAGCTTTCAAATGTGATAAAGCCCAAACCAAATGCAGTGCTTTCAAGTAATTAGAACAAAGAACAAAGAAGAAAAATATAAACTCTGACATTAAGAGTGAACATAATTAAACCATAGACAAAATCTCACAAAGAACAAAGATATGATGACACAAGATATTGCATATTTTCATCAACCACAATATGCATCTTATATATATGTACAAAATATGTGTATTAAGGTACTAATCTGCACAATTTACCTACTTATATGCACCCCTAAGGGGTAAAGAAGGTACCTCACTTTTATCTGAGATACTGTAGCCTTTCAGTGTAAAATCTATTTTTATGTAATAATATTAAGCTTCCATTGACATTTATAATCAGAATATTAAGTAAATCATGCTTAATATTTTCTGTTCATTTAAAATAATATACTTGGAACAGTACATTTCATGTTTATAATATAATATGATATTTTAATATAAAAATACACTACTTAACTATATATAATTAAAGTTATAAAACTACGGAGCCCTGCACATGGGATGCAGAAAAAAATAGCAGGCTAAACCGTGCACACAATTTAGTAATTGAGGGAACGAATTAAATCAAGTGTAACATTTAGCAAATCAAGGGAACTAAATAGTAATCCTGTACACGTTTAGTAAATTGTGCGCACATTTCTTTGTGCATGTCATGTGCTGGGCTCTGTATAAAACAGATTAGTAAAACACTTACACTCACAAAATATTTTTAATATTTTATATATTTTATTTTTATATACTTAAACCATAGGCAAAATCTCACAAAGAACAAAGATATGACGACACAAGATATTGCAAATTTTCATCAACCATAATATGTACCATATATATGTACAAAACGTGTATTAAGGCAGTATTTATTAAAACTGTAAATGAGCTTTTATATTTTTATTTTACATTTTCATTACATTTTTGCTAATTATATATGTTTTATCTTTTTTTTTCTATTTAGCTTTATTTTTGTTTTAGTAATTTTAGTACTTAAATTTTTTAGTTTTTGTTAACATTAACAGCACTGACACAAAAGTCTTTGTTTTATCTCTCTCCACTTAAAAACTCTTAGATTGAGGCCTAAATCATCATGAAATGACCTAGTGCCATTTAAACTCAAAACTACTGATAGGTTCTTCTCTGAAAAAGCAGATTTGTTTGTTTTAGAAACAGGTTTTAAAGACTCAGTTCTTACCTTGTAATGATTAACATGAGACTCTCATGTTCAGTCTGTGCTACTGCTAATAATCTGTTCTAAATATTCTCCTTCTCTTCCTCAGGTATTTGTTTGGACTGTCAGGACAACACTCAGGGCCACAACTGTGAGGATTGTCTGCCCAAGTTCTACCGGCATCATGGTGAGGGGTCCGCGGACGCCTGTCTGCCTTGTCCCTGCTCTTCTGAGACCTCCAGCGGCAGCTGCCATCTCGGTGAGTCTGCGTCTCTGTGACATGCTGACAGGGGTCAGGGTAGCTTCTGCGCTCAGCACATGATGTCCTGAAAGTGACTGGGAACAATAGCTGGCACAGAGAGTTTTTTGCATAACATGCACTGATGGATCATGTACAAGGGTACCGTGCCACTAACATTTCCAAAGTCTAGAATAATTCATATCTTTTGATGAATTTGTCATTTGTACACAACCTGATTTTAAATCTTTGTCATGGCTAAAAAATTGTATGGTACTGAAGAGCCAATCAGAGGCTTTTTTTCCATCTCAGCTGTGTTTCCATTGGATGCAATTGCACAGCAACAGCTATAGTGATGTGGCTTTGGCTTGTCACTTTACATTTACGGTCACTGGAGCCTGAGGAGCAAAGTCAGCGAGCCAGTGTGAGGAAGAGAGAGAGAGGGCACTGAAAGTTCAGAACTCTTTTATAAGTGTACTCGGTATTATTTATATATTTATAGGTCAAATATGTAATGTATAATGTACAGTCAGCAGGTCATCATATTTGTACTGATAATAATGATTGTCAGACTGTACATGATGCCAGGTATTACTACTTAACACACCAACAAATATATAAATATATGGACATGAAATATTCATTTGAGTTGAAATAATTTTACTGTCTTATAAAGGAGATGGAAAATGCAAGAGAGTGGAAAATGAGGGAGCTGAAGCGGTACAGAAGGGATGATTAGCGTGTCAACAAACCCACAGCTGTGTCTTTCACTGTTCACGGAAGACGGTTCATTTTAAGTTTTTATTTTGCTAAGTGGTGCAATAGTTAAAGATTTGGGCTAATGACTGAAAGGTTGTAGTTTTAAATCCAGCAAAATTCACCACTCCACCATTGCGCTCCTGAGCTAAGTGTTACTCCTATAAGGTTACGTTCACACTGTCAGTTTTTGGAATTGACAGACACATTTTTTTTTTACAGCTGTGTCTCACAATGTCTTGGTCACACAGCAGCTTACAGTAGAATCTGTCTGTATAAACGTGCAATGGGTGTCAAGCCCATGTTCCTTACCATTAACCATAGCAACAGCGCCCAATGATAGCACATGTACATCTCGGAGACATCTATTTGACATGCATACAAGGCCAAAAAACTATTTTTTTCATAATATGCATTTAGTTTTATCTTATTTTTTCAGCGACTCCCAAATGATTCATTCAACGATTAATTTTTCCAAACCCCTCCGGTGATTGGTTGATTTCACTTAAAGCAGTGTTTGTGAGCTTTAAATACTTTTAAAGCTGCACCTAGTGGCAAAGAATGAATTTGCATTTTCATTCAGACAAAGAAGAAAAGACCAACAACTGGGTGGGCAATATGCTAATGTTTTATTTTGATGTCAACATAAAACGGCTTGGGACTCTTTAAAAATGACTTGTTTCACTGATGCAGAGTCAAATCTTTCTTTTGAGAGACAATAACTTTATACACAGTGCACTTTTAGATTTAAAATTTGCAGGATGTTTTTATTCACTTCGAGCTGTGTTACACAACACATGAAAGGTCATTTTCAGACATCCATAATAGGGACACTTTAAGAGGTTTATGATTTAGAATGTATGTAAAACTGACATCTGAAAGACATCTGTCAGATGTTTGTCGACAGCAGATGCTTTCAAGATCAAATGATCTTTAACAGACATCTTGCACTTTCAGGATTCACAACTGCATTCTCAGAAAATGTGGTGTGAACAGAACAGGACTGGACACTTAGTTGTCTGTCCCTTCATACAGCGCTAGAGAGATCTTCATTTATGAACACAGGAAAGAAAACTTATGTCAAGCTGTTTCCCGGGATCTTGTATGGTCATAAAACCCTCAAAAAGAGCACTAATTCTAGGCCGTGTGTGTGTGTGTGTGTGTGCATGTCTAAACTCTTGAGTCGTCTCCCCTGGTGACGCTAAAGGTGGTAAAGCCTCGTCTGTTGGCATCGCACTGGAGCATGATGCTGGCACAGACACGGCCTGGAGTTCATGGCAGGAACAGGAGGAGTGCCGAAATGAATTCCTCTGCCGTCTGGCCGCTTCCTTCTGTCACTGGTCGGCAGTGTGCCTCCGTCTCTTGTGTCACCGGCCGTGGCAGCGAGGGGGTCAGCGGGGTGGTGTGGGGGGAGATCTGCTTCAGGGAGGGGTTGCCCTGGCAACAGTGGCCATTGAGAAAACGGATCAGCGGTGTCATGACTATTGAAACTGCAGAAGCCTGCATTACTGCATGATGTTTCTGCTCACAGGCGGCTGTAGGTCAGTCAGAGAGTGCTGCAGCAGGCAGAGAGGTCAGGAAGTTAATCCAGCGCAGTCATTCACACATCCTGCTAACTGGCTTTCTATCCAGTCATGAATATTTCATTGATGACACTGGTTGTGTGTGTGTGTGTGTGTGTGTGTGTTGGCAAGTGTTGAACACACTTAACTTAAGAGTCTTAAGGATGGTTCCTCCATATTCCACTTACAAGCACATCATGCATGGTTTCTGGGTATGGCACTATGGTAATACCTTGGCATAGCATCTATTTCTATCATCACTGTACCATTTGGCTTTGAAAATATATTTATATATAATATCAAATATAAGAAAAAAAAAATATATAAATGCATTTACATGTAAATAGCCTACTTTCAAAATATATACTGTATATGTGTGTTTTAATATATATACATAATAAATAATAACAGTGCAAACATGTCTACTATGTAAAGAAAAACTTTTGAATGTGATTAAACGTTTGACAACACTATTACATATATGCTACATTCTGTACTGTTTATTCCGTAGAATAAGGTTCAACGCTTGAAATTTTGTGCTGTGGTGCCATCTTGTTGTCGGAGTTAGAACTACAAGTTGTCCCTAAAAATATTTTACACAGGTTACTTAACAATGCAACACATTGTTATGGAATGGAATACATGAATAAATCTGACATAACAAATAAGATAAAAAAAGTCAAAAACAGACAAAAACCTTGTGAACATATTGTATGAAGTCAGTTCCCTTCAACTTAATACAAGTGTCTTACAAAATATGGAACTGGAAGCTGTGCACAATGAGACTAAAATATGATTGGATGATAATAAACTACTAATCCCTTGTTTGCACATTTGTGTTATTGTGTTCATTCACTAGTTCATTCATTCATTATGTAACTCTTGTTTCTGATCATATCTGTTCGATTGCATTTACAGATTCCAGTGGATGGCCTGTATGTGACGAATGTAAGCCTGGCTTCTCCGGCCCGACATGCAACATGTGCGCGGACGGTTTATTTAAATCAGCAGGAGCTTGTGTGCTCTGCGTCTGTAACGGGAACGCAGACCCTCGCTCCATGCCTCAGATTTGCCACCCTGAGACTGGCCACTGCCACCGCTGCATCAACCACACAGCAGGAGCACACTGTGAGAGCTGCGCTCGAGGATACACGGGGGACGCCCGCTACCACAACTGCACCCTGAGAGGTACCACACCTGTGTGTGCTCTGTGGGAACACGCGCAGAACCTGATTTTGTTGAGTTCGACGTGTTGCTAGGTCAACATCTTTGTTGACCCTGGAACAACATTGTGATTAGCCAATCAGATTTAAAGAACCAGCTTATAGTTTTTGCGAAGTTTAGGCTTAAAATCAGTGTTTGGTGTTTGTACATCAGTTTCAGTCACCTATCATTAAAAATCAAAATAACGTGAAACCCAGATTTCTTTAGATTTTTAAAAGAAACAATGAAATCATTTGAGAAATCTTTCCAATACGCTGATTTGCTGCTCAATAATTATTAGTCATTATTGGTGCTCAGTTAATAACGATTCTTATTATTATCAATTTTAAAAACTTTTGGGTATTTTTTCCCCAGGATTCTTTGATGAACAGAAAGTTCAACAAATATCTTTTGTAATACTATAAATGTTGTTACTCAAATCAATTGATTGCATACTGTATAAAATATTATATCACTGCATGAAATTATATTATATAAAGATATACATTTTATTATTATTATAGTTGTGTGTGTGTATATATATATATATATATATATATATATATATTCATTCCCTCAAGTGACATGGGGGTGGGAAAATTCTGGGTGAGTGAAAAAAATTTCGAGTAGGAGGGAAAATATATTTTTTTTGTGTGTGTTCTCTCGCAAAGAAACTTTCCCCAAAATACTTTGCGTTCTCTCGCAAAGATATTTGCGTTCCCCCAAAAAACTTTGCGTTCCCCCAAAAAACTTTGCATTCTCTTGCAAAGATATTTGCATTCTCCTGAGAAACTTTGGACGCAAATATTTTTGCGAGAGAACGCAGTCTCTCAGGGGAATGCAAAAGCATGTTTTTCTTCCACCCTGATTTTTTTTTTCACCCATCCCAAATTTTTTTCTCCACCATGTCCCTTAAGGTGACATATAAGATATGAAAGAATACATAATAAACACACACGCACACACAAATACAGCAACAATTATTGTAATAGATTGTCATAATATTATAATAATTAATACTATTTGATTAAAAATACAGTAATTGCATAAAAAAGTATATGTACATATATATATATATATATATATATATATATATATATATATACAATTTTTTTTTCCAAATAATTTAATGAAGATAAAAACACCCCTGACATCGCACTGACAGGGTGTTTGACATGTGATATACTGCTATTTCTGTACATCTAAAATGACCAGTTATTTTTAAAAGACACTCATGATATCATGAAACTTGCAAGCATATGCAGATCCAGAGATCCTTCCTCAAATGTGTAATCTTGTTTCAACAGTTTCAGGCAGGCTAGTAAAAATCTGCAGCCAGATTCTCTGAAACTGCACGTTTTCCAGCAAGTGCTCACTGTTTTGATTGCAATATTTATCAGGTGGCCATGGAATAGACAGTGGGAGTATGTCATCATCTCACAGATGAAAAAGCATGTGTCACTGCATTTTTTTTTTATCAGTAATTCATAGTGTTGTGATGTCAAAGGTATGTGAGTGCATCGGTTGCTAGGATCCCATCACATGAGTCATGAATTACGAATGCAAGCTTTAATGTAGTCTGGATAAATTTTAATGATTTTATTACACTGTTCTTACTAAGGATAAGGATCCTTGTGATGTTTATGGTCAGTGTAGACTTCCTGTGTGGGCAACATTAGATTAACTTTGGGGTTAAATGGACATGGACAGTGACATAAGGATATCAAGGTTTGAAGTTAAATGTATTGTATGTTTTTAAGCTCTTTTGGCATAGATTTGAACAGTTTGACTTCTGTATGTAGTAGGAATGCTTGTGGAGGCATAACACAACAGGACTAAAAATATATTCATTCATATTATGAACAGATATTACACATGCGATTAACAGTGGGAGGTAAACTTGACGTGCTTGACTTCTTTTATCTGCTTTCTTGGGGAGCCTTTTTTTAAATGCTTCCTTTACAGCCCGTTTTGTATGTCATATGATGCAATAATTGATTCCAAAATAGAACCCATTTAAATCTCTTGTTAAAGAAATATGTAGTTCAGCTGATTTCATGATAACAGTTAATCATGCAAATAGAGCAATTTAGTTTTTTTTTCTCCTTTTTTTTTCCTTTTTAGTTTACTGTTTTTTTTTTTACATTTTAATATACTTACCTGGAGTAACTTTTGAGCATCATTACTCCAGTCTTCATTGTCACATGATCATTCTAATATGCTGATTTATAGTTAATGTTTGAAATAGTTGTGCTGCTATTTTGTTTATTCAAAATATAAATTTTCTGTTACAATATACACTATACGTTTGTATTTTTTCTTTCTTTTTTTAAGGAAATTAATATAATTTTTTATTTAGCAAGAATGTCTTAAATGGATAAAGGTTACGGAAGGTTAAATAGTTACGGTTAAGGAAAGTGAAAATCATCCAAATAAAATACTCTAATGACTGCTAGTTGACATGTACGCTGTCCTCCGAAAGTTTGGAAACACCCTTGGCAAAGTGTAGTAACTTGACATTATCATTGAAGATAATACTTTTCATTTTGATTACATAATAATGGCAATATATACATGTCAAAGTCAGACATGCCCCTTTGCCAGGTAGCCCAGGTTCTAAAAGATTTTTGGGTCAGCACACCTTAATAGCTTCAACAGATCAAGTCAATGTTTGAATAAACCGACAGCTTGGATGCCCAGATTATGCTGTATTAGCTGCTAATGGTGGACATTTTGATAAATAGAAAATTTTAGTATTTTCTATATATAAACTGGTTATGTAATGCAATATGTTTTTGTAGTTTGTCCCCTTATCAGTGCAAAATTATCACAAATTAAAAAGGATTCATTCCAATATTGTTCAAAACCTTACTTTTCTAAGGGCTGTGCTGTTGCAAAGTTACTTACTGTATATAGTATAATATACTATAATATGTGTGTGTAACGATGATATAAAGTGGAAATTGATTGAACTATAGATTTTTCTATATCATTTATATATTGTCGTGGAATGCAAATATATCTGTGGAGCTTTTAGGGGGCAGGAGCTATTGAGCGATAAAGATAAATGAGTAAACTGCTTTCTGTGTGCATATCCAAAGACAATGATATAACTATATTGCTAATAATAAAGATATACATAATAAAAAAAAAATTGTTCTAAGGGCAAACTCACACTAGGCAAGACATCAGAGGATTATTAAAGAGGCAGCTGGGGTTAATGGTGGAATTTGCAGCTTTACTCACAAACTACAATACCTGTTCATCAATAAGATAAGAACTAGACTCATGAATCTAAATGTTATTGAATTAACTGAAAAGTGTGATATCCAAGTAGTAATAAAATTTTTTGCTGTCATAATGATAACAGTGCATATAGAAATAGTAGTTGAACTGGGGCGGTTAGCGATCACACCACATGTGTACAGCAGCAGAGACACCTCTTCAAGTGGTTTGTGATTATTCTTAAATACTTCTTTGACTAATTGCATAATGAAATTTATAACCTTTATCATCTGTTTAGACAAGCTAACCATTTAAATCATTGACTCTCTCTCTCTCTGTATCTCTCTCAGCTGTGAGAATCCTCCCGACACAAGACACCAAGACCTCCACTACAGAAATCCCCAAATCCACAAGTTCTACTTCTTCTACACCTGCTTCCCGCCTCCTTACTTCCTCTTCCTCCCCTACGACCCACCCAAGCCTTCCGACCCTTCAGTCCGGCACGGGAGACTCCTCAGGACACAACAGCACGGCCTCTGCCCTGACAGTAGTGTCCTGGACGCAGTTTAACATCATCATCTTGGCCGTCATCATCGTGGTGGTCGTTCTCCTCATGGGCTTCGTCGGAGGCGTGTATACGTATCGCGAGTACCGCAATCGGAAACTCAATGCCCCGTTTTGGACCATTGAGCTGAAGGAGGACAACATCAGCTTCAGCAGCTACCATGACAGCATCCCGCACGCTGACCCCAGCGGACTATTGGAGGAGGAGCCCTGTGTGGTCGCAGCCAATGGGCAGTTAGCGCTCGCCACTGCTGCCAACATGTACAAAGCGTGAAGTCCTCGCTATGATTGTAACTTTTCCTAAAAGGATAGTTCAGGCAAAAAATGGCATTTTCTCACTTTGATGTCATTCCAAACCTGACAGTGACACATAAAAGAAGATATTTTGAAATAAAACAACATCAGGCCAATTTCAATAACTCTTTTATAGTTCCACTGAAGAAACAAAATCATAGTTTGGAATGATATTGAAGGGTTACTTCAACCAAAAATAAAATGCTGTTAATTACTCTTTCTCATATCGTTCCCAATCTTTGTTCATCTTCGGAACATATTTTTGATGCAATCTGAGAGCTTTCTGACCCTGCATAGACAGCGATGCAACTGAGGCCCAGAAAAGTGGTTAGGACATTGTTAAAATAGTCCATGTGAAAACAGTCATTCAACCTTAATTTTTTAAGCTACGAGAATGCTTTTTGTATGCAAAGAAAACAAAACTAATCTCTCTTAGTCTGCAAATACTGGTTTGAATAACGCTGGGCAAGAAATTGCAAGTCATCCTTTCTGTCGAAATCTCCAGACATGCATCATGATACCTTTCTGTACACATGCCAAAGACTGACATGCAAGAGAATAAATAATTAAATTAATGTCTTTATTTTTTTTTCTTTGCACTCAAAAAGATTCTTCTAGCTTCATAAATTTCAGTTTGAACTACTGATGTCACATGGACTGTTTTAATTATGTTTTTACTTCCTTTCTGGACCTTGAATGTGGTATTGATTGCAGTGTCAGAAAGCTCTCAGATTTCATCAAGATTATCTTAATTTGTGTTTCAAAGATCTTACAAGTTTGAAATGACTTGAGGGTGATTAATTAATGACAGCATTTTCACTTTTGGGTGAACTATCCCTTTAAGGGTGCGCAAAGAACCATATTTACATTTTTGGGCGAACTATCCTGTTAATTTGGATGATTATTCAAAGAAGGTAACCTGGGAGCCAAATCTTTATTTGATTCTACATGCTATTTAGCTCCCCATTGCTTCCTATGTGATATCCTCGTGTAAAGTGTTTTCACATACAATATTTCAGAGAGGACTCAAGGAAATACAAGAAAAGCCATTAACATAACTCCTTGGACACAAAAATTATAAAATGTGATTGGCTCTTAAATGAGCCTCTGTGTTAGTTTTGGTTTAAGGATGCTAAACTATAGTTAATGGGTACATGAAAGCGGATTCCACTATTTCAGAGGCAAATAAAAGAGCTTTGGACTCATATGCCAAGATAATTTCACATAAAACTGCTGTTTGTATAGAAAACTCACAAGGTTTCAGACTGCCCCATTGGACCACCTGGGAAATTCACTTTGGCATTGTAATTTTCAATGGAAATCAGAGGAAGATCATTCAGTTTGCAAGGCTTTTGTAAAGGACAATGACTGCCAG
Organism: Enteromius mattozi; assembly: GCA_032359235.1. NCBI lineage: Eukaryota > Metazoa > Chordata > Actinopteri > Cypriniformes > Cyprinidae > Enteromius > Enteromius mattozi. The sequence continues at coordinate 12,432,497 of JAUMHE010000055.1, forward strand.
TTTCAAGTCCCATACGTGTGTGTGTGTGTGTCTTTGACAGATACTATTTCATACAATGGCGGCACTTCAGATTTCTTTGGAATGCGGTCTCGCTTTGATTTCCTCTTTACATGATTCCTGTTACGGATTGGTACCAAACTGAACATGCAACATAATAGTCATACCTGTACCACTAGTACCTGTTTCAGCCTTATTGTATTTGTGCGCGAGTGGGTGGATGTGTATGTGTGTGCATGGGCGAGCGAGAGAGAGAGAGCTGGGTGTTGTGTGTGGGAACAGTTTCAGATCTAACTGTGTAGAGCTGGATTCTACGCAGGAATGTACAAAAAGACTGGATTGATTCTGCTGCATAGTTTCACGAAAACTGATCAAACGTTTGACACAATATTGTAGACACGAAAGCCATGAAAGCGCAATATGACCCAGGAGGAGCGTGTTCAGAGGACTTTGTGAAGTGTTTTGGGGAACCTATAAGGTGGGACAGTGGACACGGTGTGTTTTTTTCCTCCATTTATCTGCAAGGACCCTTTTAAATGTGATTCAGGATCATTTTGATGATTTGAGCGGTGTTTGAATTATTATGTGTTTATTTTTTCCTGTTCGAATTTGTCTTGTTAATTCCTATTTATTTATCATTTGTGTTTTTCTCTGTGGTCTTATTTTATTGATGTTTTTCAATCTTCATGCTGCATTGTACAGTGTATCATACCGAATGCAAACTCTGTAGACCGAGTTGTGAGCACAACCTCAAAGATGTGTTGGAAGTCTTATTTTCTCTTCTTATTTTCTTTCTGATTTATTTAGTCAGGTTACATGTTAATAACTCACAGTATACAATGGGATGTCGGTGGAAAATACTGTATTTTCTCATTCCTGAGTGGTCAAATGACTGAAATTAAAGGATTATTGAATCAAAGGACATGACAGACACTTTTTGAAACTGCATGTCAAGGCGTGCGTCTTTTTTCGATTTTGAAGGAATGCCAAAAATTCCGTATATCACTCTCACTCCAAACCTCTGGGACATTTACAAGACTATGAGGAATGATGTTGCGTTGGTCTTTTTTCTTTTTAATTATATGGACAAAACAGTTAAACATTTCTCAAAATATCAGTGTTCCACAGATTAAAGAAAGTCATATTAGTTTGAAACAAGAAATTGATGACAGGATTACATTTTTCGGATGAATTATCAGAAAATAACAGTCAAAATGTGGACAGTCAACTCTAAGTTGATTGCATCTGTGGTGCTATCAAAACATTGCTCTGTTTGTTTGATCATCCCAATAATAAAACATTTTTGAAAATAGTTTTTTTTTTGTTGCAGAAATGACACATTTTACCTTTAAAGTTGAGAACAATGGCAATATTAGCATCCATAGGTTTTGCTGTACTTTCCCAATTGTACACAAAAATAATGCAGAACTGCTAAACAGAAAGCATCTGAATTTACAATGAACTGAATAAAATTACCCAATTGGATGTTTTTGCATCCAGAACACCCTTTGTTCATGGAGGGTGTAACTCCGTCCAACTCAGCCAAGAGTAATTCTGACCCAACCTCTGTTTAACCCGAAAGCTGTTGGATGACGGCCATCTTTTTTATAGTATTTTTACAGTGATATGACTGAATGATAATGATTATGTTTCAGCATTGTTTCCTGATGAGTGAACGTACATGTGAATCATTCAAAGTCCTAACGGGCATATCTTGTACACTTGTTAGTGACGGATAGTGACAGGCTATAAAAAAAAGAAAACATAATGTAAACTATGGATAGTACATATACAGAGGCAATATATTATATTCTATATATTAATTTAATATTATAACAGACATAATCTTACATCAAATTTATTTCACACAAATGCTGTTTTTGAATGCTCTTTTAATCAAAAAAACCTGAAAAATGATTAGGAAACACACACACACACACACAAAATCATAAGAACATTCAGGTTTGCCAACACAGGAATAAATCACACACACACAAACACACATACATATATGTTCTCTGATTTTTGATATATAAATAAATCAATAATAAATCTGTTGAGTGAACTATTTAATGACTTCATTTGCTTCTACCTATGGACATAAATATGAAACCTACAGAAAGAGTCACAAAAGTGTGTATCCCACCATTAAAGCAAGCATCCCAGTGCTGCTCGACTGTATATCAGCACTCTTGGAAAGCCATCCAATCAATCAATCAAAGGATTAACCCCATTGATTTGAATCTGTTATTAAATATCTTATTTAAACCTGGAAATACAGAAATGCTGCATGCTGCAATATTTCTAGGACGCTAATCAAATAAATAGTGATTCTTGGAAGATCGGATATTCTTGCTCTTTGAATCATTCACGTGTCATTCTGGCAATGTGATCATCTGGGTTTTGACAAATGTATCAAATTGTTAGCACAAACTAAAAAATACAACACGCATTTCATTTGTGATCTTATTTTTTTCATGCTGATTTGCATCTCAAGGTAAGAAAAATGTGCCAAGTATGCAGTCAATTATGTTTGATCCTTATATGGCAATCTTTGACGTAGTGTTGAATCACTTCAATAAACCTTTGATTTGTGATACAGCTGCACTTTTTTATTGTGTCTGACTGCACTAAGCCTGCTGAATTTAATAAAGGGGTAATTTAAGAGGTAAAGGTATCACCATGATCACAGCTGCAAACAATAACTGGAACAAATGAAGTGTGATGTGAACGCTACAGATCTGTGTATATCAGTATATCATAGAAACTGTCAGTTACTGTCAGCCCTGACTTAGAATGCTATGAATGGCCTACCTCATGCACTCACGTTTGGATAATTTTTGTCTAAAAATGCTAAGTAACACAAAGCTGAAAAGCAGCATTCCTTTTATGCAAGATCGGTCTTAAGCTTTCATTACCTAAATGGGAAGTCTAAGCCAAGATAATATGCTGATTGTATCAAGTGCTAACGACAGGCACGTGCTTAAACAGTCAAAGTTATAAGCAGTAAACTGCTTATGACGTAAGACGTTTAATGAATAACTGCGGAAATGTAACAAAAACTAAGCACTTTTATATTTTGCTTCAAATCAGAGGACCCATAGCCTAATTTATAACAGACACATGAGTTCTGAAATGTTTAATAAAAAGATATCAAGGTAGAAACTAGGTCAAATGCGTTATGGGAAAGCAGCTTTGAAAGCAAAATAGCATCCAGGCTCCGCCTCTTATATGCAAAAACTAAACCGAATCAACCATTGCTCAAGGTTTTCCCGAAGAGATGTGAGAATGTGAAACTCTCTGAAGTGTTCCAATGAAGGAAGTCTTCCAATGAAAACGTTGTTACTCACAAATATTTTTTTTTTTTGGTACTAGACAAACAATACAAACACAGCTTTGGGGCTTTATGCAAATACACTGTTTGTAATAAAATAATAGACAGCTGACCTTTCTCTTTGCAGCCATGATTTGACTGTTCTACATACCTAAAAAGCAACGCGCATGGCAATGTGTGTCATTCCTGGCCATTCTTGTACCATAACTTCCTCCAAAGTATATCATTTTTATGCAAAATAATAATAAAACGGTTAGATATTTCAATTTGAAGTTTGAATTTTTTATATGCATATAGCAGTGTATTTGGCCTGATTATAATCAGGATTTATTGAATGTGGCCTCTGGGTCTATAGTGTTTCAGAAATATCACACTGGTAAATATTTTAGATAGTTTACATTTTAAACAAAACAGGGTTACATTCATACAAGAGTCAACTACATCATGTTTTCTGAGGACAAGAATGTTATATAAATATCAAGATGTGTATTCTTGGTTTGAGAAAGTATTGCATTTTATTTTTTGAGTGGTGCTTGTGAAGTCATCTCGCATGCTTATTAATCGTGCTGTAATAGAAAACATTATTTTAGAAGATCCAGAATTGAGAAATCAACTTTTCCTTCATCCTTTTAGGGTGTAAAAGGTCACTGTACCATAGAAACATTCCATTTGCACTTCCTCATTAATCCAAAGCAGCAGATTTTGTAATCTTTTTGGTATGACAGTGTGAGGAAAGATTCTTCTGCAGATGACCAATGCCTGCATCATCAATTAACATCAATCTGCACATATAGTAGGAGGCGAGTAATATGATGGAGACAGCAATATAAGCAAGATGCTTAAAAAAAATAATCATATTTTTGTCTGTTTCCTAACCAGTTTTTGACCAGTTTTGATTTTAATAGGTGTGCTGCATTAAAGGAAGCAAATGTCCATTACTATGATCGACTAACATTGTGTAAACTCTGAAAATAGCATGGATCATTTTTGTTAAAAATGTGTAAGTCTTAATACTAACCACCTGTAACATACAAAGCAATAGGGACAAGTGACGGCACTATTACTCACACTTGTAATGTTGAGACATTGATAAAATAATGTTACTGTATCAACACTCAATTTCAAGGTGAAATGGAATGAACAAAAGAAATGTCTTACTAAAGAGAGATAAAATAATAAACTGACATTCCGTTTTTATTACTGGCCTACTTCTAGAAACCTTTTAGAACATCCTAAAACAAAAATTTGTCCTGATGATTTCTATTTAATTTTTTTTTATCTAGTTCCAATATTTGTTGGCCACCAGTGCATGTTATTTGTTTAGCTCAACATCTCCATTTCCCTTGTGACAACCCATCCCAGATGTGGAGTATATTAATGCATGTTGTCACAAAAGTTCACAGAAGTGTCTTTTTTTACTCCTGGGCAATAACAGCGGAAATGTCCACAACCCATTTTTTTTCTGATAAGATTATAGTATGTACAGACATTATCCAGTAAATTGTGTGACAACTTAGTATTGCAGTAAATATCGTATTGTAAAAAAAGTAAATATTGCAGTACTTAAGCCCCAGTTTAAGTAATGCAATATTTTTATGGAACATGAATTGTGTTTATAATCAGTATAAAGCATCTTTTAAGCAACTTTTGAACTTGGATCTTCTCAGAAAACTATTTTAATTTAATATTAACAGGACTTACACGTTAATAATTCATTTATATCCCAACACAGATTCCTATCTGAGTCATTAAGGATGGCTGAAAATTTGTTTTGTGTTCTGGTCATTTTACCCCGAGGGTTTTTTCCCTCCAAAAAAATGTTAAAACCTACTAACTTTGCTCATAAAGGTTTTGCGAGGTTTTTTATTTTACATTAATTTTATTCTAAAAAAACTGAATTGACAATCAACAGTAATGAACATGCATTTAACTGAGGGGGGGGGGGGGGGCGCTAAAGGACCTTGATGGATAGAGGTATGCAGGCTCTTTAACCACTGCTTTACAGCTTTGAACGCTTACTAGCTATGACGAAGTGTCATGTAATTGTTTATTTCCTCAGTCTGTAAGAATTTGGCTCTGAGTCAAGCAGGTCTTGCATGAGCAAAGCAGGAAGCGACACTGGATGGACTGGACTGAACGCCTCGTGTTTTCATAGTGCCGAAACTCTACGAGTAGGCTGTTTGTTTTGGGCGTTGAAGAAAACACGTGGGAGACATATACACATATATAGAGGACTGTACGGGCATGGAGCGGCGCTTTTAAACTGTCCGTTATGAAGATGACAAACGAAGAGAGAGCTTGTCAATTCCACGCAGTTTTAATGGAGCCCGGGCCCGAGCCAGTGAGCCGTCTGAGGACAAAGTACCACTCACTGCGGCGACAGGTGTGCCTCGTCCAGTCCGTTAGCGTGCTCCTCTGCTTCGGCTGCTGCTTGTTCACGCTCCTGCACCACGCCTTCCCGTCGACCTGCAAGGTAAGACGAATAGACTATACACGTCCAAAGTCAACGCCAAACAGTCACGTTACCGCTCAGTGACCCTATGAAGGTGCTTTAGAAGCCTTTGCAACGGATACCGCGAGTTTATTATTCATACATGGCAACACAGTATAACCGTTAAATAATATAGATTGCATATGACCTTATTTCTGTCACATTTTCTTTTATTAAGTTTCCCAGTAGTGACTATGCCAATACCTTAGACACTAGTATCTATAATAATTTATAGTAACACTTTAGAATAGATAACACTAGTTAACTATTAACTGCAACTTTTACCTCAATAAATTTAGAATTTGTTGCTAGTAAGGTAGTTGTTAACTTTAGGTATTGGGCAGGATTAGGGATGTAGAATAAGGTCATATAGAATAAGGCGATTACTATGTGCTTGATTAGCACTAATAAATGGCTAATATTCTAGTAATATGCATGCTTATGAGTAAATAATAGGTGTAAAATAAAGTGTTACCTCATTTATTTGTACAGATTTATTAATACTATGATTAAACATGTAGTTGTTATTTGGATTATAATTCATAGGTAATAGTTGAGCCTGAAGTAGATATTGTCACAAGTTGACCTAGTAAAAAATAAGTTGCTAGTAAAACTAGGACAAGAAGCTAGTAGTGCATGAATTGCATACTGTTAAAAAGTGAATTGCCGATGCACATTCATATTTCACATTTTTGCAGTGTGTTACTAGTAGCATTGGCATATGATAATGACTGACTACTATTTAAGAGGAATAAGTGCTAGTATCTAATAAATATGTAATTATACATAGCTACTACTGTAAAAGAGAAAAAATATGCTGCTCACTGTTTGATTACTTAAAAGTACTAGTTATAGAACCAATACCTTGATCAATTAATTATTCATTGTGCATGTATTAAACTGTTTTCAAATGCTCTCTTTTTATAGGAAAATGGAAGCGATGAGGCACCTACATTTGGTACGTTTATTATTTAATAAGAAAGATGAATTATATTGTAATTACTAAATTTCCACATTGCAGTTATGTAAATTCACAGTAATCAGAATTCATTTTTCATCCATTTAGGAATGCAGTATCAAGGCAATGAATTGCAAAGCAGAAAAGAAACAATCCCGACACAAAGAAACACTTTCACATCTTTTACTCGCTTGACAGGTAAGAATTAATACGTTGACTGCAATAAGACATAGTACACAAGTGGAAGTAAATACAAAACATAATTACTACTAAGATAAGATGAACTGTAAGCAATATTTGTACTCTTAATCAGATAACGTGTGTCTACACTGTTAGAAAAAAGGTACAATGCCATTTTCATTCTCGGAGATGGATCAATATCACCACAGAGTATCTTTTTAAACCCTCACAATACTCTAAAATGTTGGTTTTAATTTCCCATTTGCTTTATGTCATATGATAGACACTCAAGTACTATAGAACCATATTAGATGAGCTCCCACATTTTTTGTTTTAGATAATTATGGACCATTATTTGAAGCATAAAGTATTATATTGACCAGATGCTTATGAATATATATATATATATATATAATTTTTTGGCCATATGTATTCACACATTTCCCTTCTCTGTAGTTGATAACAAGGACGAGTTTACTGAAGAAAAAGGATATGTGCCATGGATATATACACCAGAGTATCCATCACCAAACCATACCAAATACTTCATCCTGGATGACAATAATGAATCTCTGAAAGTCCTTTATGATGGAACATACAAGGTTTCTCTTCAGATTACATACAGAAATTTCAGTGAAAATTCCAAGGAAATATCTCTTCAACATGACATTCGTTATTTTACTGAAGGATATGGTAGATACATTCCCCTGCTTACCCACTTGGAAACAGTCAACCTCAAATACTGGAGGAAAAGTCTCTTCTCTGAGGGTATTTTTTCTTTTAAATCTGGAGACAGACTCAAGGTGTGGTCCGAAAATCTGAAGCTCATAGACGTTGGATGGGGAATTTCGCAAAAAACAGCCTTTATAGCCTACCCTCATTTTTCCACATGAGAATACAGCGAATATAGAAATCAAAAAAGCAATTCTGTAGCTTTGCAGATCAAAATGGCTCCAATGAAGTATCATATTCATCAGAGATGATCTTATTGTCTAAACAGATTCTTCTTCTATCAACAGAATGTTTTGAATCTCAGATATATTTATTGCTATAATTAATAGCAGAGACATGTACAGAATACCTAAGTATTTTTTGGTATTTTCTATTGTATGAGAAGACTGTTCTGCTTCACGGCTGGGGACAAAATAGCCATTGGATTGGGTTTTTAAATGCTACATTTGTAAAACACTACAACTGTGGAGTTTATTAATTTAGTAATGAAGTTGTATTTTGGTTTCATTTTGATTGAATTTGGTACGAATTATAATGTTGTATGCATTAACATACTGTAAACTATAATATTTATACCACTGAAATCTTATATGCTTTTTAATGTTATCATTGTCTGATTAAGGATTTGGGCTGTTAATGCAAAGTTTACAGGTTCAGTAACTTTACAGAGGTGCATCATGGGTGCTGTCATTGGAATTAGTAGGGTATAAGTTGCTTTGTATTGAAAGGGTTTGTAATTACCAAATATGACCTTCGTAATTTGCATGAAAGATCATTTTATGTATTTGAATACATCTTCATCATGACATTATTCTTTGACCATGACAAATCAATAAATCCTATAACATAAAGCTGTCTTTGTCTTCACATTTTTTTTTCTGACTTTTTACAGTATATCAAATTAATATTTTTCTGCTATATTTTAGAGATTTCAGACAACCACTTTAACTATTATTTAGTAGATATTTATTGTAATAATGTAATAGGCATAATATTTATTTTATGTAATAATATACAGATAGTATGCTTTATTTACACACTAGGTTTAGGTTTGCAAATGGTTTATTATTGTTAACTCTATATCATTAGTCATAAAATGACTAACACTATTGCTGTCTGACAGATAAGAGACTAAACCCATGCTAAGTAGCCCTGTTGTCACTGAGGACCAATCAGTTGGTTCTAAACGAACATGACACATTTACATTTGGTTTGTACAGCACAACTGCACTTGTGGCAGTCTGAGTTCAATAAAGGCATAAAAGCCAACAAATATAATTGAAAAATGTAAGCATACAGCACAACTGCACTCACAGCGACCTGAGTTTGAATCTCGGCTCGTGGTCCTTTGTCGATCCCGATCCCCTCTCTCTTCACGCAGCGCTTTCCTGTCTACTCTACACTGTCCTGTCCAAATAAAGGAAATCTTTAAAAAGAGAAAGTAACAAACTAACAGTTATCTGATAAAAAGCAGTCCTTTTCATGGCTAGACGACTGAGTCAGATCATCTCAAAAACACAGTCTTGTGGGACACTATTGTATGCAGTGGGTAGTACTTACAAGTACTTGTGAAGCAGTTTATGATCAAGATTCCCAAGGCTTATTAGTGTTGGGAGTGAAATCTAGAATAGACATCGCTCCCACGGAATGATGCATAGAGGCACACTTAGCCTATCTGGAGACACTGGGGGTTGGATTGGTTGAGTAATACAGGATTTCTGGAAGACATTTGTGTCGCAGTGTAACATTCTCACTATAGGGTTGCCACCCGTCCTTAAGATACGGAATCATTCTGTATTTAAAGGAAAAATGCTATTTTTGTCCCCTATTTTACAAACCGGAATATTTTACTTACGGAATGGAACGGTTATGCAAAGAGAACCATTCAGATCAGTGGTGGAAAAACAGCTGTTTTGTCTCCAGAACACACGCCGTTAAAGCCCACATGAGCATGCTCTAAACCAGTGGTCCCCAACTCCAGTTCTCGAGACCCACTGTGGGTCACGAGGACTGGAGTTGCAGACAACTCAGATCTGTCCTGTGAACACAAAGCTCTTCAGATGTAGGGCTGAAAGTTATCACTGTCTCTGTCCAGTAATGAATGTGCAGCTTGTAGAAAAGGATTTCAATTGCTTGCGTAGACTGTCTGACTTTTTTAAATTAAATCAGCCTTGTTTATGTCCCGGGGGAAAGCACGCAGATGAAGGTAATTTGGGTGAACTGTCCATGGGTGAAAACAACAAGAAACAGTTTATCAGTGACCTATTAAAACATTAATGCAGCCTCCTTACTGTTTTTACCTGACGCATAATCATTATTTCTACCAGTGTGCTGTGGCAAGCTTTATGCTGTGCTTGAGTGCTTATGAAGCAATTATTATGTGCAGTATTATAATTGTAATGATTTATAAATAAACAAGCAATTAGTCGACTAATGCTTCAGTTGAAAGACTAGTTGACCAGAATAATCTTCAGGTGAGGGCAGCCCTACAGAACACACAGTGCCTTTCAGTTGTGAATGGTTAGGTGGGTGCATCATTCACCTGGAGAAGTCATGGCAGTAGCGTTATGCTCTTGGCAATATTCTGCGGGGAAACCTTGTATTCTATTTTCTATGGGTTCCCAGTTGTTGATTCTTGTTGTAAGGTGTTTGTTTGCTATTCTCCTGCTTCAGTCCAAAAAGTATTTATCTTGAAATATATAAGAGTTATTATGATTAAGTTTCTTTGATAAAAATCATAACTGGGTAACATTTTACTCAAAGGCCTTGCTAAAAAGTAAAACTATTGATTAGAATCCTAGCATATAGAGGGTTATGTACAATGACAAAGTATTTAGCAAAGTTTTGATCATTTGGATCATTTAGAGACCTTAGAAATGTGTATCAAACATGATACAATAAGCTTTTGTAGTGGAAAAAAGCCATGTGTGGAAAAGTTTATTTGAATCGGATGAGATTTCTGCAGAAAAGATGTGTTTTTCCTTCATTTAGGGTGACAAAGCTGACAAAGTGTGAATGACGTAAATTCCTTAGAACCAACAGGAAAAACAAGCTTTTCCATACATGTAGCTTGCAGCCACAATGGAAAACAATGGAAAGGCAGATCTTCACACACTTGATGAATGACTTTTTGCAGTCATGTTTGCACTGTGTGTTCCTCGGTTAATCTAAAATTGTTTTGAAAAGTAAATTGGGAAAACAATGTTCTATCCATGACATTTTTATTTAATCTTTTCCCTTGTACTTGTTGAGGTGAAACTCCTTAGCTGATCTCTTTTTTTTGTAAGGAAGAAGCTATCATCTGACACTCGCATTCACCTTAAGTGATCTATTACTAAAACAATATTAATTGTGAGTACATTCTAGTGCTGTATACCCTTGACACTTCATATGGGTTAAACAGTTACAACAAATGTATGCACTGATTGCAAAATTTTGTCTCATTTTAATAAAGGTTTTTATTTCAAATAAAAAAGGCTTATTGAAAAACTATTATTTGTTCTGGGGCCTGAAATTAAGGAATTATGGGCAATATTGATAATTGATATCTCACAAAATTCTGTGTTAGTGTCACGGAATCATTGAAAATTCTGTGATGTGATAATATAAGCGCAGTCACTGGGATTTATTGCAAAAACTGACCATAAGCAGTAAAAAAAGCATTACAAACAAGTTGTGTTGCATTTCAAGTCCTTCTGAAACCATAAGATGTCTTTATGCGAAGAAGAGAGTAAAATACAAGGTTTTAATCGCTGAAATTATCCCGCTGAAATTAACGCGCTCACAACTTATTCAAAAAGACACTCTCGTCCTGTAGAATGACGCAATCGATCACGAGACATACAAGAGCAAATAGCATTTCACAACAGCATGACGCGATCAGTCAATGTGCATGCTATCCATCTTAAGTTCTATGTGATATTAGTAGTTTTTAATACTATTTAGGGAGATGAAACAGATAAAACTAAATTACTTTTCTAATAAGATCCCTTTGGAAGGTTCTGAGTCATTACCACTTCACGCAGCCAAACAGAGAAATAATATTTGAAAACTGATGCTTTTGAGCGTTAGCCTCACGCATGTCCAACTTCATATCTATGGATGTAACGAAGGGGTCTGACAAGGGCGGATCCATGTGCAAGCTTTTATTCGAGGTCAGACAGGCAGGGTCAAATTCCGGCAAACAGATCAATGAAGACAGGGCAGAATCAAGGTCGATGAAAACAGGCAGGGTTCGGGGCAGGCAGCAGACAATCAAAAAACCAGGTAAACAGTCCAAGATAACAAACAGAAAAAACAAACATGGGTTGGAGCGCTCAGAAATGTAACACAGGGGAAAACAAGACCTTGCGGTGAGTGGGTGTTTGATTGTGGCTTATATGTGCATGTGTAATGAGTATGTGGGTGTGGTGATGAGGTACAGGTGTGTGTGTGAATGAGGTGCAGGTATGAGTGATCAGTCCCAGGGATGCAGCATGGGAAATGGAGTTCGTGAGCCGGAACAGTTCAGACTGGAGTGCCCTCTGGTGGACACAACAAGGGACTTTAGCTGGATATCATAACAATGGGTTTTCATAGATGGTAGGTTTGTTCGGTAGCTCACGGAGTACAGACATCTTGGAGATGTCTACTTGAGATCTGCATTTAAATCTGCAAGACATATTATTTAGATTGTTTGCTCATCTGCAATGTGTCTATTTGACATCTCCTTTTAGATGTCAAATAGACGTCTATTAGATGTCTTTAAGATGTTTATGATTTAGATTGCATGTAAAACTGACATCTGAAAGACATCTGCCAGAAGTTTCTAGACAGCAGATGCTTACCAGATAAAGAAATCTTTAACAGACGTCTTGCAGACGTACGTGTGCTATCTGGGTTGAGAGTCGAGGAGCTCCAGTTCGGATCCTGTGTAACTACGGTTCGACAAAACAGTTCAAATCTGTGTAAAAGGAAGTTGAAATGGCATAATTGCATCCACAAATTTGTTTTTATATCAGTATTGCATTTGTTAACACTATCGGGTAGGTATAGGGTTGGATTTGGTGTGGGGCATATTTCCAACATGATAGAGCATTAACTTTTATCGACAGTCGACAGATATTTCAATTCTGAACTGCTGCAATACATACTATACCTGAAGCAACATAATAAAAATGTGCCACGGTTCACATATTGAGTCTGTGTTTTAGCACCACTCCGTGGTCATTTCTCTTTGAAACTGCAGCAAAATGTGCAGTAAGGTAAGTAAAAATGGTGTTGCACAAAAAGTGCACAGATGTACATATTTTTATGAGCCCAGGTTGGCTATAACAAATTCAATTTAAATGAAACATGACCTTTTGCACAACATAACTACAAATGGCAAAATTACTTAATTGAACTAACCATGGCATGTAAAATTTAGTTGGAAACCTTGTAGAAGGGCCCTTCTTGAAGAGATGTGGTTGTTTATAGTTGTTTACAATAACCCTTGTATGGTGATAGCGATTTCACCAAGTTCAACGTTCCTGGATCAGAATGATCCTGTCACAGTAGGTGGCTGTCATGCCCTGGACAGCCACCAGAGGGATCTTTTTGTAGTTTTTGTTTGCGTGTTCCAGACTATGTCTCCCATACTTTTTGTGCACCCCTGATTGTCTATGTCACTCTGTGTACTGCTCCAATGGCTCTGTCTTCTGTCCTGGATTTTTGTCTTTTTGAATTTAATTAAAAATAACTTATTGCAAATTTTTGTTCTGTGCATTTGTGACAGCTCCTGGATCAGCATGTTTCTGGATCAACATCATTGTTGATCCTAAAACAACATTCCAAGCAACCAACCAGAAATGAGGGATAACTTTTCAGGAAATATTTCTTAGCTTATGATTAGGGTTAGGCGATTCTACATCCTTCTTAATCAGCTATCATTTTCTTACGGGTAGGGTTAGGATTAGGGGGCGGAATTATGTTAAGTCTATATTTATTGACAGTAATGTTGATCCAGGAACATGTCTTGCTTGGCGAAATCACGACGACTGCTAACATACTGTATATCAGAGTGAATAGCTTCTCCAAAGAGGTAAAATGGATCATACTTGATTTTGTCAATCAGGAACTGATTAGATCATCAGGTCGTTTGCAAACTAATGCAATCTCACGTGGGAGGTCCAGCTAAAAGAGAACATTCTCAGATCTTTGGGAACGTTCTGGCAAGGTTTTCTCTGAATTATGATTGAATGTTCTTCTGAAGTGATTAAATGTTTGTTTAAAGCTATCTTTGAAAATTTCTGCATCCCAACACAGCCTTATTTCTTGTTATGCATTCTGTAATGCATTTCAAATTGAATGCTTATTAACTCTGTGATTGAGTAAAGGTCTGTTTTCACAGACCATGCCGGGATTAGTCTATGCCATTGTTCAATTAAGTCTTTTAAGCAGTTTTTTTTTCTTAAATGTGTCTTAGAAACATTACTGGTGTGCATCTTGAAACAAAACATTTGCACTGAGATATTTTAAGATCAGTCCATGCAAACTCCTGACTGATAAAGGTTTACACTGTCTGACACAGTGAACTGAATAATTATAAAGCTGTGACGTGAAAGTGACACTCCCTTTCTAATGTGGTTTGGCATGAAAAGAATTTCAAACACATGAGTCAACACTGTAAAGGGTGATGCAATCACATCCTGCTGTAGAGGCCACACTCTCTGCATTGCTTTTGCAGACACTTTGACATTTGCTACCATATGATATGCCATTAAAGATCCATTTAAGATATAAAAATGTATACATAATAATATACAGCGGGTAAAATCATGAATCATGAGTCATGAATGGGGCCATGTATCGTGAGATTTTGAGTGAAAACCTCCTTCCATCAGCAAGGGCATTAAGATGAAACGTGGCTGGGTCTTTCAGCATGACAATGATCCCAAACACACCACCCCGGCAACGAAGGAGTGGCTTCGTAAGAAGCATTTCAAGGTCCTGGAGTGGCCTAGCCAGTCTCCAGATCTCAACCCCA
>JAUMHE010000055.1:12460097-12470361 GCA_032359235.1 Enteromius mattozi
GAACCCACAACCTTTGGGTTACAAGTCCAACTCCCTATCCATTAGGCCACGACTGCCTTTTACCATTGAGCATGTTGTTTAGTTTACATTGCACATAATCATATAGCTTAAAATGTAATCTGGCTAGTGTCATCACAGTTTTTCTTCCCATTTAACACAAACTCATACACAAGCAGTCTGTTCTTGTGGTCTTGTAAAATAATGTAATCTAATGAGATGAGATGGTAGATTCATGTTATTGCTGGATCGTCTGTTTGGGGGTTTGGTTTTGTCTCTCTCCGCAGCTCTAAGCACACATGCAGCATCTGCTCCTGAGTACTCTTGTCCCCTAGAGTGGACCTTTGATGCTCAAACACATTCATACACAGATGCCCACACACTCCAAAACACATTCATTTGGACCCCCGCTGGGGATCAAGCCAAACCTTGGAGATGTCTCAAAGTCTGAGCAGATTGGACACACTATGCATGTATGTCTACAAAATAGTAGTAAATTTAAAAAACAAATCAATTTTTGAAATGTGTTTCAGTGTCCACTGTTTTTTTTTTTACTCATTTTTTTACATTTTATAATGAAGAACATCAGGGACAGGGGTGTATACTTTAAAATGATGTATTCTTAAAATTAAATCATCTCAGCAAAATTGAGGTGATGAATCGAGAAAATGTAATTTCCTCTTGATTATAATGAATGCTACCCCTCTGAAAAAACTAATAATTAAAGTGAAGCCAGCTCTGCGCATTCCACATTTTATTAACTTTCACTACAATTCACATCTTCTCTCTTTATTTATTCACACCTGTCTGCATGTTAAGGTAGATCACGGTATGATGTGTGTCTGGGTTTAATTATTTCGGCAACAGAAGCAGCAGCAGCAGCAGCAGCAGGCCAAACCTGAGACAGTTTGACAAACGCAGCAGGGGGAAAGCTCAGTCCTTAACAATCAACTGTATCAACCGTCATCTCTCTTATGCACTTCTTTCTCTTTATTCTTGATTTTTTTTCACAGTTTCTCTTGCTTTCACACAGAGGTGGGAAAATATAGATGGATCTATGCTAGCTTGGGCAATAAAAAGAAAAATAAAACAAAAATAACTGTTCTGTGACAGAGCCATCGCTAAAAGGTCCCAGGGCCTGGGACAAAAATGTTATGGGCCCCCAGGCCCAATGAGTGAACTGTAATAGAGCAGAGATTCTGGCTTTCTGACCTCCAAGGTCACTGTCCACAGCAATATTCAAAACCCCCAAGCTTAACCGGTTATAATTACAAATAAGTCATTTATGATTCCACCATTTTTAAGAGTTGGATGTTTTTCAGGGGACACACTCTTTTAAAACCAAGAATTTGCATGAATTTTCCAGTTTTGGTGATTTACTATATAATTACTTTATAAGGATAATTTAAAAAAATATAAAATTTATACCAAGTAAAATGTTTGAAACTTGAAATAACCAGAAGTGTACATTGTTAATTATATAAATCCCCATGGCAATTTAACATAATAAAAGCTAATTTATACTACTTTACATAATATAATATTAGTCGTCTAGGCCCTCTTGGAAGTTTTCAGAGAAACACTCACAGAAAACCATGGGCCATCTTTTTTTAGTGGACTAAGGCCATGATTAGTGAAAGTATGCATGAATGCACCACAACAGAAAAACAGATTCAACTAATGGAAAAATCCTTTTTGATTTTCCTTAAAGCACCCAACGTTACATGAAAGTAATCAGTTAATCTCACTACTGAGAATCTATAAAGGTTCACGTCATCTTTCACACACCAACATGATTCTGTGAGGAAGCCTTTGATTGAAGTACTAATTAATTTACAGATTAGAAAGAATGTACAAATGACCCCAGCAGAAGACCATACAAGATTAGCCTATCAAAACCTTAATTCCAATTCATGAAGTGCTCTCCAACAAGAAGATCCAATTGCATCTTTTATTGAAAAGTACAAAAACAGATAATCCACATAAACCCCCCGCAAAAACAGAGAACAGAAAACACAGGGAATCCTAACGCAATACTGACACAACAATCAGCAAAGTGTGGTTAAGCTAATAGGTGAATTACAATCAGCTGATAGTAATAAAAGGTTATTGAAAAAGTCCAGAACAGGCAAACAATTATAAAAAAGTAGTGCCATCTTGTGGCTGACATATTTAATAAAAAAAAAGTTAATGCTCACACTTTAAAGGGCTCAGATCACGATGAATCAAATTTTACTTTTCACTTAAAGGGTTAGCTCACCCAGAAATGAAAATGATGTCATTAATTACTCACCCTTGTGTTGTTTCAAAACCGTAGGACCTTCGTTCACCTACGGAACACAAATTAAGATATTTTTTGATGATATCAGAGAGCCATTGGCCCTCCATAGACAGCAACACAACTGAAATGATCCCAGATCCAGAAACGTGGTAAAAACATAGGTTAAAGCTTGCATATGCGCTGCCTTGTGATACTCTCTAAAATGGAAAAAGTCGTAAGTCAGGGAGAATAATATATCTTTGATGCGTTCACACAGCTATATCTTGTTATGGTTATTCTGAAATGGATGAGTCTGTCTGTCATCTAAATATTTCTGTATAATAACTGTCTTATACGACTGCATTCCCAAACAACAGCATCTGCCTTCACAAGAAATGATCGCATTTATTGTGTTTCATCTGCTTGCTCTGAGGTGCAAGAAGGCTAATTTGCCTATATCATATACACATTATGTTCAGTGCCTTCTCCTATATTTTATTGATATTTAGTGCCACAGTTTACTAGGGATGGAATGACACACCTACCTCCCGATTCAATGCTATCACGATACTTGGGTGCCGATACGATATGTATTGCGATTTTCTTTTACAAATTTACAAAACAGTAATGCTATCTTAAAATATAGGTGCGAATCTTGGTTTTACGATTCAATTCATTTATGATTATCATTATCAACTCAATGGCCCGGTTTCACAAACATGGCTTAGCTTAAGCTAGGACTAGGCCTTAGTTAAATTAAGGTATTTAAGCAACTTTTACAAAAATGCTTTGGAAGAAAACATAACAGGTGTGCATCTTGACAAAGAACAATGACACTAACATATTTTAAAAATATGTCAGAGCAAGATATTTTCAGTTGAGACAGTGCATTTTAGTCTGTGGCTAGATTAGGCCTTGTCTGTGAAACCGGGAGAACATCACATTCTCAGTTTTCAATATTACTGCGTGTGGCAATTTTCATATACATTTTAAATCAAATTTATTTTGTGCAAAATTTACTTATATACTTTTTAAAACAATTACTTATTTAAAGTGTCCGAAAGTTTACAGACAGTAGTTATGGGTTTTCTTTTTTTTTCTCTGCATTATTGCCTTTGATTATTACTGATGATATCATAGACAGTGGCAGCGTTAGGTGAACGTGATTTTACCAAGTACAAGATGTTCCTGGATCAACATCCTTGTTGATCCTGGAACAACATTCCAATCAACCAATCAGAATTGAGGAATAATTTTTCTGGAAATACCTGTTTTAGGCTTATTATCATGGTTAGGTCCTTCTACACCCCTGTTAATCAGCTATCATTTCCAACTGATTTTAGGCATAGATTTTGGGTAGGGGTAGGTTTATGGGTAAGGATTGGGATAAGTTTATACTTTTGGACATTAATGTTGATCCATGATCAACAAAAGATGATGATCCAGGACCATGTCTTACTTGGCAAAATCACGGTGACCGGCAGGGTTAACAGGCTTCATTCAGACTAATGCGCAGATCTCTTTCGATATAGCAGATGTTTTGCTCTGCTCTGAAAACATAACTGACGGTGTGTTTCATATAAAAGCATTTGAAAATGCAAGTGCATGTAACCGCAGGTGCAGGACAAACAAACACAAAGTGCGGTATAAATGAAAGCATAACTAAAGCATATCTAAGTAAAACACGGCGGGTGGACGTACACACTGTCATTGTGCATGCTTCTCACAGCGCTATGAAGCCCGCCACGTCTGTAGCACACAAATTTGCCATATGTGGAGGGGGAAAAACTCAGCTCAGAATCAGAATCGATTCAGAATCGTTAAAAAGAGAATCGCGATTCATAGGTGAATCGATTTTTTTCCCATCCCTACAGGAAGTAACATTTTTGTTCTCTGTGACTCATTGGATGGAAACATAGCTATTATTGTGAAATAAACAAGAAATTAATCGGACATACTGGACATATAATGACTTTTTTTTTGTTTTTTTTTTAATTGAGGGTTAGGATTAGGTTAGGAAAAGCATGTAATCATGCATGCAGATTAAATGTAGGATGTTAAATTAAATCACTGAGTTTATACTTTCTGGTTTATTCTTTCTATACTTTAGACATGTAGATCATATCCACGTTTAATAGCCACCCAATATTGGTCAGTCCTGACTAGAACAGTAAGTGATTCATTGCTGAAGTGTAGTGTAGTAAAACTCTGTTTAAAATGGAACAAATAACTTTTATTGCTTGTCACTTCATCATGTTTGGTCAGGGCACTTTTATAGACTCTAAGAGTCCATTATTTGAGAATGATGGCCGTTAGTTTGTTAAACAATTTTAGACCTGCACCAGCAAATTCACAGGCACCTTTAGTCTACCTTTAGCTCATTTGGTAGACCATGACACTAATAACACAATCATAGGTTTGCATTCACTGTAAGCTGTTATAAGCAACTAGCAAATGTGTAAATGTATAGGTTTGGGACCAGCAGCTACAAAAAAAAAAAAAGAAAAAGAAAAGAAAAGCATGTTTTGTAAGTTAGAATACAGAGAAGACGAAACAGTAATTTCCACCTGCAGAAATAAGAAATGAATAAATAAAAATAATACAATGTGTATGATATCACCCTTTTTAAATTGTATTATATATATATATATATATATATTATAAATATACATTTAATTTCCATTTATTTATTTAAGCTTCTTCACTCAATTCGAAAGAACTGTTTAGGGGAATTTTTGGTGACTATTTATGTAGTAGTTTTACTAATATTAACAATTCCAATCTTTCTCATCCACCTAGATTTTTTGGTTTTCAGCTTGTGCAATCAATGCAAGAACTGCAGTGAAAATGATTTTGTTTGGAGTCACTGTCAAAACAACCTGTCTCCTGATAGAGGGTCGTTCCATTAAACTGTCCTGTACACACACACACTTTCTCACTCCGACTCTCAGAGAGAGACGAGAGCAGGACATATGAGAAGTAATATTTGTTGCCGCAGTGATAGATGTGGCCACGCAGAAGCTGTGATTACCGGGGTATGGGGGCTTTAAACGCACATCCATTAGACCATCGTTTAGACCTGCTGGGCTCCGGTCTGCCTTCTTCATCAGAGAGAGAGGTGAGGAGCGAGGGAAACAGGAGAAAACGAGAGGTGTTTATGAGACAGAGGTCTCATGTTTCGTCTTTAAAGAGGGCTGTCGTAGCCATGGCGACGGGTCTGTTATTGCTTTTGTTCTGAGATACTGAAAATGATTTTTCATGTGGGTGATTATTAGAGGCACAATCTCCTTTCTCTATCCCTCGTTCTCCCAAGCGATCAGCCATTGTAACCTCCGCCACAGATGCACAGCCAACCTTACGGAGTACAAATGGCAAACCCTCCTTGAATGGCTGCATTGTTGAGCTTCACCACTCACAAAGAGCATTGAATAAAACTTTGTTAAATAATTCTTTTAAACTTGCTGTGGAAAAACAATCAATTCCACTTATATTGCTATTGGCATAATCCTGGACAAATTGGATTTAGTGGTGAAAGGCGGTGAAGTTCACCTTTAAATCTCACAATGGAGTGAAGCAGTAAATACACTCTGTCCTGAGCTAAGCTTTGCCTCATAGGGAGGGTCGACATTGAAGTAACTATTATGGGATGGTGGGGGGAAAAGGCAGGAGAATGGGTAGAGCGTTATTCTTTAGGAGCCGGATTTATCAGTTTGTTGGGTGCAGCCGAGATGTCCTTTAGTTGGAATATTGAATGGGCGACTTCAGGGGGAATTTATCAGTCACCGCAAAAAGTCCTGGAAAGTTAAAGCGCGCCGTAAGCGGGTCTCGACCTCTTTCATTTCTATAATAAAACTGAAAGATAGAAAGAGAGAGAGAGCGACAGACAGACAGAAACAGAGGGAGGGCAGACCAGCATGTTCTATTATCTCCAGTCAGAATGACCCACCTGCCAGTCAAAATAATGGACTGTGAAAGAGAGATTAGAATGAGGTTATTTTGGGAACGACTCTTTAAAGAGCAAAGTAGCCCGAGACCTACAGTACAGTCCAGAGAAATCAAAGAACATTTTACTTTGCTCAGATTTTACTTTCACTCAGCCACATTTGAACAACTTGAGAACAATACCTACATATACATTCTGTATAATCACTAATTGCTGATCAGTTTAGAATAAGTGTCTCTTTGTGCTACGTGTCCTAAAACTTGGATGCTGCAACAAATTTGAAGTTTAAAAATGACATTATTACTGGAATTATGTTTGCTGAGACTAATGAAATTTAAATAGGACATCGGATGCCCATTTTCCACAAGTTGGTTTGATTCTTTAGGGACTTTGTGGAAAGAACATACTTTGGCTAAAGTTTCTCAGTGGTAGTAAACAGCTCTGTTCACAGCAACCCATTTTAGTGCATATCCCTTTAAATGTTAATGAGCTACTGCTCAACCCACTCTACTCTTGCAAAGATACATAAAAAAGAATAATAACACTTCTTTTGGAGGTGATGCTGGATCACAAACAGTTGGTCCGGATCCATCCTTCAGCAACAACTTTTTAGCAAAACCTGCTTTGTGCTGATCCTCGTTTACAAAGCAGTCTGCTGTGAAATGATTCGAACAAACATAAACGCATTCAATACATGCAAACAAAAGTAATCCACTGAATCTTCAGCAGCTCAGATAATGATGCCTGCTGTGTTCATTCATTTATTACATCCAACAACGAAACACCTCAGTCACTCAGGAGGCCCAATAGCTTACCCCCTTTTTTTTTTAGGTAGCCCTAATACAAGCAGCCATTCAAAAGCAGTCATATGTTCTGACAAAACAAAATTTCCTTGTGTCAGTGGCGTGACAGACTTTCAAAATTTGGTTGTGGCTCCTGTCACATTGGTTATTGAATGCAGTTGTCACTCTGTCATACCTGCACTGTGCATGAACAGAACTGTGTTTAGCTTTTAAACAGGACTGACAAGTGCATTCTGTGGCCGTGTGAATGTAGACAAGGTGTTCAAATCTCTAAGGACTGTGGTGTGTGTGAATATACTGTGTTAGTTCTCTGAAGGTCACCTTCTGCTTCTCTCCTGTGGACAAACAAAAGAGCACCACTGGCAGGGGATGATAAGTAAATATAGCTTAAATGGGACTCCAAATGGGCCACAGTTATCTGTCTTTACCTGGTGTGTGTGGATGTGTAAAGCCATGAGGTGTGTGGTCTGGCTTTTGGTCAGGTCTATGCAGTTTTTATTAGAGCTGTAATAGATCAGATACTGACAGCTGAAGTGAGATGGTCTATGACTGATGTTTAAAACCCTCATGGCTAAAGAGAGAGGGAGATAAAGAGGCTGAATAAAAGTAAAGACTGAAGGATGTAACCCTTGACTTACATTGAGGTACTCAAATTCGAAACTGTTCAACGATTTATGTGTCCGTAAGCTCTTCCAACATACTCAATAACATTTATTCAGCAACTTTAATAAGGAAACACAAAACAAACACAATATATCAAGGTAAAGAGGCTGACTGACTTTATGAATCTCCTCAGAGTTTTGTAGCATGAAAGTAAAGAGTATTGTGATGGTGAGCAAATAAAATGGGTTTGTCATATAGGGATTCTGTAAATATTTTCATAATGTTACAAAAGATTTATATTTCAAATAAATGCTGTTCTTTTGACCTTTCAATAAATCAAAGAATCCTGAGAAAAATTAACACGGTTTTCACAAAAATATTAAGCAGCACAGCAGGTTTCATCACTGATTAAATTAATTAAATAGTTTAAAAAAATTATTAAACATTTATTTAAAATAAGTAAAATAAAAACACAAAACTTCTTGAGCAGCAAAACAGCATATTAGAAAATAACATTTTCAGGAATTAAGTAAATTTAAAACATTAAAATAGAAAACAGTTATTTTAAACTGTAATAAATTACTGTATTTTAATGTATTTTACATCAAATAAATGCAGCACTGGTGAGCATAAATGCAATATATATATATATATATATATATATATATATATCTCAGTATCAACCCCAAACATTTTAATTGTATTGATACTGTAGATTATTGAATGACATTAGATTTTTTTTTTATTGTATTGGTTGATATTGTAATAATTGCGTATAATTTATTTATAAACATTTCAAATTACTGGTTGTAGTTTCATTTATTTAAATTTGATTTATTTAGACAAAACAGTTTACAATTTAATACTTTATTGGTTATCATTTGTAACAAATAATTTTAATGTCAGTGCTAATTAATATTAATTTTCACTAAAATGCTGCACATTAAAAGTGGTGCAAATCACCTCTTGTATGATCTACATCCTGGTGAAGTTCCAGCCTCTAGTATGACCATGCAAAGCCTACCTAATATTTAATGCAACCTTTGGTCTAGAATATTGAAATTCCAGATGCTGCAATATTACCTTTAAGATATGAATCTAAGCACTGCAGAAGACTATCAATTTTTCAATGTTCTGCCAGAGCGCTGAACACCCAACGAAACTGTCGTCCGTGACAAATGACATTGCGTTCGATAAAAAGCTCATGTGTACTGCACCTCCAGCAAACTTCACCTCTCAGTTTTCCTCAGTATGGTCCAGACACTCCATAGCTGCCAATGTAAATGTCAGAAACATGTTAACACACAGAACAAAAGGGGCTTTGTCGTAACAGAACAGAGTTAATATCTTCAGCAGCTGTCTGGATGGGGTCTTGTGGAGACCCACACCTAGGGGCCCGTGTAACTCTAGAAGCTGGTGGGCTTGAGTGCGTATGTCATTATTATATAGCTACATTTGGCAGATCTCATTCAAGTATAGTTCAACTTTCCCGTCATATTGAACTCAAAATTGTTTTTATTGTGATATACTTTTCTTTGCATTTCTTTTTAGTTTTAGATTCAGTTTAGTTTTGTAATGGAAATTTGTATTCCCTTGTTGCTCTGTACCTCCTGTTGAATCAGGCTTCTGAACTAGCGGAAATCTTTTAAACCTTGCTGTTTCTAGTCTGGCTCAACATGCTCTGACTGACAGCCTGAGGAAATGGCCTCTCCTCTGATCTCATGCGGTATTCCCATACTACTAACCGTCTGATGAGCTTACCAGCTGATCTGAGACCCATAAATGTCTTCACTCTGACCTCCACAGTTCATATAATTGCTCACATATGAAGACAGAACAGTACATTAGGTGGATTTGAGAAAAAGTGGTAGTGGAAAAGTGATTAGATGTGAGGAAAGCAGGTAGAACAAATATCAGTCATTTAGATGGCTCCTGGGGGAATAGAATGTAATCAATGGGGATTTATAATTGTCTTTAGACAGCTCAAGACAGTGACTCAAGTTTGAATGGATGATGGCAAAATAATGCCACATCTGAAAAGAACTTAATCTCTGACTCCCAGCATTCTCAGCAGGATGCAGTGGTGTTTGTGTGTCTGTGTGTGCGTGCGCATTTCAGTGATACATTTAAGCTCTTATTTCTTCACAGATCAGGCCTCCTGTGTGCTCAAGCTTTTGTGCATTCGTCTTTTGCCAAAAGTGTGAAATAATAGCACAATGCAAAACAGCCAAAATTTAATCCATATCCTCTGTTTGTTCTCTGAAAAATCCATTTCAAATCCTATTACTGTTGGAATGAATGCATTTATATTTTGCTCTCCAATTTTTTCTAAATAATTCTTCCAGTTGTTTAAAATGCATGTCTGAAGTTCACTTTAAATTTAATTTCCTTTTTTTTTATTGGAAAATATGATGTATAACAACTTAATGCTAATGTTAAGACAATTTTAAATCTGTAAAACTTTGTTCATAATGGAATAACAATCATTTTAAGCATACATTTTAAATCTACAAAATCAATTTGGAAACACTTTATATTTCTATGTGGTAACATTTTACCATAAGGTCACATTTGTTACAGTACACACACACACACACACACACACACACACACACACACACACATATATATATATATATATATATATATATATATATA
>JAUMHE010000055.1:12518801-12534370 GCA_032359235.1 Enteromius mattozi
GAAACTGACAGGTAAATAAACATACAGAACACATGGACAAGGTAAACATAGAACATGAAATGCCTATGGCATGACAAAAACAGTATGTATACACACACACATATTAGTGCTGTAAACAGATTAATTGTAATAAACATTTTGTTTACATAATGTATGTGTGTACTGGGTATTTTTTATAATGTATATATAAATACAAACACATGTTTGGATATATTTAAGAAAAATATGTTTATATAATAAATATATATATATAATAAATATATTTCCAAAATATATGCTGTGTATATATATATATATATATATATATATATATATATATTTGTGTGTGTGTATGTGTGTGTAAGCAGTTTTATAACAAGATATTTTTTTACTTCATTTCCATTGTTGATTTATTATTGTGATATCCTTTATTTCACATAATTTTCTGAAGTGAAGGCGGTTCTTGGCCAGAATACATTGCCCAGCTACATTTATTAAGCCATACATATTCTTTTCCGAAGCACCTTGCATTGTAATTACAGTATGCATTTCAGTATTTTATGTATTGTCTTTGAATCAAACCCATGACCTTGTCTTTGCTAGCTCCATGATTGTACATTATGAAACACATTTTGTGTCACTTAGTCAGCGGCAACACAAGATTATTACGGTATCTACATCAGAACCATGAGCACATTAACATATGTCCGCTCCGATGCATTACAGTGATGAATAATGGATGTGTTGGTACACAGAGATTAGCCAATCACAATAGAGGTCATTTACATACAGAAGTCAAACAGCCTTTTTAAGTCTCAGAGAAGGTAAAAAAAAAAAAAAATGTTTGTGAAAAGCTTAACTATGACTGTTTTAGTGCGGGAATCCTTGACTAATATTATTAGTGCACTTCAGCAGAAAAAAAGTCGAAAAGTGTGGAACGTGGCACCTTTAATCATGTCAGCTTTCAGCAGGGCTTGCAGGAACAGTGTGTATTGTAAACCTTTTCAATAGTGTTTCAGTAGTTTCAGATTGCTATTTCAGTGTTGCCATTGGACCGCCACAGTGTGAGAAGCCCACAGGAGTGTGTATGTGTGTGTGCAGGTGTTTGAACTATGTGAGTATCTGTGAAGAAGGACCCTGGGGTTTAGTTCAGTAAAGCACTGCTGCCACATCCAATCTCTGCCCCTCCATCACCCAGAGCTGCCATCTAGTTCACACTAGGGCATCAAAGACAAGAGACTCTCTTTCTACACACACACACATTTAGGCTCAGAGTATCTGTTGCATAGTAAAGGAAATAATGGCGTCCAAAATCGGAGACCGTATCTGGCATTCAAAATCGAATATAAAACTGTAAATAACAAAGGTTTGATTAAAGAACACTTGAACTTTTTCTAGGTCACTAATCATTTCACTACATTTTTGACATTAATCATTTTAACTCTTTATTTTTTGGCTTCCTTTGAAGCTCAAGATGTTCTTTGGATGACTCTCAAATCATAAAAGATGACATAAATCACTACAAATTATGCAGCGACAATTTCGAAATGAAAATGTTGTATTAATGAATGTTAAATATAATTTATTCACTAAAAAAAAAAAATTATATGCTATAATGATGAATTAGCAACTATTAAATATTTAAAACTGCAATTACACGTCTGTTTTTATTACTAATCGCTAAATCTGACACTGAAATAATAATTTTATCCACCGTCTAGACTGTCTGAAATAAGATCTCAGTATATAACCTGCTATATTCTACTCTGCTGCTGCCACACAATTTAAAAGAAGTGCTATTTTTATCCCACAAAAGGTAAAAGCTTCTTCGCTTCCATCTGTATTTGACAAGGTCAAACATTATTGGGGTAGATTTGGTTGGTGCCTGACAGAATAGGAGACTGGGCACTGTAAACCTTTTGTGCCTTTTTTACTTTCCGATCTTGATTTTTAAGCTTTTTTCTCAATGTCCTCGCATATAATGCTATTTCAAGTAATATATAAAGACATTTCAGTCAAAGCAAGTGGAGTTTCTTTAAAAACTTTTTCAGAGTGTCATGATTGGATGGTAATACATTGGGATGCTGCGAGTGGAATTTTAATGGGTCAAATGTTGAATGCTGAACCTTGTACGGTTTATTGTGATGGGCTGTTTTATGATTATGACGGCTGTGATTACTCTTCCATTACTCTCGCTTTCAATTACCGAAACTCGTAATGTTCCCCAGGATGCTTTTATTTCATTCTGATTTGTTTATTTTTCATTGCTTCCTGAAGGCCCAGACAAGGACATCCTCTTAATCACAGGGTGTAAATACATGGGAGTATAATACAGTTTTTCAAAAATCCCCAAGTCATTCTGCTCTCACCTCCCTGATGATTTGACATCAGTAGTCATAAGGGACGACGCTTGATAAACGGAAGCCATTTGCCAGACAGGGACTGAAACTCCCCCCACCTGATGAGAAGCTTCAGTGTTGCTGCTGATTTATGATGTCACAGCACCATAAAGGGCACGCCGAAGCAGGAAGAGATTCATTAGGAAGCCTGTCCAGGTTTTTAGTGAAGTCCAAGAGAGGCGCTTGGAATACTGATGGGCCCTCTGATCTGTGCTTGTCTTGTCCTTAAGATCTCACTTAAATGAAGCTTCCTAAAAGCAGCACACTGGGGACGGCTATGAGTGATCGAGAGCTTGAAAGTGACAGTGATGATCAATTGAGAAAGCATAGTAAACAAATAACTTAAAAACATATATATCCAAGGACAACTACACACGGTTGCCTATCTATCTATCTATTCAGTAGATTTATATTAACTAAACAAAAAAATCTGTAGGTACTGGACAAGAATTTATTGGCAGAAGGTTTTCTGCATTGATAAATACACTCAAATTGGCAAAACAAACTACTTAGCACAATTACTAAAATGAATACAGTTTTTCTCAATTACTTTGGCACATTTTTTCGTGGCATTCCCTTAACTGTAAGTGCAATTGTCACAGTTGTTTGTTGGAACACCAGAACTCTGTTGCATGTTTGCAAAATGTAGCAACTGAACTAAAGCATTCAACTCATGCTGTAAACTTAGTCATTCTATCAGTGACTTGGCCAATGCCACCAAAATAAAAAAAATAAAAGTTTTTTTTTTTTGTTTTTTTTTTTTCATGTGAGACACACTGGTCAAATTGTTTTTTTATGTTTTTACACCATTGAAATATTTCTTATATGCAAATGTTATTTCCTCTTGTTATATGCAAATTTAATTTAATATTTGTCATATGATAGACTGCTTTCTATGCTATACAAGAATGTCAGTTTTGTCTGTGTATCACACTGAGCATTTTAGATACCTCAACAGTAGGTAAAATGTTTTGGGGAGTCCATTGCTCTGTGGGCGTCCCGACTTCAAATCCCAGCTGGTGGGCTTTTCCCGCCCACTCTTTCTCTCTCCCACAAAGCTTCCTGTCACTCAATGCACTCTTATCTAAATGAAAGAAGAAAAAAAAAGTATTGGGGAAATTCAACACTGAATTAATAAAAAAAAGTAAATTAATTCTTTTTTTTATTTATACAGTACATTTATGTTTGTAAATGTGAGAATTCACTATTGCTTATTCACTTTTACACACTCTGTTGTCTTCCACACCAACATCAACACACATTCTTACATATTTTCACATTGCTTCTCCACAGCAAGCAACTGTAAATTGTTGAGTTTACATGTGACACAAATGTACTATACAGCTGCTGTTGATTATGGTTGTGATGTTCATCCTCATTAAAATTGATTGTGTTGGGCAAACTCTATATATATGTACAAAATCATACAAAATCGTACGAGTGAGGTCGAATGAATTTGTACGAATTAGCAAGAATTTGCCACCTCATACGAATACGTATGAATTGGTCGTACCAACACAACATAAGTACCAACACAGTCTCACGACCAATTCGAACGAGGTGGCTAATTCGTGCAAACTTTGTACAATTTGTCTAAACCTCAGTGACTGGTAGGTTTAGGGGCAGGGTTAGGTGTAGGTCATTCATTCAAATTCATACGAATTGGCAACTTGTGAAATACAACATGTCCTCCAACTAATACGCTCATATAGGTTGTTTATACATAGCGGCGAAATACAACCCATCAGAGCATATACTACACTTGCGCCCCTATTGGCAAGAGGACATTTGCATTTATCTCCCACATGACGCAGGGTTGGTGTAGCTTAGGTTGTAGAGCGATGTGTTATAAGTAAGATGTTTTATAACCCTATAAAACATGGTTTTGCACAAATTTTGTAACGGGTAGGTTTAGGGGTGGGTTAGTGTGGTCATTCGTATGCATTACACCTAGTAAAATATGTTTTAATCACAGTGAGATCAGTGTGCAAAGTCCATACACCGCATTTAAACAAAACATGCATTTTCATTGGTAATAACAGTCATACGTCATTTCATGACGACAGACGCAATACAACATTGTCGTTATTTTTACGGCTGCTAGAGGGCGCTTACCTTTTAAAACATAAATATACTGTAGGTCATAATAAGGTACTTAGACAAACGACATATAGGGGCATTGTTGGAGGACAGTCTCGTAAAATACATACAATTTAGCAAAAATTTAATGATTTCGTAGTAAGGTCATACAAATTTGTACGAATTAGCCACCTCGTAAAATATGTACGAATTGCAGTAAGACTGGGCTGGAAGTGCATAAAGCTAATTTCTGAAAAAAGCTCATAAAAAGTAGACCAAAAGTGTACTTTGCAATTTTTAGTTTAAAAGAAATATACTAACATCACACTTATTTTTCGTAAGGGTGTATATTTAGTCAAAGAGTAGATTGTAGACAGTTGTACTTACTGTTAAAATACATGCAGTTTGCTTAAAACAGCAGAAAATTTAAATCTGATGTGAGGAAGAAATGAATCATTCAGACATCTAAAAGAATTGTTTTAAGAAAAAAAAAAAAAACTATTGAGAATTGAGCCAAAGCAATTGAGACAAACTGTAACTTAACAGCTCCTTCTCTACACCTAAAGACTAGAAGTACAGTCTGTTGCTTGTTCATGGATGAAATCCAGTTATTTCAACAGGAATCTGGGCAATCTGCAATTTCAAAGAAGGGCAAAGCATTTGGGGGGAAATAGACTGAATATTTGCAAATGTGACTGTGCCGAATCATTTTGGATATCAAAAATCCCACTCTTCCATGCTCTACAGAAAGTTGAACTGGAGCTAAACTGATGTGTGACCGAACCTGTAACTGCCATATTCAGAGACTTACCAAAGGCAAGTTACCACATCTTGTTTTGTAGATTAATGAGCACATTACTCATTTCCACAATCCTAATTACAGTCCTTCTGCAGTATGTTATTTTTCCTTTGTGTGTGTTCATGTTTCTTAATTTGCCCTGAGTTTAGTGTAATTAAGTGGCTTCTATGAGCAGCCAGGCATCTGTAAGCTGCTGGTTGAGTATTAAAACCTGCTTTAATTACCCAGATGATTTCCAGCATCACATACACCAGGGTCAAGTTCTGAAGTTTAAAGGACGAAGAAGGTCAGGACAAAAATCGACTCGGTCATTGCGAATGAAGTGTAAGTAGCAGAGAATGAAACGAGGGCTCATCGTGTGGTGTTTACTCCGCAGTCGATAACTCTTTAAAGCTTAAAGACATCAGTGATGAACATTGATGACACAGATTTGCTCCACACCCGTATTAGTCCTCATTATCGGCACACGTCCTGTCTACGAGAGGCCATTACCGAGCCGAAAAAGAAGGCATCTGTGGGTGGAAGCTCTTAAAGGGAAGCAAGTGATGTCGGGAGGCACGGAGCAGCCCTAACGAGACTGCTCTCCATTGCACTTTAGCTGCGCGGTGCCTCGATCGCAAATAACAGGCCACTCTAGATGGCGTTTAATGCACAAAGCTCCTTAATGTAGACTTCTAAGCAGCTGTTTCAGAAAACGCAACACCAACTCTTTTAAGGAAACGTCCGGTGAGAGAGGTTGAAATATGATTAGCGCTAGCACAGGGTGCCTCTAGGTAACACAAATAAGCTTAGCGATGCCACTAGATTTGGAGAAGTTGGAGAAAAAAAGAACTTAGGAACAGGTTTGGAGTCCCAGCTTTTCACCTTGCAGTATTCTTGAGGGCTTTATAAATAGACCTCTAAAAGTGCCCAGGTTTGTAAATCATTAGTTCTGTGCAGTCTCTGTAGATGAACATACTCATTTTTCAATATCATTAATTTCTATGCGAACCTTAAACAGGCATAATGTTGTATTATATATTGATTCTCCTCACAGCTCCTAGCATACGTTTAACTGCCTTTCTGGCTGTTTTAAGACGAGCCCACATATATCATTCCCTAAATGATGCTTGTGAAAGCAAAAGCTCAATGAATTATTTTTGACAGGCCAGCACAAAGTCAATAGCCCTTATTAATTACAATTGATGTAATGTATGGCAAGAATAATACATTGGGACTTGGGGAAAAACAGCATAAGCCTATTGCTCTTATTTAAGACAGGGTTTGGCTTTGAGATGAGTGCCAGGGAGGTGTGCAGAGGGAGCAGGGAACTGTGTAGGCACAAGTAGGGATGGGTATCAGAGGAAATCATTGCTTCTGGTCCATTAATGATTTATAAAAATAGGACAATCCTTATTGCATTAACTGCTTTCACCTGTCTTCTGCAAAATGAGTGAATCATATCAGATTTTAGCAAAAAATATTTAATAAACTGAATTCCTTTAAATCATTATGTTGATGATAATTTTATTGAACACAGAGGTGGTATGAATGCAGTAAATGAATAAGTAAATTAAAATTACTTAATTAAATAATAAAATGTATATACAGGTTTGGGGTCAGTGAGATTTTAATACGCATCAGGTTGATCAAAAGTGACAGTAAAGTTTTTTTTTTCTTCTATTTTTTCTATTTATCAGAGAATCCCAAGTGAAAAAGTATTAAAGTTTCCACAAAAAATATTAAAAAGCACAACTGTTTTCGACACTGATGATAAGAAATGTTTCTTGAGCATCAAATCAGCATATTAGACATATTACTGAAGGATCATGTGACACTAAAGACTGTAATAATGCTGTTGAAAAATAGAAATACATTTAAAATAAAATAAATAAATATTAAAATATATTAAAATAAAAAATACTTATTTAAAATTGTAATAATATGCCACAATATTATTGTTTTTAATGTGTTTTTGATTAAATAAATTGTAACATGGTCAGCATAAGAGACTCTCAAAATTTCAAAATCATTCAATCTTACCTTAATTTTTTTTAAAAGAATGTACTAAAATATAAACACTAAAATGTAAATTAAACATATTTCATTAATTTATTTAATTCCTATTTATTTACAGAATACCTAAATACTAATTCATAAATGTTATTAGTTCATTCATTTGGAAATTTGATTACAAAACTTCAATTGTTATGTTTTAATTCATTAATTTATTAACATAACCAACTTATTTGTTATTAGTTATTTGATTGGAAATCTGACTACACTGGTCATGCTATGTGTCTGATTCATTAAACACAACCAGCTCATAAAAGTTATTTATTTAAGAATCAAAATTTACTCAGACTTGCTCACTAGTTAAGCTGTTTTGATTCATGAAATCAACTTCTAAGAGTCATTTGTTCAGGAATCAAACTACACTGGTCGCACCGTATGAATGTTGATCAACATGATTCAGTCATTTTTCAGGAAACGGGCTACGCTGTTTACCCTGTATGATTTTGATTTACCAAAAAAGAACTGCAGACAACCATTTGTATTTTTTAATGGCATTGATCCATTGTTTTTGTCAGTTCCCAACCCTAGGCACAAGCCTAGTGAGAGCAAAGCATCATGGGATTAGATAGTCCTCCAAAACTAAGCAGCCGATTCAACAGAAGAGCCCCTCATGGAGACAGGCCTGCTCCACTTCAATAAACATCTGACAGCCACACCGATTTCTCTCTTTCTCTCGCCATCCTTTATCCCTCCATCTTCCTTTTATCTGTTTACTGGCCTTGAGTCTCTCTCCCAACCTTGCCCTTTTCCTCTCATTCTCACACCACACTCTTTGACAGGCCACGGACAGGTTGACACTGCCTCCTGTAGCCTTACATATCATTAGGGCCGCTCTCGTCCACAGCCAGACCAGGGAGCAGTGACTCTGAAAGCCCTCTCCAGCCCGGGCTGCTATCCTCTGGGCAGCCCTCCTGTCAGGCCTCCCTAATACCTTGTCCTGCTTGGGTAGTCAGAAGAAGACCTTCCCCATGTCTGGAGCCTCCCTACAAGGGCCGACTGACGGTTCATGTTGGTCCATCAGCGTGACAGCAGTGTGCTCGAAGAGAAAGAGGCAAAGGGAACAGAAAAGCAGGCAGTGATGATGATTGACAGGTGGAGACTATATTTGCTTTGTGTTTTAAATAAGACACTGAAGTAATGAAGAGAATTTATTAATGGTTTACTGTGTTGCGCTTCATAATAGAGCTGCAAAAGTACAAACAACGTTCCTTTGTCCCTTGTTCAAATGCGTGCTATCATAAAAAGTACACCCAAATTGTATATTTCATTGTTGCTGAACTGAATGAAATGAAATTGACTTAAATTAAATAACTGGCAGGAATTTGCAGACGTTTAGTAGTGTTCAACTCCCATATTTCATTTTCTTTTCAAATAAGTGTATCACTTTGTATTACGCATGGACTGAAATTACTGCCACACAGCACATTAAAGAGATTCTGATGAATGGCTTCTCTTTTCCGGGTTGCTGGTCATGTTCGTAATTTCATTTAAGCCTGGGCTCATTCATTACTTTCGCTAACAATTTCTCTCTTTTTTTGTAGCAAACATTCACAACTTCTTTGAATTGGCCACTCTAGAAATTAAACAAAGTCAACCGAGCTTGTAAGTCATAAATTAAAAACTGTAATGGTTTTTTGCCAAAGACGACATTGTGCTGTATTTCACACTGCAGGCTGTCTGGGTTGCAGTGTGAAATTCTGTCTTGTGGCATTCGCATGTTGCCTGCTGTATGTAAACTAGCTATTAGCACTAAAATAACAGCCAGAAACATCTGGACTTGACTGCGACATCTGTCAGCGGGTGTTGATTACTGACCAAGCGTGCATTGCGTGCTGTATGTAAGTTATCGCATCTGAAGCATGCGTATGGGGATACAGCTTAAATTTACTATGAAAATCCTATTTCTTTTGGCAAGACAGGCCAATAAATCTTATAAACAGTGAAAATGGAGCCTGAAAAACAGTTTTTCTCTGTATTTCCTCTCAATTGCTTTGACGAATCACTTAGATTGTTTTGCAATGACAAGATGTCCCCTTCAAAACCCTTTTTTTCCCCTTCCAACCGTATTTATGTACAGACGGCCATGTGTGTGCATAGCCAATCCTCTTAAATGAGTAATTTATTCCTTCTGATTCACAAGCAGTTCATTCATTGCAGCATCCTTGGTCAAAATAGAGTGCAGAAAGAGATGAAAGTAGCCTAATCAGAGCATAGGACATACTTCAGTTTAAAGGTCAAAGACTAACGATTGATTATTAAGATATAATTTTAAAACACTGGGTGGATAAAATGTTCTAAGATGAGATTTTGAGGATGGATATGAGTGGAGAAGGACAATATTTGCATATTTTAAAACAAAACACATATTGTGTTCGTTTATACATGAGCAGTTCATGATCCAGTGTTTTCAGCGTCTCAGAGTAGTTTGGTTCGCAGAAGTCTGCAAGTCACTTATGATGTCGTCTTCCTAAACTTTAATGAGAAGAGCTTATGAGCCAGGAGTTGACAGCAAAAGGGAAGTTTTTAGGACTTTCTGTGGTTTTCAGTCAAAATAAAAACAGAAAATTTCCAACACCATAAATATTAGTTTTGTAATTTACAGTTCCAATTCTCCTTATTAAAGTAATAGTAATATATTTATAATAATAATAATAATTTTTATTATTAATAAAATGTATTTATAGTAAATTATTATTATCATTAATACTATTGTAATGCCACTATATTATTGTTCCTATTGCTATTATTATTATGTTTACATTGATATAGAATAATGTTTTTGACTAAATTGTGCAGTTTTAAAAACATGGAGAACAAACATGTAACAACACAACAACACAACAAAACACAAAACAAAACGAAATGAAGCAAAATTAAACAAATAATTTGACATTTTAACCTGACGTAATTTTTATCCGAAAAAGCTTTTTTCCCAGATCCTATAGCATTGCACTGTTAGGATCCTACTTTATATTGTGTACCTAATCCCTGTGTACTTACATAGTAACTAGATGTGTATGTAGTATGTAACCACAGTGTACAACCTGTCCTCCAATCAATACTCCCATATTGGTCGTTTGTCCAAATCCCTGAAATGTGACCCATCAGAGCGTACACTACAATTATGCCTCTATTGGCAACAGGACATTTTCACATTAAGGTTTTATACTCTTTTATCTGCGTTATAATTTGGGTTTTGTATAGCTCATTGAGTTATATATGCTGATATGTAATCATGTGATCATGGGTTTGATCCCAGAAAACGCACACGCTCATAGAATGTTTTTGCACTATATGATTTTGCACTATTTCTGTAAGGGGTAGGTTTAGGAGTGGGTTAGGTGTGGTCATTCATATGAATTACACCTAGTAAAATGTCCGAATTACCGTGAGATCGGTGTAAAAAATTCACAACATTGCATTTAAATAAACACACATTTTGATTGGTAATGACAGTCATACGTCCTTCCATGACGACAGATGCAACACAATATCGTCATTATTTTACGCCTACTAGAGGGCGCATAACTTTAAAATGGAAATACAAGGTCTTAAGGTGCTTTCACAAATGACTTATAGGGTCGATTTTTGTTTTTGGAGGACAGGCTCTATTTACAACTCCAATGTTTGTGTAACAACCATGGTATATGTGTAAGTACAAATGTGTGTCAGGACATTGGTAACAACATTTTTTGGTAATGAAAGTACAAATGTGTACGGACTAACAGAACTTTTTGGTAAAGAATGTGTTACACTTCCACAGACGTGTTACAATTCCTGTGGATTTACCATGTAATTTCTGTTACATGAGTACTTAGTGAAACTGTTACAGATTTGTACTTAAACGTATCATTCTGTGGGTTGTTACATGTGTGTACTTACAGAAATATTACAGCTTTAGATCTCACGGTAATTAGTTTTTTTCCGCTAGGCGTAATTCATACGAATGACCACACCTAACCCACTCCAAACCCATGATCACATGATCACATGATCAGTGTACTGTATATAATTCAATGCACTACCAACTGAGCTACACGAAACCCAAATTATAACACAGATAAAAGAGTACAAAACATTAATATGAAAATGTCCTGTGGCCAATAGGGGCGCAATTGTAGTATACGCTCTTGCTTGCATTTTATGGATTTGGACAAATGACCAATACGGGCGTATTGGTTGGAGGACAGATTGTGGTTGCATACTACATACACATCTAGTTACTATGTAAGTACACAGGTATTAGGGTCACAATATACAGTAAAGTGGGATCAAATTTTGTATTTAAAAAAAAGTGTTTAAATTGATTATTTGTTAAAAAATAAATTGATTAGATTCATGTGTGGTTTGTGAAGAACAGTGGCACGGTGCTATATATAATGGGTCATACGTTTACCCTCACAGATAAAACTTTAGAGTGCCTATCTGTGTCTATTTTGGTTTATGTCCACTTCTTTTTATCAGAGTGTCTCATCAGTCTCCATATTACTTTCTGTCTGAGGTGAAATCGATGTTTCTGCTGGAGGCTTTGCTATTGAGGTTATGATAGCATGCCACTGCCAGTGCTGTCTACCAGAAACAGGGAGATATCACATAGGATACAAGCAGTGCCTGCTCTGGAAATAACTTTGGAACTTCTTTTATGATGCAATAGATTTGAGAAAAGAAGTAAAAAAAGTTGAACTTAAGTTCAGTTCTCTAAAACAATAATCAGATATCTGTCAGCTGAAGTTAGATGGTCATTAAAGTTTTCATATTCACTTGTACTTTCAGTGTCATTTTTCATCAAAAGAATTTTAGCCTCCCACTCTCACGTACTGTAAACATGGTTTCCATTTTTGTGGTTTGGAAGGATATAGAAACTGAAACATTTAAAAGTTAAAACAGAACATAATGTTTCTCTGCAGATAGAGCACATTTTGTAGCTTTACAGCAGGTACAGTAAGTGTTGAATAATCAACAATGATCTTTGGAGTCCAGAGCTTCATCAAAGTCCCTTTAAGGCAAGTCAGTTCACTCGTCTGTTATCTTGGTAATGCCTCTGGAAAGCTATTTTCTATGCAGACAATCGTCATACGGTTACATCTTCCCTATACTTAAATGGAAAAAGAATGAAATCTCTTTAACGTTGTTCAAGATTTTCAATATGTTTCACATCAGGAATAAATGTGACAATAGTGGTAATTTTAAATTTTGATCTTTTAACAGATCAGGTTAATATCGATGTGCTTTCTACAGTAAAAAATACAAATGAAATTGTATTGGAGGACATTTATACACTTACAGTATACATTTTCCATCATGTAACATTCACTTTAGAGTTTAAGCTGACAAACTCAAATGAATCTTTAAATTACACTGTTAAACCTTTAGCTGATGTGAAAATTTATATTTGATCTTTTACATTATAATGATTTGATTTATCTGTTGCATTAGTTTTTTAGCTTTTTATTTTTAGCTTTAATTCATTAAGACAAAATATTATATAATTTTAATATTAGCTATTATCATCCATTCCATAAAAATAATTAGCAGCTTATTGGTATCAGTCAGAATTGTAATATTGGTGCATATGTGTGCACAAAAAAAAGCTGTTACTGGGCCGTTATTAAAACAAACAAACAAACAAAAAACCTAGGAAGAAAAAATAATGATGATAATAATTGATGATGATGATGATAATAATAATAATAATAATAATAACTAAATTTAAACAAGTCTTTACGCATGTGTGACTGAAATAAAAAAGTGAAAAGAAAAACTAAATGATAAAATAAAATAAAATAAATAAATGGGATCAGTGGAGATGCATAAAACAACAAATAAATCTAAACTAAAATTAATTAAAAAAAAAAAAGAAGTTACATTAATAATAATTTGAAAGCTAAATATAGATCAAACTCAATTAAAAGCCCAAAGCTATAATAAACTTGTTGGCACCCTTGCAAAATGTGCTAATATGTAACATTTAGGTACTAATTTGTGTTTTTAATATGCAGCCTTTTTGGGTCAATATGATACAATATGTACCTTTTGAAATGGTGCAGTTTTGACAGCTTTTGTACCCTTTTTTTCCATGAGTGTGGAGACCCACATGTTACTATTCCAGTTAGTTCTGACTTCTATTTTCTTTTCTGTGTCAGTTACAGACTGCCGTATCCTGGAGAATCTTCAGCGCTATGCCTCTCCTACTTACCTGCCCGTCAACTACCAGCTCCTCAACACAGAATCCTCCTTCTTTCTTAAGGAGGCCACCCAGGACTTCATGCGCAACTCTAGTTTCCTCTCCAGAACGGAGCTGTTCTTCATCCACCAGGCCAGGAGACCTCCCATCATCAATGCCACGTATGGGACTCTTGTGGTGGAAGAGCCTATTCCTTTGGACCTCCTCCAGATGCCGGGCTCCTTTGTGACTTCTTCATCTCTCTTCACCTTCAACTGGAAAGTGCAAACCTTTGTTCTCAACGAAAGGATTTACCTGAACAAACCCAAGGTTCAGGTCTTGTTCTACATCGCCGGGAGGGATTGGGACGACTACAGCGCGGTGGACAAACTCCCTTGCGTAAGGATGTTTGCCTTCCATGAAACCCAGGAGGTCCGTGGGAGCTGCAGGTTGCGAGGGGACATGGGCGTTTGTGTTGCTGAGCTCGAACCCCTTCCTGGGTGGTTTGCACCTCCTAGTGTTG
Organism: Enteromius mattozi; assembly: GCA_032359235.1. Classification (NCBI taxonomy): domain Eukaryota; kingdom Metazoa; phylum Chordata; class Actinopteri; order Cypriniformes; family Cyprinidae; genus Enteromius; species Enteromius mattozi. The sequence continues at coordinate 12,532,799 of JAUMHE010000055.1, forward strand.
TCCCTGGACGCCAGAGGAGTCCGGATATGTCTGAAGGAACACCTATTGAGCTGTACTACAGCCTTCGGGCCGCAGAAGTAGGAGGTTGTTTTTCTGAGGAGTTAGGGGTCAAGAGCTCCGCTCACTCGGATCAAGAGGGATTGTTTGGGTCACCGACCTCTACACCAATGAGGCGCATTGGGAGTGTAAGATTATTCCAGAATCCATCTGCTCCGGAATTATCAGAGCAGCGTTTGGATGGGAATTTTGCAGTGTTGGTACCATCCGCACCAGTTCGGCAAAGGGATACTGTGTCAGCATATGTTGCAGCTTCGCCGTACTCACCTGTGGAGATGTTCACTCTCAGGTAAGAGATCTTTAGATGCAACATCTACAACTGCAAGCATCTCTGCTGCGTTAGCAGATAACTATCCACATGAGACCTTTACCTGGGGACTGGCTGTGTTACAAGACTTAAGATTAAAGGTTCCAAGAGAGACTTTTCACATTTTATTCATCCTTTAGCATAGAGCAGTGGTTCTCAGATCTGTCTCGGGGACCCCCAACCACAGCATATTTTGCATGTCTCTCTCATTTAACACACCTGATTCAACTCATCAGCTCATTAGTGGAGTCTGGATGAATTGAACTGGATGTGGAGTATAAGAGACATACAAAATATGTGGTGGCTGGAGGCCAGGACAGGTTTGAAAACCACTAGTGTAGAGTAGGGATGCAACAATATTATCAATATTGTGATATCGCGATAGCAGAACTGTCCCGTTATATAGTCGGGTGGGTGGGGATTGCGGTGTTGTGGCGTGGTTGTTGCAATGACCATATGCCATATGAAAACTCAAACTATGTCATTTCCAGATCTAAATTGCATATTTTACAGTCACCATTATGCAGATTGACCATAAACAAAGGTAAAAGACTTCCGACCACAGTGCCATCCTTCACAAAACTTGATATCTACCACAGTGTATTATGGGTAGAATGCAAAATGTTTCAATACAAGCATTTCAGTTAAATGTAATTTATGCAATACGCCCAATTTCAAACCTTTAACCCATGGGAGGAAATCAAGTTGTGCCAACCATTTAAAATCAACCCAATTCTATGGAAAAAAAAGAAAAAATGTAGATTTGGCAACCCTATATCCAACACGAACTGCATCCAAACCGATTTAAATATTCTGCAAATGGACACTTCAGATAGCAACAGATAGTGACTCCCTGATTCACAAAAATGTGTCTATGTTCAATATTAAGGAATGTTTGCATGAGTGGGACTAAGAAAGCAGTCCTGTACAAGGCTTTAATACAAAAACACACACAATGAATGGGAAATGTAGAAAGCAAAAGCTGAATGCCAGATATTTTGGGTGAACTGGAATTTTGTTTTTGGCAGATGATTACAGCATTTCACTAGATTTGTTGTGAGTTGCATTTTTGTAAGCCTGTTTTCAATGAAGCTGAAGATTTCCTTCAAAATAAAAGCTTTAATGCTATTTCCGCCAAAATAAAAGTTTCCGACCACAGTGTCATCCTACACAAAAAATAAAAGTTATTATAACTGTTATATTAATAT
>JAUMHE010000055.1:12553172-12579970 GCA_032359235.1 Enteromius mattozi
AATGTTTATCAGTACATTACAGAAAATAATGAACTTTATCACAATATGCTAATTTTTTGAAAAGGACCTGTATATGTGTATATATTTATTTATTTTTATTTTTTATCATTATGCTTTGAATTAAGATAATGCATTTGAAGTCTCTTAATTCACGTTTTAATGTCAGTGGATGCTGCTATCAACCGGACACTGCAGATGAAACCTCTACCCTTTTCACTGAATGAGAATGAACACACAGACTTGCAGCTTAAGCGAGTCAAGTCAAATTTCCACACTGTGGGGAATTAACAATGAAAAAGACATGCCGTACAATGCTGTGGCATTTTACATACACGTCCACATTTCTGTGGATTATTTAATAGGCTGACATTTTGCGAAAGGTCTTGGCCTTTCTGGACTGAGTCGTTTCCTCCAATGTCAATTTTTCAGCTGTTGAAATCCAGCCACCAGAAAGAGAGGCCAAAGGGCATACCAGGAGAGGATGGCTTATCAGCCGGAGAAATTGATCCATGTTGGGTTGGTGCTTTAGTGTGCCACTTCTCACCCTGATCCTTCAAGCACAATCAATCGATCCTCGCTGGGGAGGCACAATATGCCAAATGCCTGGGTCCTCAAATCCCTGACCCTGGACACCCCAGAGATCAAGGCTTGAGTGGTTGGCATGGCCCGGATTGCTCTTGCTGGCAGATGCAGCCAAACATCTACCACTGAGAAGCGTGGGAATGCTAAGCTTTCTCCAGGTATTCTCCTCGTGAAAATAATTTTTGTTGATTAAAATTGTCCAGTAAAACTATGTAAACATTCTTAAGAAAAGATAAATATAATTAAAATATAAAAAGACAACATGCCCTTGAAAAACTGTAATTATGAGTTCTAAGCACATGACAAAATCAAATCATATTTACAGTACACACGAGCAACTCTCTATTGTTGGGAATGGCAATGGATGATTTTGTCAAATTATTGTAATTATTGTACCTGTAAACAGGACCTGAAAACCATACTTAAAGGGATGGTTCACCCAAAAATGACAATTACCCCATGATTTACTCATCCTCAAGCCATTGTAGGTTTATATGACTTTCTGGTCAAACTTTTTGGTGGCCTTAACTATACTGTACTTATATCAAAAATAAGTGCAATGTACTTATTGTGTTCGCAATTTATTGCAAAATACTTTTGCTGCTGTTGAGGTGGGATACTGGTAAGGTTAGGGACAGGTTTGGTGGTCTGGGCAGGTGTAAGAGTGGGTTAAGGTGTAAGGGGTTGGTTAACAGTGTAATTATAAATCTAAATACAGAAATTAATTATAGATGTAGTTACATATACTGTAGGTATTTTTAAAAATATATAAGTACAATGTTAAAACATGTATGTTGTACACAGTGAGTGCATTGTACCAAATGATTTATTTAAATGGAGGTACATAGTAGATAAGGCCAACTAATAAAACGTGGGACTGAGATTCTTCTTTCTGATGAATACAATCAGAGTTCTATTAAAAATGTCCTGTTTTTCCAAGCTTTATAATGGCATAGAATGGGGGTTGAGAATTTGAAGCCCAAAAAGTGCATCCATTCATCATAAAAAGTACCCTTCACAGCTCTGCTGGGCTAATAAAGCCCTTCTGATACAAAGTGATGCATTTATCTAAGAAAAAAATATATATTTAAAACTTTATAAACAGTAATCTTCTGCCAATTGTCATATGTAAGATTCTGAATCAGGTTGTAGTTACTTTTACATGTTTTTTTTTTTATTTCTTTGACTGTGGAAATAACGATTATCTGCACTTAAACCAAAATTGGTTTATTTTTTATTTTCTTTTTTTTAGTTGTTTGACAGAAAATTTTAAGTTAAAAACTGATGTCTTAAGTGACAGTTTGAGTGATATTTTCCATTAAAATATCTAGATACAATATCTACAAAATCTTTATATCTAGAATAGTTTGATTTCTCTTCCTTTTGCTTTAATAGCAGCAGCACTCAAACTGCACAGGATTGTTTCAAACCTGACAATATTCTGCAGCATGATGAGATGATTCAAAGAACATTCTGAACTTCAGTTAAAGCAAGAACATCTGACTGTCTGTACAAAGTCTCAAGATCAATGTCACAACTTCATTTGATTATTGACCTAGAAGTAGGTGAAGAATCAGGAATATTTCTTATTCGTTAAATTTAAATTGTCTGAACCTGTCTTTGTCTGTGTATTGATCTTTCTGTATCTACAGTACACCCCACATGTTTCTCTCTCTCTATATATAATGGCTTCTTATTTGGATCAATAGATTCTGCTTATTTTATCAGATAATTGTGCCATTCATATAATGTTGACATTGGGAGGACTTAGAACATTATCTGCAGCAGATAAGGTCCAACCTCTGTTGATTTGCATACTCTCTCTCCCTCTTTCGCTCTCTCTCTCTTGATCTGCTGTCCTCCAGCTCAGTCTTTGTTCCTATCACTTGCTCGCTTTATTTCTTTTGTCTTTCTTCTTTGCTTAATGCATAATCCAAACACGTTCTGAGTGAAGAGATCTTTTTCTCTGGCATTAGTCACAACAAAGAAAACGAGATACTGAGATCTTTTAGGTTAGCCTATAGTGTCTTTCACCTTTCTTCTCTCTGCGCTATCATTAAAGCAATGGATGCCACACATCATCAAAATAACATCTGAACTGAGAGGCTTTCTAGAGAGAAAGACCTTTAGACATGAGTTATTTATGAACCTTTAAGACAATTCTCACGACGACAAGGACAGAATTGAGATAATGAGTTTAGCCGCTGGCTCCCTTTTATCATATCAACGCCTGTAAACGCACAAGACTATTTGCATATGAATGAGATGATTCATAAAACTCACTGTTGCATACATTGTTTGCACAGAGATGTTTAATCCATTCCAAAATGAGGAGATTTATTGTATATTAAGTTCAAATATTGGTCATCAACACGCTTGAGATTATTTATTTTAGAACACAAGGACTTAAAGGACAATTTTTGCTGTCCTTCACAGCAGTTGCTTGGTGTTTGTTGTTGGTCAAGGCTGGGCATCAGAAAGCGGACATTGTGGTAACATTAGCTCTTTTTATGAAATATAAACTTTTTTGTGTAGCAGTCTCCAGTTACAGCTCATTCCAAAACGATTTTCATGCACAACATGTTGTTAGATAAGCAGCAAAACATGTTGAAGATTAGCAAAGATTAGCACAGCAAACTGTTTCCACACAAAAGCAGTTTAATCGGAGTACTAAAGCATCTCTTCCATTGACTTTCATTCAGTTGAAACTGTCATCCTATTAGGCATTACACATTTTCGAGAACTTAATATTTTACAGTGGTTGGCTGTGTAGATGGTTAGCCAGTTGTATGTTTCATTCGAGATATATGGTTTTATTGGTTCATGCATTCTTTGGGAATTGAACTCATGACATTGGCGTTGCTAGCAAAATGCTCTACACTTGCTGTCTTATCAGAAATATTGTAGGCACAGACAGATCTCCCATAGACTAAAACTGACCATTCTCACAAATTTCTACGGTAATTACAGGTGCAGTATACAAGATTTTTTGGTTAAACATGAATTACAAAATACATTATTGAGCAAACATGTTTATTTAAAAAGAAAAAAAATAAGAAAAGTTTCGCCTTTTTTATAGTAGGGTCATATGTTTGATTATTTCATATGGAAAATGTGGAGAGAATCTCGAAATCTAGTTAGAATAACTGAATTTACAGTATATTACTGTATAATTCAGCATATCACAGAATTTGGCAATTTCGCAAAACTTGCATAGACAGTAAATTTAAGTATAACTATTTACTCTTCCAACACTCTTACTAACTAACTAAATAGCTATTTTAGGGTAATTTCTTTTACATAGGGTGTCTAATAGCTGAAGAAGTGAATGTAAAATTCTAGAAAGTCGTGAAGACTCGACAGTAGATTGTTTTGTTTTTTTTCTGCTGTTGGAACACACAAATGATATTTGCTATGTTCTCATATGTACCTCTGTATAAGTTCTCTCTGCTATAGTTTTCCAAACCCAGAAATATAATCCAAAATGCAGTTTTGCATCATTATGACATCTTTGCAGATTTTACCTCAGAATAAACTCAAAAAGTGCAATAGACCTTAATCATGTTAAACGTCATATTGAATTTAACACAGCTAAAAATGAGACTGAGGGATAGACTTAAAGTTTTTTTTCACGCTGAATAAAGTTACTAGATCACGTAATTCTTACAACTTTAAAAACTATTTTATAGAGTTTTTGTCTACTGAACATAAAAAAAAAACTGTACAATGCACACTGTACTGCTATTATGTAACAAGGTTTATGAAGTCTGTCCATCTACTGTACTAATGAGTACTTAGCCACTATAATTACACAGTAACTTAATACAGCAAGTTTTCGGTGCTTGAAGTAAACTCTATAATAAGTGTGGCGATATGTGTTCTGGTTAGGAAGTGTATTTGTGTGTGTCCGTATCAGCTTCTCTCTGAAATGGAGACTAATGGGCGGCTCGTCCAGGCCTGACAAGCCCTGAGGACCAGTGTTCATACTCCTCGCGCCTGTCATCCATCATATTTCACGCGCTCTGATGTGAGGAAATGGTGCTAAGCTAAGCGCCGTCGGGACAAGACCTCACTCCACTGAGAGTTTCTGCACATCTACACCTTCGCCAGAGCTACAGGACACACAACATTAAGAGACGCTCCCACAGACCATTAAACTTATGTCCCTTAAGACGTGCAGTCATTCACTGTAGAGCACAATCGGTTTTGTTACATACAAAAATAATCTGATCTACTATTGTGGTAAAAGCTGATTATGTACTTACAGCAGTTTCCTGTTCAACTATCATTTTCCTAAACACACTTCTGTTTATATGAAATCGAATTTAGCCACAAGCTATGTGGTTTAAGGTTTTTATATCTATTATGTTTCAGTTTCATCTCTGTAAAGGCTGCAGAACCTAAAATACCAAATGGAGATAATATTACATACCATATGTATAGAAGAATGATATGATATTCAATAACCTGACATTATCCTATCATCCCTCTGACCATAAACACGTCACCATGCCTTCAAGATTTATTTCCCTTTTTCCTTTTATATATAGATATATATTTTTTCACCTTTATTCCAGACTTTAAATATTGCAAATATTGCAGCATTGTGCAAAGAATGAAGTAAAATATGTAAAAATATTTGATATTAATATTTGTGGGGAGAAAAAAATGTGTAAATTGCATGTGAAACAATATAGACATATATTCAGGAAATGTGTGTGTGCGTGCGTGTGTGTGTTCTTGTTTATGCTATATTGTAGGGACCAAATATATATCATCTTGTATTTTTTCCCCACGTTCTATCCACTATATATATTTACAATCATGGTGTCTGCAATATATTATAATGTTTTTTTTAAAGAAGTATCTTATGCTTATATGCCCAAAGCTGTATTTATTTGATTAAAATACTATAAACAATAATATTCAGGAATATTAGAGATTGAAAAAAGTGTGTACTATATTTATGAAAACAGTGCTACATTTTTTAGGATTATTTAAGGAATATAAATATCAAAAGAACAGCATTTATTTAAAATCTGAATCTTTTGTTACATTTAATTTTTAAATATAAATTTTCTGTCATTTTTTAAAAAGGGATATATTTAAATTATTATGTATAATTAAACTGTATTTATATAACCGCTTATTTTCTGCAAGTCTTGTAGCTAAAGCCAACAGTTTGGAAAACACACAGATTTTGACTGTATCACCTTGAGGCTAATGGAAAGCCCTGCAGCCATTAGGAACCACTGTTGCTGTTGAAATGTGCACCCAGGGGTCTAAAGAGTTTGCTGAAATGTGCTGATTCATGATGTGTGATCGAGCGGGAAAGACAACAGGAAAGTACACAAACTCCTGCCTCCCGGGTGTAATTCATTTCAAAAGGGCTTCACCTGAAAATATGGATGGGCAGCATTCTAAAAAGTGGAAGTTTGTGGACTAACATATAGTGTATAGTGCCCTCTAGAATCAGAGATCTTTTTGCATATTGAACAACGTCTACCATGGCAACTTTTCTGTAAACTGTAACTGTTTAAGCAGATTTCCCGAAACCTTGTAAGAGCTGTGTCCACTGAATCAACATCGCAATTCACCTCATCTGACAAATGCTGCTTGGCAGACGCTTCATGAGAGGACTTTGCTGTTGCTGCAGAAATGAGGCACTTAGTGTCTCGAATTTACAAGAGCTTCATCAGTCTTAAGTCAACACTAGCTCCTATTTCGGGGTTTGTTGCTAAGGGATGGGATTTGTGTTGCCAATTTGTAATTGAGTTGACTCTGTAACAAGAGTGTAGGAGGACTGAGCTGAGAACGGCCTCGCATCACATGTTACAGTAACTACGAGAATATTAGTCTGCCTGTATGTGGCTACTAAGAGCGTCTGGATTTCATTAGTAATTCTTTTTGATAATAATTAATAGAATGTCCTAATTATCTATCTATCTTTATCAACATGTGTACCGCTATGTTCCTCACACTTCCTTTAAAGGGGTCATACAGCATCATCACTTATTTTTCTCTGAGGCCCACTTATAATGTTAGTCAGGTTTTTGTTGTTTTTTCTACTTCTCTCTTTGACCATTAGAATGAAACAGCTTTCTTTACTTTTGTCTTTATTTCTTTCTTTCTTTTGTTTTCTTCTCGTATTTACAGTATGTTTTGTTTTTTGCTGCTGCTGAGTTGAAGACTGCTTGAAAAGAGAAGAGCATTATGATCAATATATACTGCTAAAATATAAGCAGTGAATAATACCAAGACAATATGGTCACACTTAATATTAGGTGGCATTAACTACTTTGTACTTACATCAAAAAGTAAGCACAATGTACTTATTGTGTTCATAATTTATTGCAAAACACAAAACATCAAACATGCAAAACATCATATCAGAGAGCCATCAGACCCTCCATAGACAGCTATACAACTGAAATAATGCAGATCCAGAAAAGTAACAGTTAGTAAAAACACCGGTAAAAGTGTTCCGAAGATGGACAAAGGACAAAGCCACACTTTTAAGTCATGTGTGAATGGACATTTTTTTAATATTAAGCCTAAAATGTGCTTTATTGTCACTACTGATGAGGATTGCATTATCTTTGAGTAATATTGTTATTTAAAAACAAGATATTTAAAGTGTACCTAAAGTATACTTCCGATAGTTCCACTTTAGCACAAATATACTTCAGTATCTTTAGTTGGACAGCACTACATCCAAACAATTAGAGAAATAAAAAGGAATATAGTTGACCCAAAAAAATAATTCTGTAGTTATTTACTCACCCTCGAGTAGTTCTAAATCTGTTTGATTTATTTATTTGTTGTTCTGCTGAACACAAAGGAAGATATTTTGCAGAAAGTTTGTAACCAAGCTGTTTTTTGTCACCACTGACTTCCATAGTATTTTGTTTTCCTACTATGGAAGTCAATGGTGACCGAAAACAGGAAATTCAGCTTTACATCACAGAAATAAATGACTATATTTAAAAATATATTAAAATAGAAAAGTTATTTTAAACTGTATTATTACTTCACAGTATTACTGTTTTTTACTGTATTTTTGATTAAATAGATACAACTTAAGCATATAATAAACTTCTTTACAAAACAAATCTAAATAATATTGAATTATCATTGTTTATGTGCAATTGTGGCTGTAATACGTTCATATTTTAATCTAAAATGACGTCAAATGTCAGAACAAACAGTCCTTGCAGCTCAGTTTCAATAAATGGCATTTTTGAAACAGGGAGCGTTTTGAATGCTTTTATTTTAGAACCGCAAGAAAATTTAGATTTCTTATGATGTGACCTCTTTTAAGTTACAATCAGTTTCTGTGAGAGCCACAGCGTGATGCTTGAACAATGAATTTTTAATGCGCTTAACATTGTTTTATTGAATGTGACCATAGGCTTTCTCACAGGAAGAAGTAGTTTTACTGTATGTGACATCCTGTGCAGGATGATTTGAAGTACACTGGACACACACACACCCACAGAGACCGAGAGCACATATTGAGTTCACCTTCCTTTCAGTGAGGTCCTGAGCTCATCAACAAACCATTGTTTCGGAACAAGAAAGAAACATGGAGGGAGAGATTGTATCAGTTATAGAGACAGAGCTGCTGGTTATGGAGGGATTTTGTGGCACCCTCTGGAGTCACAAGCTCTCATGGGATTGAGTCCACTTTCTACTTACCAACACAACAAGGGTGCTTTTTCACCATTCGTAGCATGTCTCCTTTATGTTTTGTATGAGGTTGTTTCATTTAGTCCTCATCTGTTTCTAGTCTGTAGCCATGGTAGTAAAAAAGTTGTTTTTCAAAGGAATATTTTACCCAAAAAAGAAAATTTACTCACCCTCAGGTCATCCAAGATGTAGATGAGTTTGTTTCTCCATCAGAACAGACATGAGGAAATTTAGCATCACATCATTTACCCACCAATGGATTCTCTGCAGTGAAGCATTATCTCTGGAGGAAGCATTATTTCCAGTTATTGACTTGTATTCTGGCCAAAATAACGGTTTCAAGTTAAAACATCTTAATAATGGATTTGTTTATTACAAACACACAGCTTTTCACTTCACAAGACAATAACTGATGGACTGGAGTGGATTACTTGTGCATTATTGTGATATTTTATCAACTCTCAATCTGACGGCACCCATTCACTGCAGAGGATCCATTGACAAGCAAGTAACGTAATGCTTCATCTCTCCAAATCTGTTTTGATCAAGCAACAAACTCATTTACATCTTGAATGGCCTGAAGGTGACTACATTTTCAGCAAAATTGTGTCTAATGCTGTCTTCATTGCTTTCATCCATGATGCAAACTGTCATGCGACTTAAACAGAAAGCAACTAATTATGTTATTCACCAGTTGAAAAGACAAGACTTTCGATATTCCCTAACCAACCCTTCTGTTTCAATAAGAGAGAAATCAGCACAGGAAAGACTAATTGTATTTGTCAGATAATAACTTCTCATTTTATCCAAATTTCACAAATGTCAAGTTACTGTATGCTTTTAGTACAATTTGACTCAACTAAGTGGCTGTACCTGTGTCATACTGGCCTTTTCATCCTTTTCTGAAAATATGTTAATGGAGATAAGTGTGACTGTTTACTTTCACCATGGTTTTTCTTTAGTGGATAGGAGAGCTTTACAAAATCCTCCTTAAAATGACCCCTGGCGAAGTTTCACACAAAAGTAGGTCTCTTCTTCTGAAAAATAGCTTGGGTAAGAGCGCAACCTATTAAAGTCTCATAAGTGGCTAATTGTGTGTCTTCTCTTAAGAAATTCTTGTATTACCAAACATTTTTACAGGCCCAGAGCGAGGATGACACTTATTTCATAAGGTACAGATAGATCTAGGTCAGTCTAACCGGTTAGAACTCTAATTATCCACCGGAGGACTATAAATTACCAAACTGCCCTGGGATTCAAAACTGCGAAAAGATTGTTGACCCATGTGAAGTTATCTGTATATGCAGCGGTGTTTAAATAGCTTGAAAAATCAACTGTATCTGAACAGTTTGTGTTCAGTAATGTGTTTTAATATACGGATTCCAGCTTATTTATTGGAGCGATTAAATCAGTTGTTGATGGTATTCCTGGGTACTGAGTTTTCAAGCATTTGATGTATTTTCATAAGAAAAGTCATGTTCTGTCACTTTGACACTAATATTATAGAGCATTATGACCACCCACAGTCCTCCTATATTATACTGACCCCACCATTGTGCAGAATTCACATTGTTTGAATTCTATTCTAGAATTCCCAGCACTGACAGCAGTGTTAAAACTCTATGGCAGCATAAGGGGATCAGTAGATGGATCATGTAGAAACATTTGTTTGCTTTTGGGGAATGAGACACATTCAGTGGGGCCAAAGAGGCATTTTAGCCGGCGTTCGGAAAGCTTGATTTTAACTGGGTTCAGAACATGAAATCAAAGCCTCACACAGAGAGATAAATGAGTGAAAGGGGTTTTGAGAATTAGGAGAGACATCTGACAAAGTTCATTACATCATCTTATAAAGTCTTTGGCTGGGGATTGTGAACTTCTTTTGTGATTATAAAATGAGGATCATGGTTGATAGAATTCAGATAACTAATTGAATGAATCGTGATGGGAATGTCTCATCAGGGCTCATCTTGCTTTGGGTCTCACCGCAATCTTCCTCTCATGTAATGAGAACTATTTCAAATCTATAATAAATATATATATATATATATATATAATTATCTCACATTTCATTTCTTGCAAGTCTCATATCAAATGTCATATCTCAAATATCTCATGTCACATATATCATATACTGTAGACTACCAGTCAAAAGTTTGAAAACAATAAGTTATTTGATCAAAAATACAGGAAAAATGTAATATTGTGAAATATTATTGTGATGTAAAATAACAAATTTCTAAAATTGAATTTATTCCTGTGATGCAAAGTTGAATTTTCAGCATCATTACTCCAGTTTCCAGTGTCACATGATCCTTCAGAAATCATTCAAATCTGCTGATTTATTATCAGTGCTGGAAACTGTTGTGCTACTTATATATATATATGTTATGGTTTGGGTGCAGTGCAGGGAGAGGGAGTGTGCAGGAGTCGGGCAAACCCAAAATAAAGAGTCTTTAATAATAATAAACACAAAGCGTGGAGTAGATCTTAACACACATAACAGTTACAATAAACATAAACATTGACCGACACATTAGGCTGGGGAAGACAGAGCTAAATACAAATCCAAAAACAAGGAGAACTCAAAACACCTGTGACAGACGACTGGGGCAAATTAACTAATAATTACATTAATGATAGGAAATACCAAATAAGGAATAAAGACATGAAATTGAAACTAAAAACAGACAAGAACGTAACAATAAATATATATATATATATATAATTTTTATTCTTTTTTTATTTGAAAGTAATGAAAACTTTTACTCATCTAAATTGATAAGAAGTGATGGCAAAGATTTACATTGTTAGAAAAGGTAAATATTTTTTAATAAATTCTGTTCTTTATAACTTATTTTTCATCAAAGAATCCTGAAAAAAAAGTATTGCAGTTTCCAAAAAAAATATTTGCCATCACAACTTTATGCCAGCATTGATTCTTATAATAAATCAGCATAATAGAATTGTTTCTGAAGGATCATGTGACTGGCGTAATGACTGACGGAAATTCAGCTTTGCATAATAGAAATAAATTATATTTTAAAGTATATTAAAATAGAACCACATTTTTTTAAATGGTAAAAAATATTTGACAATATTATCTTTTTTCCTGTATTTTTGATCAAATAAATGCAGCCATGATTAATATAAGAAACATCTTTAAAAAATATTAAAGATCTTACTGTTTCCAAACTTTAGACTGGTAGTGTATGTTAAATTTCATGGCAAATCTCATGTATTGTGTCTTGGAAATCATGTATCTTAAATCTTATATTTGAAATTTGTCTTAGAAGATATAGGATTTACAATATAAGGTTTGATCTCATATCACAAATTTTGCATGCTGTGTAATATATTTCAGATCACAAATCTTGTATGTTATGTTTTCAATCTCATTTTACAAATATCTTAAATGTCATATCTTTTATTTTAAATCTCATATCTTAAATTTCTAATCTAACAGTATATTTAAGCTGATTTATGCTGGTCTTTTTGCTGGTTTATGTTGATCCCAGCATCGAAACATACCTAACCAGCATATGCTGGATTTTCAGCAGGGATCACATCAAATCTCCTATCAGATAATCTCAAACAGCATTTCTTCTCAAATCTCTCAAATTTCATTTCATTTTTCTGCTTCTACTGACTTACTATAACTTTCCTCCTCCACATGTTTTTTTTAGACATTTTCTGCTGTTTGAGAGTGTCTTCAGCAGACCAACATTCAGGAAGTGGGAATCACCTCATTGGCTTCAGAGGAAGTGTCTGGATGGCCAGCGGTGAACTGCTAATGAAACTGACATGACTGTTTAAGCCGTTATACCTTTCTCCCACTGGGATCAGAAATAGAAGATCCACATAATATTAACTGAATGGATAGAATGTTTTCGTGCTCAGAATCTTTCATTTATATCTTCTTTTACCTCGCAAACACAAGCAGTATTCTGTATTTTCCATCTTCTTTTTGTTTGCTTGTATATATTGCATTCTGTTTCCATCTCACTTACTTCAACAGTCATTTCAATGGTTTGAAAGTTTCATGGGCGAGTACTGTCGCCTCAGTTTATCATTTGTTTCAGTGTTAGGGAAAATCAAACTAAAAATAGAGACGCTACAGCTACAAATTATTTACAAGCCATTTGTGTCACATTTTAGCAAGTGAACTGAGTTGATCCTCATTTATTTAAAACCTTTTTAGCTGATTTTCATATTTAAATTTGATTTTGGATCCCGGATTTTCAATGTGGATTTAGACATTTTGACGCTGTGTAACACAATGTGACTTTTCTTATTAATTACAGTTATTCTGTAAAAGATCTCCAAGTGCTGTCGCAGATGACGAAACTACATCCTATTAGTGAACATATATAGCACTGCATTCAGTGCTGTACTTATTGTTTTCAGTGCTTGTCCTTGATGTTTGATTCCTCTGCTTCAGCTGGGACTCCAGGAATGAGATGTTTGAATAGCTTTTTCTTTGGCCGGTATGTGTGAACACACACACACACACACACACACATAGAGGAGACACTTAAAGAGCAGAGCCTGAGCTTATGGGCTTGACTCCAAGCGAATCTGCACCATCTTATCCTGAGATCTCTGTGCTCAGACAATCTCCAGGATCTGAAATATATCAATGCAGGATTTTTTTTAGCAGTCAGACGGTGTGCTGGTATTACAGATGCTCTCTTTTGGCCCAAGCAAGTTAGGAGTACTATTTTGATACTGTAAAAATGCATGGAATTCATTATTCTTACATGTTCAGATTTGGTACAGTTGGACCACATTCTGTCAGTACAGCATGGAGAATGTGATCATAGAAAGATGAGAAAAGTGTGAAAAGAAAATAAATGTTGTAAATGTCTGTCATGTTGGCCTGCGTGGAAATCCAGCATGTGAATAAAAGATTGTTTGAGAGAGTTTTTTAATTAATAAGTGAAACCATAACAGTTAAAGAAAGGTTAGAAATACATCTATAATAAATAAAATATTCGCTGTTCATTAACTGCATGCAAGTGTTTAATAAGATCCTTTTTGTTCATTGTTAACATTGCATAAATAAATAATAAGCAGCCACAAACATTTGGACAACATTATAAAGCTATAAGCTCTAGCAATATTTATTTGCTGAAGCACAGGAGTCACAGATGCTGAATCAATTGCTAGTGATTAGGCCATTGCATTCTGGGTAGTTGAAAGGGGGTTTAGCTAACTGTATTAGCAATTCACATGCAAATTGAAGATTCAGAGCAATTTTGAGAAAAAGAGTAAATATCAGTGTTTTAATGTAAAAGCTCTGCAATAACATTGGGGCTTATTCATAAACCCGAGCAGTGCAAATTTCTGTGTAAATCGTTCATGAATCTATTCTTAACCAAATGGAATTGATTTGAATGGAAATTGATGTAATAATGGTTTTACTTACGATTTACAGAGAAATTTGTTTTGCTTGTGTTTCATGAATAACGTCCATTGTGTTTTAGTAAAAGAACAGATCTGGGCTGCGTGTGAGTCTGGATAATGTCACACTAACATTAAACCCTTTCCTTTTTGAAAATTGAGAGATCTGCTGGCATTTTATGATATGAAGACATTTAAAACAAGGTTAAAAAGAAAGAAAGAGGGACACTTATTTGAAAGCTAAAGTGGAGTCTTGGAGATCTCAGTTAATTATAAATCAAGATTACTTTACTAAATGCGTTACATTTGATTTTGAGTCAAATTAATTAGCATATATACTGAAGATTATTAAAATTATTACATTTCATTATTAAATTATTCCACTAAGCATTTATTTCAAGTTATATAAAGGAAGTTGTACAGATTTATTCAGTTGATGGAAATATTGTATTAGAAAATACGTTACGAATCTAAAAAAATATATATTTAAAGGGGTCATATGATGAGATTTTACATTTTCCTTTCTCCTAGGAGTGTTACAAGTTGTTAGTGCATCGATAAGATCCCTGAAGTAGCAAAGATTAAAGTTTTAAAAGCAAAGAGATATTCTTTATAAAAGTTAAGACTTGTCCACGCCCCCCACTTTTCTACATCACAGAGTGGGTTTATTTTCAAACACCGCCCAAATGTTTACGCAAAGAAAGAAGGCGGAACTATTATTTTCGCTGGTAGTGTGGTTGCCGGTTGCTGCACGCACTGTGTGTCATTTTGAAAGTGAAACTACTTTGTTTGTGCGGACATAACTAGAAATCAGTGGTTAAGTTGTATTCACAACACTGTTCCGGAACAGTTCAACCCAAATATTAGAGTGTGTTCAGTGTGTGTTATGTACTATAAAGTGGAGCAATTCTACCTCTGCAAGTACAGTCTGGTGCTACTGACTCACAACATTTAAGTAAGGTATGTTTTCTTATTAAAAAAGAACCTGCTAGTTACTATTCAAACACGAGTTTTGAGCAGTGAAGTGCTTGTTGTTTGTCTTTTCTCCGATCACAAATGCAGAGATGGTGTTATGTTTACGAGGCAATGCATAAAAAGACAGTACCAATTCAAAATAAAGTAATTATGTCTCCACTGGATGCAACAAATGCCTCATTTGTAATGTGTTTTATTGTTTTGGTGTCATAATGCATCACACGGCATCACGTTATGATAACAGGCACAACATTTCCATCACACTTGCAGTATTCGACTAGTCACTACACACTGGACAGCTGGCCAATCAGATCACACCTCGCTTTTTTAGAACAATGAGCTTTGTTCAGATCAACCTGTTTCAGAAGGGGGGGCTTAGAGGAAAAAAACAAAAATGTAAAGTATGTGGAAAATAATGTGTTTTTTGCACCTTAAACACATTTTATTACACCAAACACACAAATAATGTTCTTTTTAGCAACATCATATGACTCTTTTAAGAGCATGAAAGAACAAGACATTGAAAGACATTGGTACTTTTCAGTGAGTATACCATATCTGTCGTAACAGGTTAGTGGAGATGCTTTGACAGGGATGTTGTGGTAGACATGATAAGGCCTATTTATGCACAGGTGCAGACACAAGGATAGAAATGGTAAATCATGTTATATTTGTGAATGGACATTTATTCTGTCCTGGATATTCAGTAGGCTATTGATTCTGTCAGAGGAATTCAATAAAAAAAAAAACAAATTAAAAAAAAAAACATGCTGAATTGAACTAAAAAAGGTGAAAGGAATGTTTGCTGTTGAATATAAACATTCTCTGCATTTGGTAACACGGAAAACTCAAACCTAAATGTATCCTCAAATATGTGCAGAATGTACTATTACATTCTTTCTGTGTATTATAATGAGACTTTCTGATCTGTAAGACTCCCTTTTGCTCTCAAAAACGTCCCTTTTCACTGCCAGTCTGTCAAATGCAATTACCTGTTCTCATTTTCAGTGGAAATCACTGAACCCTTCTCTAGACTATGAAAGCAGATGAAATGAATTTAGATGAATTCTAAATGCTCACTGTATGACGATCTCTCAATCTCTCAAACATTCACTATTTACACAGAAAGAGGGATTTAATTGGTAAACCCTTCCATGCAGCTGCATATTTCTCATTCATTATAAGTCAAATGTTTGAATTACTAGTAAGTTAGACACTGAGGTTTCAGACCCTGAAGTTTGTTCTCAGTACCGTAAATGGAAAATCATTGTACAACATCAAGGATATACATTTTTGAAATGCTTCAATAATAAAAGTCATGGGAATCAAAACAACATTGTAAAATAAATAAATAAATAAAATCTAAAATCAAATATTTAGTGTTTCACAAAAGACAGAAAGTCATTCAGGTTAAAATGTTTGATTTGTATTTTTTACTTATTTATTTTTTTAGTTAAACTGCATTTTGTTAAAATGTTAAGTATCAACTTGTATTGACATAATACATTTCCTTACGCAGCCACTAATTTAAAGCTATTGGAACCTAAACATTTTGGTTGGAATATATTTATCAAAGTTTATTATTGTTTTTATGGTGTTCCCAGTAAAAGAGAAATAGCCTTAGCAATGCACTTCACTATAAGTAAATAGAAAACACTCTTCCACAGCAGGCCTCTGTTAGGAGTACAGTGAGTCAGAGCAGTCCAGCTCCAATAAGACACTTGTGCATCAATTTTAAACACGATACAACAGATATTTATGAAATAGAAATGAGCGAATTATTGACTAAGTGTCACACCTCGGGGCTTACAGGGGCCATTTTGAAAATCATTGGTGAAATAGATAGTTTCGAGAAGGGTGACATTGCTGAATTATTCATTCTTTAGGCAGATTGGTATATTGCTCAGTGATTGAAGGAAGCAGAATATTGTAATATTGTGTGTGTGTGTGTGTGTGTGTGTGTGTGTGTGTGTTGAGGGTCAGAATGGGCTTGAATGTCCCTCCAAGGTCAGTAAAACCTAAAATCAACTAAGTTGTGTCTGCCAACATTCCCAGTGAGGAATACAACTAACTAACTAACTTATAAATAAATAAATAAATAAAAAATGTGTAATAAACATGTAAAATACCAAAAAGAGTTGAGTTTAAGGTTTTGGAGACACTGTCATTGAAAGGATAGGTTTTGGTATTGTTGTATTGTTATAATGATTGGTATACTGTATAATATTATGAATGTTAAAAATATTTGTGCTGCTTAATATTTTTGTGCTACATTTTTTAGGATAGAACATTCAAAAGACCAGAATTTAGAAAATGTCTTTAGTTTGTATCCATGATAAATGAAAGTATTTGCAATTGAACAATAATACAATAAATAAACAAATCTTACTGATGTACTGAAGTATATAAACAACTGAGATCAATAAAATGACAGTAAATAAATAAATTAATAATTGTATCTGTCACTTCTTTGGACCTAAAAGCATCTGCTAAATGCATAAATGCCAAATACAAATGTAAATTTTATGTAAATCTGAATCAGGTGCATGGTTTATGGTAATTTTACTCAGAAGTTGATTTGCAATGATGATGGTGTCTAGGACAGTGACTTTGATCATCATAAAAAGCTGCTTCGAATAATTAAATCGTAAAACTGTCAAATGCGAGCTGACACAGACAGATGTTGTTGCTGGAGGTCAGCAGGTTGCTACACTGTACAATGCCATAACATTAATATCTTAGTGTATAATACTTCAGCATACAAGCAGTGTATAATACATCATAGCATGAACAAGATGCTTGATTCACCATTTTTTACTCATCTTTTTTTATTATTATTATTATTATATCCTGCACGTAGGCAGAAGCAAATCATCTAGATATCATATAGTGCTCACAGTAACATTAAGTTCCCTTCCCTCTTGCCTAAATGGATCAGCTGCACTATCTCTGGTAGTCACGATGACTATAGCAACATTTACATCACTATTAAATTATTATACTACTAGATGTTTTACCAGCGCCTGCATTTTAAAAAAAAAAAACTAAAATCTTCCCCCGTCTGCTGCTTTGACATCACATAACAGATTTCCTTCGGATTTTATGGTCGCTGCAGATGTGAGTGTCCCTTAAAACGGCCATAGATTTGCATGCTTGCAGCTCATCAGGGATCACGCTGTGTTTATGAGTGATCTGCATTTATGACACAGACAGCATAAATGAAGGAATCATCAACTTTATGGAGCGAACTTCATATTGAGAAATAATATATGTGCTGAAATGAACAAGTGATGTAAATGATAAATGTGTATGTTTAGCAAACAATCTGTCCCGCAGTAGAGTGGAATGAGTGAGTGAGAGAGAGAGAAGATACAGCGAAACAGATTGACTTAACAAGATGTCGATTTACAGAGCAGACTGTGGAGTCACGGCCTGGGAACTTTGAAGCAGACAGAAGGAACGTACACTCGCACAGCTTCACCTCAGAAGTGCACCAGCAAATCCAAGGAGTTATATTCCCTGGTGAACATGCACACGCACAAAAACATCTGCCCTCAGCAAAATGGAAAAACAAGAGAGGCGCTTTGCCATAGATAGAACACTGACAACTACAAAGCTGAATCTTCCCCCATTTAACGTCCTCAGTCACCCCTCATTGACCTTCTGCTGGCTTTCACAGATGTCACCACTGTTACAGAGCGTCTGCCAAGTGAGTGTCTCTCTGTCTGGCCTGACAGGAGACGGCGGGGGACCTCGTGTTGTTGTAATGTGTCTGGGGAAACGCATCACTGAGTTTTCTAGATTGATAAGGGCTGAAATGCTGAGTTTCACCGATGCTTTGGATGCATGGGAATTAACCTACTGTGAGGATTGTGCAAGCATTTGGGATGTCTTCTGTTTCATCTAGTTATGCTCTTGTTCTTTTAGTATCTCTTAGCCTTCAGTTCATGAATAATGTAGCGATTAAAACCGACTTATAAAATTATAAAAAACTATTTTTCTCCTCATTTCATTATTACCAAAAGTATATATTAAAGTTTGTACTTATTTAGTCTTCTGGGAATCATTTAATTATTTATATAGCTTAAGTGCTGTACCAAATGAAAAACTGTGATCTTTAAACAAACAAACAAAAAAAACGAAACAAATCAAAACAAAACAAAAAAATTGCACATCAACATCCTGTTCAAAAGTTTACACCCCCTAGCTCTTAATGCACTGTGTTGCCTTATTGAGCATCAGTAAATGTTTTCACCTTTTGTAATAGCTGTGTATGAGTCCCCCAATTGTCCCCAGTGTGAAAATATGAATCTCAAAATCATACAGTCTGTGTTGAAAAGGGTTCAAATATGCAGAAGATGCAGGAAAACCAAAGAAAGTGCAGGAGCTGGAGGAGTTTTCTAAAGAACATTAGGCAGCTGAAGTGTTTAGAACCAACGATGGAGTCATAATCGCCTATCACAAAATACAAAGACAGTTGTGGATCTTCCAGGAAACAGCACACAGTATTAAGATTCAAGGGTATGTAAACTTTTGATCAGTGTCATTTGGGTAGTTTCTCTTGTCATTATGATTTAAAAAGATTAAACACACTTGATTGATAATAAATGGCTTGAGCCAAACACTAACCATGAGTGGGGAAAAAAAAGTTTTTTCATTCATATTCTCTGAAAAATGGCAAAGAAATCAAAATTCTGCCAGGGTATGTAAACTTATGAGCACAACTGTATAACCGTACTTTTTTAAGAGATCTGTTTTATAGTATAGTATAATTCATGGGGCAAATTAAATGATTAATCAGTGACACTATACTATGACTAAAACTGCTTGACTGTACTTTTCAATAGTTTTATTAGACTGACAGTAGGAATCCACAAAATAATAGCATGCATATTGATCCCCAACAGGTGGTTTTATTTCAATGACTGGATTTAACTACGTATGTGTCTCTGCTGTCTCTCTAAAACAAATAAAAGTGTTTGGGGACCCCTGAGGATATTACTTTTTGTTGATGTGGACTTTTACAATCTGCACTGACTGTACTTGTGTGTTTTGCAACTAAATTGATCACAGACAAGAGAAGCGTGTGCATGTGTGTAGAGCGAGTCACTAACTCACCAGCAGGGGACCACAGAGAGAGGCTCCCAGGAGCACTCAGACACAAGACTTATTGAATTTTATGCTGGTGTTTTTATTTTCTCATACTGCTACCTGGGGAGCAACTTCCCATCTCACTTATCTCATCATTATGTATGGAGGAATCCACCAGAGAGAGAGAGAGAGAGAGAGAGGAGCACAAATAGGTGAAACATTAATAAATCTGTGAAAGAAAGAAAGCTTATGAGGGGTAGCTGTTGCTTTCCATTTAGTTTTGTTTACACAGAGAAACACAAACATCTCACAGCAATCCGTTTTTTCAGAGGCATGCGTAACAGCAGCAATTCACTCTCTTTGAATGACCGTTTCACTCTGCATGTGTCAGAACAGGGACCTCTAATGTGCTCTTGAACCTTTCTCAGGGTATTTACACTTTCAGTATGAAAATTACACAGATCTTTCTTTCTTAATTCAACCGCCTGTTCATAATCAAAGCTAGGACAGCCAGGGTGAGTGAAAGTAACAGATAATACAGATTTTATATCTGTAATGGACTTTTAACAACTCTGCCTCTTCACACTGGTGTGCTTTGTTCCATACAGTAGCTGAATAACTTATTGCTTTGCAAATTTCTAATTTATGCTGTTTTGCCTGTAACTTATTTAGATTTATTTACACAGTATGTTTACTGTATATGCTTAGACACATAGCCTCCCTTAGTTTTTGTTACCTGTTTTATTCTTTCTTTAACTTTATTTCTAACTTTATTTTCTGCTTCAGGTGAATTTACATTTTAAAAGCTATGCGGTCTTGCAGCGACAGTATTTCACTGCTTCTGCACTATTTGTGTTTGTGACAAATGCAGTATTCTATCTATGAAAGGTTTGTACACTCCTTAAATAACTGCAGGTGTTTTTGAATTAATGGGAAAATATTCAGCGAGCTTTTGGCTATACCATATACCATATAATGTTTCATAATAAAAATTTAATTCACATATCATAATATGTCCATTGGAGTTTCTTTGTAATTGTTTGTGAAACTTAATAGCAATTAATCTTATTAGCGAACTTCAATTTATCGGCTTTCTTCAGTTGTGTATATGGTTTTCAAGATTTATAAAAAATACATTCTGTCAAATTACGCTGTGGATTTTTTTTCGCCTTTCAGTTGGTGTAGTTATGGCATCTGCCAGCAGGGGCATACCGAACAATACAAACCAGAGGAGATCTATAATAAACCTGCAGAAAACTATCTATTAGTATTCACATTCATCTCGATGGCAGGAGCTCAGTTGGTGCAGGACTCAAAAGTTTGTGATTTGAAATATGCCATCTTTGCTCATGTTGTCTCTGTTCTGCAAGCCAAGCCAAATTGACATTTTGAGGCCTAAAATCGCTAAAATATGCATGTTATTTGAAATTAAATAAGGTTTATTTAGGTTCATATCATGATGCATGCAATTAGTTGGACTTAACAGTGCAACTTGTGTTTCAAAATGACTTAAAAAATGCAATTAATGTCAAGCATACAGAAATATGCATCGCAGACAGCATGTCAGTTCTAAAATTACTCACTTGATATCACAACCTGTTCATTATCAAACTAAAATGCAGTCAACCAAACACACAAAAAAAGGTTTATACGGCTTATGTTACATGCAAATTTTGTCTTGTAGCAAATATCATCTCTTCTAAATATCAGTTGTTGGCAAATTAGACATTACTGGTTTGTGCATTTGTATAGAACTATTTATCTCTCTTCACATTCGAACACAGTTTGTTCTTGTTAACAAAGGTAAGGCACGTCAAGCTCATTTGGCACTATCTAAGTTTCAGCCTAGAAACATTGTCTTTTACAATTCATTTAGCATTTTCAGTCCATGGAAAACGAAATAGTTTGCTTATTATGGGTGACTTTGATGGTTTCTGAGTTCTTTATTTGTCTCTTTGTTATATCTAGATAATATGTGAGCTGCAGACAGTTTTTTAAAGGAGTTGTAGCATATGCAAAAAGCATCAGCTGCAGACTCGCGTTCAGCCACAGGGGTATTATGATTCTGCCGAGAATATGTTACTCTTGTAATGAGCTGATCTACTGTGACACCACAATCTGCCACCTTTTAAACTTTCAGCATGTTGGTCAAAGACCAACCGCTGATTTAGGGGCAGTTGTCCTTTGCCCTAGTCTTTGGAGACAACAGAGTAAATGTTAGCAAGATGCTTATTTTTGTTGATGTATCCTGTTCTCAGACCTGCTTCGCCATCACTCAGCTCATTATTCTCCATCTGACCACATCTGTTCACAGACCAGCTTTAACAAATTTAATGAAGCACTGTGTGCTCGAACAAACGCGCATTGACGTCCAACGGTGAAACCAATTATGAATCATAGGGCCGGTCTGCAAGGATCAGAGGAGGCTAGTAATGAGAGATGTGTGGCCAAGCTAGACCTCTCTCATTTCGGGTGCCTCTCCATCTGTTATCTCCCCTGGGTCAATTATGGGCCCCTGTCACATGCTAATGTGGTCCCACCCCCAACCGAGTCTTTTGATTGGCTGTTTGTCGGCCATTTGTCATCCTATTACGGGCTTGTAGCCGACCTGTACCTCTGTTGCTCTCTACCTCTGCTGGCCTTGAGCGGTTCAAAGCGTGGGGAGAATGGAATCTATTCAAGCTCACATCCACTCCGCTTTTTCATTACCGATGACACGCTAGTGTGTCTGGGTGAATTGGCCTAAATTCTCCGCCTTTCTCCCCAGTAGTTCTTTCAGTTAGACTATTATTCCTTTGTATGTTTTTTTCTCTGTGTGCACAGTATTGGATTATTGGATCCTACTAGTCGCTGTAGAGACTCTTAAGACCATTGTAACGCAGTTAATGATAACCACAAGTTCCCGCTTTATTTTTACTGGGAAAAGTGGTGGTATACAAGAAAGTGTTTCGAATGTTACAAAATATTTCTATTTCAAAGAAATGCTGTTCTTTTGAGCTTTCCTTTTATCGAAGAATCCTAAACAAATGGTTGCCACTATACTATTAAGCAACACAACTTTCGACATTGATAATAATAAGAAATGTTTCTTGAGCATCAAATCAGTTCTGAAGAATCATGTGAGAGTGAAGACTGGAGTAACGGTGCTGGAAAATAAACTTTGCATCACACTAATAATAAATGATATTTAGAAGTATATTAAAACAGAAAAAAGTTATTTTAAATAGCAATAATTTTCACAGTATTACAGTATAAATGTATTATTTTTAAGGTTAAATAAATACAGGTTTGGTGAGCATCTTCTAAAAGATAACAACAAAAAATTTAACATAATCAATAAATAAATAAGGAAAAAAATCTTACTGACCTCAAACATGCACATTCAGTTTAAGAATTGTTTTACCAAATTGATATCTATTTTTCCTACAATACATGATTTTCATTATAATGTTGTGATGCCTAAATTCACTAAATTGTAGAATTTATATAGATTTTGAATTTGTAGTGATTACTTTAATTTTTTAATGTATTTTATTTCTTACTAAATATAATTTAATATTGGCTTTATTGGTTAATGTGGTTATTACAATAAATTAATTATTGGTTTATTTGCATGACAGATTGCTTTACTGTGCTTCAAAACACCTTTAAAAAGAGCTTTTCTTCCTTGTCTGTGTGATTCTAATAAGTAGTTCCCATTTTTAATCATATTTAAATTTGGGGAAATAACACATTTCATGGTTAAATCCATTTTTGTTTTGCTAAACTGTTTAAATCATAATCACCACATTCAAATGTTCAGATTTTTTTATAAATGTAAAATGACCATAAAACTTTGATATATGAATTTTATGTAGACAGTTTGTTTGGGATATAAATTATTAGGAAGTCACTGTCTGATGTTCAAGCTGAATCTTCAGTCAGGGAAAATCTCTCAAATCTCTCATTCTACTACTATTTTCTCCAGTCTGTATATTAGCTCTGTATAGATCTGAGTAGATTATCCACAACTCGAGTGGTGGGTACGAAATTTGCTACAGGCTCAACTTAACTATGAGAGCTCTTGAGCTGGCAAAAATGAAAGCTTATAATAGTTATAATCAGGTGTCTGTTTAAATGCTCAATACAAATGTGGATTGTTCACCAGTAGGTCAAGTGTAGGCCATAGAGAGTCAGAGAGACTGAAGCACTTCAACAGTTGCAGGACCCAATCAGCTCCATATAAATCTCTCGTTTAGTATAATCCAGAGATAGACAATGGAGAGCGTAGATCCTGCAGAAAGTGGTACGTGTCTGTTGACATTCAAGTAGTGAGTCACTATTTTATTCTGCTGGCATAAGTGAATGGTTTGGAAATAAAGTGTTTGTTTATTTTTTTTTTTGCATTAGCCTTTGTGTTCATTAAAACATTATGGCGCAATCAACCAATCAAACACTCAGTAATGTCAAAAATGTTTAAAAAGCATTACATTTTATGAATGATATGCACTTCTGTGATTTATTTACTGTAGCTCATTGATGTACATCTCTTTGTCTTTTCTATAATGCAGGGTGAAGTTAAAAGATGGAGTGGCATTCCTTGGCGCTCGACCCAGTAACCCCACACTTTGGATGGTTAGTCAAGACGTTAGAACAGAAGGTCACAGGATTGTGACCCTGCACTGTCGCCGTAAGGAGTCCAGCTACGGACAGAGGTCAGTTATTATCAATTAGCCCATTCTCAGTTTGAACTGAAGGTTATCCCGGTAACTGACTTACTGGAAATTGCATGCAGTTGTCTGAGAATTTGAGAGCATCAGATATTGCTGTTGGTCTCAGCTTTGTCAATTAACATGTACATGTGGTCTGTGTAATCTAATAAGATCCTCACTCAAAATGTGAGCAAAACGAGGCAGCTCATTAGAGATGTTTTTATTCTTTCACTGCAGACAGGGCAGGACCTTTGTGATGTTGTAATATCTCTCTCAAAGAATTAGGCCACTTAAACTACATTTAAAAATGTATGCATTTGTTCTGCCTGACCTATAAAAAAGGTGTTTTATAACACACTTTTTACACTGTAACTAGTTTATTTAATTGGTTTTATCTCAAGCTCTTAATGCTATTGTTTCATTGGTAAACAGGTACACAAACTTTTTGAGGAAAAAAACTTGAAGGGCAGCCACATTTTTTGAAAAATTCACACAAATCATTTTTACACAATAAATATTAACGTGGTTTATGTTTACGTCACTGTTTGTTCGATCATCATAGTTAATAATTCATATTTTTCAGATGAATTTTCATATTTTTTGATTAAAAGTCTGGCTCTGGGACAAAGGTAAAACAATAACAATTTTCAGTGTGATTATAAAAATGATTAAACTTTCTTAATATTGGAGATATTGGAGAAACACAGATGATCTTTGCATTACAGAACAGAATATCAGAGCAAGTGGCTTTTATTTGAACTGACTTGCATGCATCTTCTGAAATGACCTTGGCTCCCCACTGAAAAGTAAAGTTCTGAAAAAAACTCTTTTAGCATTTGTTTGTAGATGCCTTTGGGTTTGATGTTTTGCATGTTGGATGTTTTACATCTTTAAGTGTTCTAAAAGTGTCAAACTTCCTTCTGGGGCCACTATACATGTTTAATGTGTCTAAATATAGATTTTCCTCAACTCATCAAATAGTAATATTGGGATTAGGATAACTGGACATCAACAGATATTAAAGGGAGGATTTTAATACCATGTGATGGACTTATAAGTTTGCTTTGGAGTAGATATTACTTTGAAGTTGTTGAAAGCTGTCAGAGGAACGTATGAAGTGGATATGTAAAACCAAAATGCTTCATTTCCATTTCACTTGTGTCACCAAGCAGAAATTCAAAAATAATGACTGTTCTCAAACAGGTTTCTTTAATAGGAATAGGAAAAAAATATTGTAACACTCTTTGTTTTCTTCGGACACAAAAAGTATTCTCGTAACTTCGTAAAATATTCTAATTTGTGTTCTAAACATGAATGAAGGTTTTATGGGTTTGGAATGGCATGAGTGAGTAATTAATAACAGAATTTTCATTTTTGGGTGAACTATCCCTTTAAATTTGCCCAATAGTTAACAACGCATCACGCTCTTTCCTTCCTATTAGAATACTGAATCAGTGACCCAAGGGGGTCTTCGTTCAAATGTTATTTGGTCCATTTCCGAATCTTATTTGCATGCTCAAATTAATCTGGAAAATAGGAGACCGTGTTGATGGATGCAGAAGAAAAAAACATGCTGGTCATAATTAAGTGTGGATTTGCAGTCTTTGTGTGTCATCATACTCTTAATCGCATTTCTCCACAGATCTGAAAGTAGCGTTAATGAACTGGGCTCTGCACTGACAGGTGTAATTTTACGCATTAAATGCAGTTGGGTGGAAGTCTGTAAACTTGAAAGATTAAGCCCAGTGTTATCATGAAGCTCAGTGTGGCACTGCAGAAATGAAACGCTTAAGTAAACAGGCCTTTTGCATAGCAATATGCACCTTCTCTGGATCAGACATTTCATTTATTTCTCTCACTCTGTCTTCTTTTTCTTTTTTTTCACCAAAGCAGAAAGATGAAAGATGGTTTCCTATTCTTTGTTCTTCTTTGTTTTGTTTTTTTTGTTTTTTTAATTATTTAATTATTTTAACTATTCAACACATTATGTATATATATATACTATTCAAAAATATGGGGTCAATAATCATTTCTGTTAAAGAAAGAAATATTTTTATTCTGCAAAGGCATTGATCAAAATGATTAATTGATCAAAAGTGACAATAAACATTTATAATTCTACAAATAAATCTTTCAAATAAATGTTTCAAATAATTTTGAAATTAATCTAGATAAATCTAGATTAAAATGGCTCATTTGAATTCCGCCAAAGGCATTCAGAATATGTGTGCTAACTAAATAATGACTAAAAGTAAAGCCCTATTTGGACGGGACTAGTTTTACAGGGGGCCGTTAGAGAATGTTTTGTTTCACAGACGTACTTGGTGATTTTAATCCCGTCCGAATCTGCCATGTCTGTGTTTTTCT
>JAUMHE010000055.1:12582715-12593322 GCA_032359235.1 Enteromius mattozi
AAAGCAGCATCTCGGGAGAATGTTATGGAAACAGGTTATAAAATAGGACATAATTTCATACATGTCCACTCTAGAGGACACAAGGACTAAACGCATGTTTATTATGCATTTTGGGAGACATAACAATTGAATAGGACAGTTTTCTTATGAAATCTTAGATACTGTAGTATTATGAAAATATGGGCAATTATTAATCCCATTATGACAATTCTGTTTTTCTTCAACATTACTGTATGTCCCAACAACAACATATTAATATGCAAATTAGATATAGTATACAGATGCACTTTGTTTAATGGGAAAAATAGTTTATGGAAATTATTACACATATATTGCATAAAATAAAATGGTATGTCAAATCGTTTTGTTATATATTTTAGAATAGTTGAAAATAATCCTTAAACCAAAAAAAACAAAACAAAATTATGTTCCTATGTTCTCTACAGAGGACATAGAATAAAAAATATCTAAAATAAAATTTTTCAGAAATGTTTTCCATTTTTTCCTTATTATCTAAAATTAACTCATTTTATGAAATATTTACCAAGAGTGTGCATAGCCTCTCCTGGCTTTACAATCTCACTGATTTTCACAAAATAAAGATTTGTAGTACTTTTTATTCATGTGATATGGTAACACTTATAGTATTTTATTTTATTTTTTTAAGACATCTGCACTCAGAAACACAGTAAACAGTACTATTGTAAAATATTATTACAATTTAAAACAACCTTTAATAGAAATATATATATATTAATTGTAATTTGCTAATTTAGTTTAAAATGTAATTTCACTTTTAAAATAGTTTAATATGTATTTCTATTTTCAATCCAAAGTCACATGATCCTTCAAACTGAAAATTATTGATTATGTTTGTCCACAATGCAATGTTAAAAGTTGATGTACATAAAAAAAATGTAACACAAAGAACAGAAATAATAATAATAATAAAATATATATGTGAATTTAAAAGACAAAAAAAGAATGACAGATACTCAGCATGCTGAAGACAGTAATGATCAAGACCATAATGCGATGTAATGAGAAAGTGGTATTAGTAGGACAGTCTGAAGAAGTGTTTTTTTAAAATGCACTTGAAAATAGATAGGGATGTAATAAAATAAAAAGCTTGATCCCTTCTATGTTTAAGTGTGGAGTGAGGGACTAATAGGAGATTCTGATCACTGGATCTTAGACTTCTAGTTGGAGGATAAAACTGCAACAGCTCTGAGAAATAAAAGACAGCCAATAAGAGTGATTGTTCACATTTGCGACTATCTTGAAAATATCTAGCAGGAGCATTATGGACCAATTGTAGGTGAGTAATTTTTCCTGATTGTTACCTCGTCTAAGCACCGTAGTAAAGCACTTAGTGCTGAATGATCATTTCTCTTAATAGGTATCTTCAGCATAAAAATAAAAAGACACTCCATGCCTTCTTAGAATGGAACCCAGAGGAAGCATGTACAGGGAAAAAAGGAGGGCACCAATATTGAACCTCGAGGTAGGCCACAGGTGAGATGAGCAACGGGGAAAGAGAAGTTACCTAATTTGACGAAAGATTTCTGTCAGATAAAAATTACTAAAACCAATTAACCAAACTCTAATCTAGACATCAGAACAGAGTGGTCCACAGTATCAAATGCTGCTGAAAAAGTCTAAAAGAAATAGAATACAGAAATACAGTTGCAGTACAATTTAGAGTCGGTCAAACATTTTTTTCTAAAACCTTTGAGATAAATGGTAAGAGAGAAATGGGACAGAAGTTTTTCAGAATAGAAGGATCTAGTGAAGGCTACTTGAGAAGCAGAGTGATAGCAGCCAATTTAAGAGAAGCAGGAATAGAGACAGTTAAAATTCACGTTGAAAAATGATGCCATAAGGACAAAAGGATGGTTTAATATTAGCAATGATGTCTCTGAGTGATGGATTCAAAAACATCCCAAGAAACAGGATGCAGCAAAAAAGGAGGGGGTTCAATGTGGAGAGAACAGACTTAAATTTCAAATTAGACATTTTGTCAATGAAGTGTCAAAAGAAGCTTTCACACAGAGCAGCAGAGGTACCTTTATCAACAGAAAAACGTATTAAAATGCTTCAAAAATGTATTAAAAAATATTTTTTGTGTTCAGTAAACTACCATTAAAGCCTGATGTATCAAAAGATACATTAACCTAAAATGCCAGCTCAACTCGCAAAATTGGGGTTTACGGTGTGCAAATTGCACTGTGATCATGTTTGTATCATTTCCTGCAGTGAACCGTGCAACACAGACAGCATTTCCAAGTAAATGACACTATCAGCAGGGACAATTCATTTTTTGTGAATTCCCCCTGTAGTCATTCTCTCGTTCTGTTTTTCTCACTTCTCTCTCATCTCTTCTCTTTCTCATTACTCCAGTGTTGGATCGGTTTCCATCACCACACCGTACCTGTCATCCAGTTTCTGCTTTCTTCAATATTCTCTTGCACTTTTTCATTCTGTTCATCACCGATGGAGGGACAAGGTCCTGGTGTGGATGGACGACGGGGCAGGTCGATCCGCTCCGGCTCCCACCTCTTTTCCTTTATTACATTCTCCTGTTCTTTTCTCAGTGGGGGAAATTTGATTAGGCGTGCTATTACCTTCGGTGGGCACCTTTCACCCTGCCATTTATGAAAGGTGTTACTGGAGAATAAGAGCTACTATCAGACAGAGACAGAGACAGAGACAGAGAGAGAGAGAGAAATAGTGGGAAGAAATTATATTACATCACATATTCACAGACGAAAGGAATGGATGAGAAGAGAGAAGGTATGCGATAGTATGTTTGCCTACAGTCAGCAGCTTTTGCGGCTCGACAGGGTGTAGTGTGCCATGTACGTTTGTTGGATCTGTCTGTTGCGCTGGCAGCTTCTGTTTGTTCGTGGAAGGTCAGAGCAATATTGAGTTATGAACAAGGGTTCACTGTCTCCTTTACCGGTTCAGATTGCCAGAGGCATCCCGTAGACATATGAAACCTCACACACGCTCACCGTAGACAGAGTTTCTCTTTGGTGAAGCTGAATCCTGTGTAGAATGAAAAGCTGGATTTACACAGGCCTTTGAAGATCAGAGACGGTTTAGAAGTTCTTACACCAGAATCAGAATGGTGGGAAACAAGACATGTGCTAATCATCATTTCAACGGCCAAACTCAAGACTAAACTCGGAGTGCAAAAGAAATGAAAATATAATTGAGAGGACGCCTCGTGATCTCTCACAATTGAGTGGAGGAGATTTGTTAAGCCCACAATAAAAAAAATAAAAAAAATCTCAAATTTCCTCAAAGTTATTCACCTTTTTCTTCATTAATTTTTCTTAGGTGAGACTTCTGAGACATTAGATGCTAAATAACGAGAAGAATAACAACATGCAGTAAACGGTAAAACTGTTTACATTATAAACCAGTGTGTTCATAATTAATATAATACTTTAAAATAATACGATGAGACACATATATTTTCAGTATCAAGCAGCAAAATGGACTGTTTTGGACAGCAAAAAAATAGCTGGATGATTCATGATTGTTGTCATTTAAGAAATTACATCAGAATTATTAGGCGTTCATCTAAGCACACACATTATTTATTTGACCTTACCTATTTTCCTGATTTATTATATTATCAGAAATGCCAACACACTATCCGCACTATGGAAAAACAAAAGCTACAACAATGAATTTTCTAATATTTGTAATAAATTAATAATAATTCCGAATTGTTTCGGAATAGAAAGTCAACAATAACTTTTTTCTTTTACAGTAAAAAATGACTGTGATTTTAACAGTAAAAAACTGTGAAAATGCTATGGTAAAAACCTGTTAAATGGTAAAGTTTAATAGTAGATTTAGCCACAAACTGCACAAACAGTATTACACTTTAATTTGAGCAGAATATCTCAGTGGAGATTGTTATTCTCATACATATTGTTTTCCTCTTTAAATTTGTCCTCTCACAAATCACAAGTATAGTCCCCCCTTCCCATCTCCCATCCCCATATTATTTCCTTACAAATACTTTTCAAACAAGTTTTACAAGAATGCAAAGTTTCTTGTGGTAACATACAAATTTTGTCAGAGGATGAAAAAGCATTAAATATAATTAGTCCTATTTTTCTTTCCCATCATCATGTGCCTTTAGGGCCTCCATCAAATTCAAATCTGTTAATTAATTAATTATTATTTTACAACTGTTATCTCTTTTTAACAGCGTGATGTACAGCCATTTATATAACATTCTAGAAGGTATTTTAAGGTAACATTAACACGAGTAGTCAGTGAATCTGCCACAGCAAATGTCAAGTTCAGCGGTGATTTAAGGTTAATTAAGTGAAATGGCTGACTCAATGTTCCAGAGAATATCCCATTGTGTTTTGAATGGTTAAAAACCCTGCTGGTATGCTCACCTGACTGACTTTGAGTGCTCAGGATCCCATTTTTAGTTAAATCTGTCCAAACTAAATCTTTATCATTCCTATAATGACTTACATTTTTATTACTCTATAACTTGAGAACACTTGGTTTGTATCACTCAAGCCATATGAACTTCTCTTATAATGCTTTTTTTGGTCCTTTTTGGAGCTTGATGGCCCACTGGTTGTTTTTGGTGCATATAAAAGTACATTTTCCATCACTTTTTACATTTGACCAAAGGAAAACGTCATGCAGGAACAACATGAGATTAAACAATAACAAAATTGTCAGTTCTTTAGTAAAAAAATCTTTTTATGGTTCTGTAATTTCTCTATAATCGACAATGATACTCAGACTCCAGACACAGGTCTAAAAGCTTTTACATAGGACATGGACATCGTGACAGCAGGCAGGGACACAAAGACCTCTCAAGGTAATTCACAAGATAACTGCATATGAGATAGCGGGTATTTTATTATTCATCTTTATATGTAAGAAAACTACAGGACATTACCCATGCATTAAATGTCAGGTCAGCTATTTTACTCTGTGTCCCCAAGACAAATTAATAAGTTGGGGGGAGATGTCTTGTGTCATTAAGGCTCCCAGTTTAAATCGTTAAACGAAACTATTTTCATCAACTCACTCCGGTTCCTCATCTGTCTCCATTAGCTCTGCGCTGTTATTAGTGGCTTAATGTTCAGATAATTCACAGCGGACGGTCAAGAGACACAGACCTGCGATGGCATGCTGGCCTATTTCAGAGCTGCCCAAGAGCGCCACAGGGGATGATTACACCAATCACGCTGCATTATAGTTGAATGGAAAGAGCACACAGCCTGGCCATATAAACCATAAGCAGCCTCTGGACAAAAAGTAGTCACATTATTTGTGATAAAGACTATAAGATCAGTTTTGCAGTTATTAATTTTTAATTGACATACTATTATAATTTGTAATATTTGGAATTTGATTTTATGTATTTACAATTTTAGTTTTTCTGGTGAATTTATTTATATTTTCAGTTTTTATTTAAATTCAATGTTTTAGTAATTATGTGTGTTTTGTCATGATATTTGTTTGTTTTGTGGGTAAAAAATTCATCCTCAAATATGTATGTATATATATATATATATATATATAATTTTTTTTGGGATGAATGTTTTATATGTTTATTCCATATAAAATATTATTAAATATGTATTTTTTTATTGACTATGAAATATTTAATATTATTATTACTGTTTTTTTTTTTTTAGTTATTTTAGGGTATACAGAATGAAAATGAGAAATATTGTATCATAATTTAAAGGAAAATTTTATAAAGGCATAAAAAAAATTGTTTTATGGTTTTAGTTTCACTTTTATTTTAGTTAACTGTATTAACCCTGGTTGTATTTAACCTACAACTATTGTTTCTTCGACAATTTTCATTAATTTCTTTATTCTTTAGCATATTTCTGACTATTTGGCATCATTAGATCTATGTTTTTTTAGAACTATTGAATGTTCTGAAATAATTATATATAAAAGGTCTTAATCAACCAAGTATATTTTGGTGATACATATGCAGGCAGAGATTTTTAATATTGTGGGCATTTTTATATTTTCTAAAATATTGGTTGAACTCTTATATAATTTCAAGATCATATATGTGTTTAGACCTGAGAAGACCTTCTTTCAGTAAATTAGATATATTTTGTATTATATTCATATAGTTTAATTATTAATTATTAACAGTAAATGTAAATATATTAAAGTTTATGCAATATACTTTAATATACAATGTAAAATAAAAATGTTCTGTGTCAATATATTTTAAAATATTGCTGAATTTTCAGCATCATTACTTCAGTTTTCAGTGTTACATCATCCTTCATAATCATAATATGCAGACTTGCTTCTCAATGAATATAAATTATTATTATCAAACTAGAAAATATCAGTGCTTCTTAATATTTTTGAAGAAATTTTACTTAAGGCCTATAAATATTCAGTGAAAGAAATATATATTTTGTAATACTATAAATGTCTATACTGTCGCTTTTGATCAACATTGTTGAATGAAAGTAGCAATTTCTAAAAACAAGCAAACAAACAAAAAATCTTACTGACACCAAACTTTTGAACAGTAGTGTATAAATTGGTTTGATATGGCAAAGTGAGCAAGAAAGATCAAAAATGGCACTTCATGTCAAAAAGGTTTCTGACCCCTGTTTTCAAGGACTGTTGACACTTCACACAACAACAACATAATAGTTCACACTTCAACAGTCAGAATTGGCCATGAGAGCCATGAGAACACACACACACACACACACACACACACACACTCTCTCTCTCTTAACAGACTCTGCACATACATCCTAGTCCATTTCTCCAGGACAACAGCAGCACCTGAACTGCAACAAGGCTGATGTAAATTGTATCTGACAAAGCCAGTGCCGAGGGAAGCCATTTCTAGGCTCTATCTTCCTTCTACTTTCCTCTCCCTAACCTTTCTGTTCTCTCTCTTTCTCTCTCTCTCTCTCGCTCTCCCTCTCTTTCTCTCTCTCCGTCTCATCTCTCTCCTCCAGCTCCAAACCACCTGTTGCTCCCCGTAACGGCTTCCCATTTTCAGGGCTGTGCTTGTCTTCAAGGAGATTGCTTTATCCACAGGTCCCAGATAAAGTAAATTGCCTTTGTCTGCTTTTCAATGCATGGCATAAGAAACCCTGGAGGGAAATATGATCAGAAATGAGCACCAAAAGCAACACGTGCAGATATGCAAACACACACACACACAAACCGCAGACCACTATGCATGCAAGCGTACCTGCACCATGCTGGGTCCATTTTAATGAGCAGTTCATTTTGATGCCACATTGATAATACAGCTCCCAGCAGGCACAAACAAACACACACGCAGGTGTTTTAAACATATTTGATTGAAAAAGTGGATGAGTAATAATGAAAATGGGGTGGAACTTCTTTGTCTAATGCATTGTTTGAACACACAAATTGCTTCTCAGAGAAACCTACGGTGGCCGAGAGGTGCAAAACAAATCATAATTCTGAAAACAAAATGACAAACTACAAACGTAAATGCAAATCTAAAAAACAAAAGAACAATTCTGAAAACAAAATAACAAGTCGGAAAACACAACGGCGATAAAATGAAATAAAGCTCTCTGCTCAGTCACGCTTGTCAGGAAAGTAAGTGAAACGAACACACATTTTTTAATCAAATAATATGTCATTAATAACGGTTCATTTTCGTGATTGATTGCATTCATATCAGAAGCAAACCGTACCTCAGAGACAGGGGCGCCTGCAGAATTTCTTCCGAGGGTACAAGCTTATAATAATAATAATTTTTTTTCTTTTGCGGCCAGCGGCAGCGAGTTGATCATCCAATGTTTGAATAGTTATGCCTTCTGAAATCGTCACGACTTGCCTAAAAAAAATCTATAGACATAAAACAATGTTAGTTTAAAATGTTTAACCTACATGTGCACTGTAGACCCATCCAACAGAAGCCAAAGCGCGCTCTGCACCACACCGAGGCACCAGCGTCATCACTTGCATATTATTATATTTGTTTACTTTGGCATAAAAAAAAATAAATGCATAAATGATAATGCCATGGTTGGTTCAGTAGTCAGAAATACAGAACACACGGGCCTATACTTTACTGCTGAAATGTTTAAGGGACAAATCTCAGGTCAGTCTGAGTGCTTGTACAGTGCACCAGCAGGCACGACCCTTTACGCAGACTCTGGTATGGTTTGTGGGTGCGCACGTGAGGTCGGAAGACAACGTTCATCATCCAAAGAAACCGAACACCAGAACCCGGGTGCGCACCAAAAGAGCTTGTGTGAAAGACCCCTCAATGCTGTTTGATATAACTCAATTGCAGTTTAATTTTCCCAATAAAAAGACTATTCGACTATTTTGTATTCTCCCCTGCCCCACAAAAATCCCAATTTAACAGATCAGCCTCCCCACATCAAGCTTTTTAAATAAGATGCCATAATATCAAAGAATGGTTCCACGTGACTCCAAATGTCCTTGGGTAGAACAAACCAAAATTTAATCTATTATCTGAATGAAAATCCTGACCTTGACTGTTGGTTTCTGTGCACGACTGCGCATTCATGAGACTGTTAGTGCTGCAGTTAACTCTGACTCGTTGAGAGAAAGTTGAGAGAGGTCAAGATTAATAAAAGATGTGACATGAAATGAAAGAACCATTAGAAATCTCAAAGAAAGTGTCTTCACGGAGTTATCTCTGGAAATCCAGTTGCCTTGAATGTAATCCAGCAGATTGTAAACACGATAATTTACACAACAAATATTTTCACCTCAATGATGAAAGCACATGTATTGTATTTAGAATCACTACCCCTTTAAGTTTTGGAAATTTGTGTTTTCTAATTTCTAAGAAAATAAACACATTCTGTAGATTTTTAGCTTCCTATGTTAATAAAATGTATATATTTTTTTCTTACTTAAATCATTTAATTTAATCTGGTATTTACACAACCATTCTAATGAGTTTTTATGTTTTGAAAGAAGTCTCCAGAGTTGCATTTATTTAATCAGAATTGTGAAATTGTGATATAGTATACTACAATTTTATTAATATTACTACAATTAAGTTGAATTTCTTCAGTATCCTCAGTGTCACATGATCCTTCAGAAAATCATTCTAATATACTTATCCATACACATTTGTTTTACTATCAATGTTGAAAACAGTTGTGCTGTGTAATATAAGAAATGTCTTTACAGTATTATTAAAGAGTAGTGTATGTGTACCGTTTGTACACATATTTATCCATGTCTATTTTTAAAAAGCAGACGGAAATTAAATATAATTATAATTATAATTATTGGTTCACAATCTTTTCAATTAACTAGTTTTCTACAGTAGATAAACCATCACAAATCTGATACATAGGTACTGTATTAATTAGCATTCATACGAGAGATAACTACTGTCATCTATAGCGTATGCTAGTTTTATACACGTAAAAAATAAATAAATTAATTAATAAATGCTCACATGTGATCAGATGTATTTTATGTTATAGATACATTTCCAAATTATGTATTTATTTATTTATTGGTAACACTTTATTTCGAAAGTCCACTTCAGACATTCTACTAACAGTATAACTACATGTCAGGTAGCAGTCATTAGAGTATTAGTAGACTGACAATTTATCTTATCTTCTGACAATTTATTTGGATGATTTCATAACATACAACATACTGACTATCAGAAACTTTGCAAGTATATGCCAACTTATTCTACTAAACCTAAACCTACCCTAAAGGCCCCGATAAACTTCAAACAAAATCGTAGAATGACACATTTCGAACAAAATCAGGTTTGAAACGGCTCACCAAAGCAAACATTTTGGTCTTGGGCGATTACACAATCGGTGGGTGTGTTCTGAAACTCCACCTTCTTTGCAGGATTTTTTTCCCCATTCGTTTCTCATTCAGCCGAGGTCAGGCAAGGGAGCAACATCTCCAGGTCACTATATATACATAGCTCAGCTGCCACAGATATATCTGTACGATCGCTCACAGAGAGACTTTTATTTAATTTAGTGAAATTAATTCCTACAAAGACATTACAAGGATGCTTGTGTCAACGACCCGGAGTTATGCGAAAAGTTATGCAGGGAAACATCAGATCCAAGTTTTCCAAAGCCATGAAAAGAATGAAAGGAAAGAGTAAAGATATAAGGTATCAAATACCAAATACATGCGTTTCAAAAGGTATACAATAAATAAACTCGTTTTTATCGAACTTACAGGCTACGTGTGAGCACCGCGAGTCATGTTTACATTAATCTAAACCCCGCCTCCAGCAGCATGGGGATGTCAGAATGTTCAGAAACAGTACACCGTCACTAATCTTTTACGAATTTCTTTTTGCCCTCAAACGAAGAAAAACTAAAAAAAAAATTTGTTTGACGTTTCATGAGTTCGCGCTTCCTTATGATAACAATTTAGGCGTATTTGGCATATTTGGCGTGCTGTCCAGAGGGCGAGCCTGGAGGTCGGCGAACACTGAGCCCTAGTTGTTTGAACCCTAGTGAGGGCTGAGCTCGGCGTCCGGCTCGAACTCCGCTTGCCCCCCTCTGTAGGAAGACGTGGAATAAGGTGGAGAAGGGGTGGAG
>JAUMHE010000055.1:12643036-12660221 GCA_032359235.1 Enteromius mattozi
TGACTGTGAGTTACCATGGCCTGAGCTGATAGAGCCCTTTAATGACTGTGAGTTACCATGGCCTGAGCCTATAGAGCACGTTAATGACTGTGAGTTACCATGGCCTGGGCTGATAGAGCCCTTTAATGACTATGAGTTACTATTGCCCAAGCCACCAGAACTGTTTCCAGATCCGCTCAGGAGGGCTTCTTTGTGGTCTGGTCGGCCCAGGTGGGCTTCTCCGCCGTCTGCTCCGCCCTGGGGGGCGTCTGTTCTGTCTGGTCGGCTCAGGAGGGCACTTTTGTGGCCTGGAATGCCTAGGTGGGATTCTCCGCCGTCTGCTCCGCCCTGTTCTGTACTGTCTGGTCGGCTCATGAGAGCATCCTCGTTGCCTGGCAAGCCCAGGTGGGCGTCTCTGCCGTCTGATCCGCCCTGGAGGGTGTCTCCGCCGTCTGATCCGCCCTGGAGGGCGTCTCCTCCATCTGTTCCGCCCAGATGGGCGTCTCCGCCGCCTGCTCCGCCCTGGTGGTCGTTCCTGCTGGCTCCAACGCCCCCCTTAGAGACTAATGTTGTTACCTGCACCTCTAGAATCCACGCCTAGGGGGAGGGCTCTGTAACGCCGGAGGCGTTGCCCTGTGATTATGTTTTCTGTCTCCATGTGCTCCGTGTATGTTTCCATTGTGTCATGTGCTTTGTTCTTTGTTTACATACCTGTTCCTCGTGTCTTTGCCTTGTTTGTAGCTCCGCCCCTTTCATTAGTGTGTCATCCCCTGCCAGCTGTGTAGTCCAGGTGTATTGTGTCTAGTCTTTGATTACGTCTGATATAAATATCTCCCTCTGTCTTGTGCTCCCTGTCGGTTGTTAAAGTTACCCTGCGTTTGTTATGTGTTTGTTTGCGTTGGTTGCGCGCCTTCGTCAGCATGTCATGTATTCTGTATCTTCGTTCAATTAAATGTTCTCATCTGGAAATCCTCTGTCTCCGAGCCTCTCTGCCCTCCACTTAGAAGTGGAGACATTACTGTGAGCCAGCGTGACAACACTTCAATAGATTATGGTCATTCTGTTTTTTTTATTCTTTAAGAATTGTTCTTTTTTTGTCAAATTTGATTGTAAAGATATACAAATTACACATTTTATATTTCAAATAAATGGTGTTCTTTTAACATTATAGCTTTCTGTTCATCAAAGAATCCTGAAAAAAGTGATGTGATACTTATTGAGCAGCAGAAGTGTTGATAACTATTAGAAATGTTTCTTGAGCATAATATCAGAATATTAAAACTGGATTAATACTGGATAAATGATGCTTCAGTCTTACATTACAGACATAAACTGCATTTTAAAATGTATTAAAATTGTAATAAATATGATTAAATTGTTATTTCACAACATTGCAGTTTTATCCTGTATTTCTGATCAAATGCAGCCTTAAAAAATATGAGATTTCTTTCAAAAAACTTACTGACCCCAAACTTTTGAACAGTGATGTAGCTAGACAGATATTCTCTCATATATTTCACAGACATGTACGAGGGGAGACCACAAGTCCCCCAAAAGGGGGCAAGTTTTATTGAAAACTCACAAAGTTTCTTAGCTGTCAATCCATTGTGATTCATAAATGAACCCTACATAGGGAAGGATTTATATTATGTTGACAATACAACACTAGGCTAACCACTAAAAACGTCTGCCATAAAGAAATGTAGATGTCTACGGGGACTGATATTTTCTGTCTGTGACTTATAAACAAAAATTGCACCTCCCTTCTCTGATTAGGTTTTCCAGCTACAGTACAGTGAACATCCACTCCACTAGAGCAGATGAATCAGGCACTAGACATCAGGTGCTTTGACTGGCAAATTTGGCAAGCGAATGATAATACTCCAGCACTTTGACTACTATTCAAGTACATCTCAAAAGCAGAGATTACTGCGCGCATCAGTTTTTTGATGGCTTTTACCTTAACAGTTGGGACTGAATGAATACCTTTGGTGGGTTGGAGGCTGAAAGACACATCTCTGTGCCGAAGATGTAATTTTCTTCCTTTTCCCGTCTTTTCACATTTGTGCATGGCCCAATTTAAGCTGTCTGAAAGGAGCCCTAAATTTCGAATTCAGTCTAAGCCACTTTTCAGAGATTTTATTAATCTCCATCGTATTATTTGGTAGGTCTTAGATCTTTTGTACCGTCAAAGTTTTCAGTTCATGGCTTATTAGTCTGCTGGGTTTGTTTCGCTCTGAGACTTTACTGGGACCTTGAAAATGGATTTCAGCATATTTACATGTTTGGTGCTTCCCGGTGCCCCTCAAGTAATTGAGCGAGCAGATTTGTGGTAATGAGATCCTATTGAAGAAATCTTTACAAGATATTGGCAGCAAGATGCAGCCTGTTCAAAAGCATTTTAGTCAATTAATTGTAAGGTCTGCGCAAAGCAACTTGCCCAATCTGGTTGAAATTGGCCCTTCTGCTTGTTACTCTCAAGTTTCCGGAGGGTGTCGGGAAATTTTATTGGGCTTTCATTTTGTGGGCTGCATTGCAAGAACCTTTACGACCTTTCCACTAGATTTCCACTGCATTTCAGTGGCAGATTATATTTTCAGCTGTGTATACGTACAGAATATAGCAGAAAGATTTAGGTTTGATGGCTTGAATCCTAGTGCTGACAGGCACTCATGAATGAGCAAACAGCGATACGGCTATGGGGACCTTAGTCCCGCTGGGTACATTAGTTCAAGATGTCTCTAGAGCTTTATAATGCAGTGGCTTTGACTCTCACCTTTCTCTGTGT
The DNA here is from genome assembly GCA_032359235.1 of Enteromius mattozi. Taxonomy (NCBI): domain Eukaryota; kingdom Metazoa; phylum Chordata; class Actinopteri; order Cypriniformes; family Cyprinidae; genus Enteromius; species Enteromius mattozi. The sequence continues at coordinate 12,645,804 of JAUMHE010000055.1, forward strand.
GTCTTCTGATGCTGTTCGCTAGGAAAGATCTACCGCTATTCTGTTTTATATTACCGTTTAAAGTTTAATAGTGCTGCAGAATTTTAATCACAAATTAGTCTGAATGAAGACAGAATTGGGCTTTTCAGAGACAGAATTGGGTGAAAGATTGTTGTGCAGATTAAAACAAAGAGGAGGAAGAAAAGAGTCTCTGATAGAACGAAGAAATTTCAAGCACTTCTTCTTGTAGATGTGGCAGCCAATAATTAAACCTATAGACCTAAATGGAGATACCTAAATCAGCAAATGGCAAGTTGCTTAAAAGGAAACTTTCAAATGTTCAGATTAAAATCTAGCATTTTAACACAGTGTTTATATTTTTGGGTACACTTTATTTTGATAGTCCACTTTAGACATTTTACTATAAGTTACTTTGTAACATATCAATTACATGTCAAGTAGTTCTTATTAACCCTCTGCATATCTTATTCCCCATGTTTAGTACGTTTTTTGTTTTTTTTTGTTTTTTATGATTGCAACCAATTAAAATGTTATATTAAGTATCAAAGAACAATCCAATAAGGTGTGGGAGTCACTATCAAGCACCATTTGAAGGCGAGACGTCCTGTTCTGACACATGGCCACAGGTTTTATGAAACTTTTTTTATTTTGCAGAAATTGTTCAGAAATATAGCTTTTTTTTTTTTTTTCAGTGCCTCAGGGCAACGTTGCGCAGTTAGGGGTAAGGAATCAGGGGTGTATGGCTTCTGTACCTAACCAGGATTTCCCATTGACAATACATATGGGTGTGAAGAAAAGGAAGATGCAAGGTTCCTGGGTGTGCAAGTGATGTGCAAAAAATGTAAGATGCACTTCAGAGATATAGTTCTTTTTTAATTTTAACAGGGAGTAAAATACCATTCAATGAAGTACATGATATGGAACGACACACTGCATCGGAGCTGAGATACTTTGGTCGTGGAGGGCCACTGTCCTGCAGAGTTAACTCCAACCCCAATCAAACACATCAGAACTATTTAAGATCACTAGAAAGCTACAGACAGGTGTTTTTAATTAGGGTTTGAGTTAAGCTCTGCAGGGCAGCATGTTGTATGTTGTGTGATCATCAAAATAAAGTGTTAAACGACAGTCTACTAATACTCTAATGACTGCTAGTTGTCATGTATAGTTGCAAAGTTACTTACTGCTAGTGTAATGTCTAAAGTGGACTATCAAATAAAGTGTTAAAGGGGTCATATGATGGGATTTCAAATAGATAAGATCCCTGAAGTTGCAAAGATTAAAGTTTCAAAACCAAAGAGATATTTTTATAAAAGTTATGACTTGTCCACGCCCCCCTAAAATGGCTCAATTAAACACGCCCCCAGCACAAACATGGTATATAAACACCATCCAAATGTTTACGCAAAAGTAAGAAGACAGAACTATTATTCTAGCTGTAGTGTTGCTATGGCAACATCTGCTGGACGCGATGTGTGTCGTTGTGAAAGTGAAACTACTTTGTTTGTGCTTCCAAAAGAGGTCATGATAATCAGTAAATATGTGTTTTATTGTTTTGGTGTCATATCGCCGGGACGCGGCATCATGTTATGGTAAGGGGTGTAACATTTCCAACACATGCTTGCGGTATTTGGCCAATCACAGTGCACTGGATAGCTGGTCAATCAGAGCACACCTAGCTTTTTTTAGAACGATTAGCTTTGTACAACCCTGCTGAAAACAGCTAAAACCAAACTAGACTGGTTGGCTGATTTTAGATGGTTTAGATGGTTTTTGGCCACATTTCCAGCCTGCCAGGCTGGTCTTAGCTGGTCGGACTGGGAGACCAGCTAAAACCAGTTACTTCCAACCTAAACCTAAGACCATTAACCAGCCTAGGCTGGATTTAGCTTTTTTTCAGCAGGGAAATCAACCCGTTTCAGAAGGCAGGGCTTAGAGGAGAAACAAAAATGTACAGTATGTGGAAAATAATGTGATTTTTGCTCCTTAAATTGCAAAAACACATTACATTACACCAAATACACAAAATAATATTTTTCATCATATAACCCCTTTAACATATTTTCGATTATTGAACATAACAATAGTTAATCATTTTTATTTGTATGCATCAATTGCTGATATTGTATATAATAAACAGTAAGCAGTGTTTAATTGCAGTAAACATGTACAAACTTTACCTGAATTAATTTTATTTTATTTGTTTAGTTTTTTTAAACATCTATAAGCAACAGTTCCACATAATCCTTCAGAGATCATTGTAATATGCTGATTTGATGCTCAAAAAAGATTTATTATCATCAATGTTGAAAACACTTGCACTGCTTAATATTTTCGTGGAAGGTTCTTATTGACGCACTAACATGTATTACACCAATTGATAAATGTTATGTGTGACCCTGGAGCACAAAATCAGTCATAAGGGTAAATTTAGTTTTGATATATTTTTGGTTAGATTTATTTATTTTTATTTATTTATTTTTTTTTCAAAATATCTTCATGGAACATCTGTTAGAATGTCCTCATAAGTCACAAGAAGGGAGGGAAACTAGTCTGCAAATAAAATAAAAAAGTATGACAAAAATCATCATAAAATACTTGTTGTGTAGTCCAGTAGTCTCAGGTCATGGACATTGACCTTTCAGGTGTTCAGGCAGCAGGCCAGAAAAGCCTCTTTGCCTAGTCAAGGTCCATAAAATGAACAAAAGCAGTCATAAGAGACAGAACTCAGCATCTGACTGTCATGTCCTTGAGAGTGAGCTTGTTTCATAAATTCCTCCATTAGCTCCTGGGCTTGCCCTGCAGCAGGCTTTCTATCTCGCCCATTAAAACCCATCGGGGGAGAGGCCTGTAAACAGTCCGGCCCCACAACTTTGATAATGGCCGTGTCTGTGTCTGAATCCAATTGCAGTGGCCATCTCAGCCCTCTCCCCTCTCTACTGATGTCCCACTGTGGCTTATTACCAGCATGCAGTGATCTCGTTCTTGCTAGCAGCTAATGTCCTGCTGCTCACATTTATCCTGCTGTGAGTCTCCTAACCCCAAACACGCAGAGGAGCGATCCGCACGCACACAGGCACGTACACATGCTCTGGCTCTCTCCCAAGGTCTGCAGCCATTTAGCCCATCAAGTGCAATGATCTTTGCAGGAGGGCAGATGGAGGCTTGGGGGCATTCAGGGCAGAGAGCATAAAGGGAGAGAGGGGCCACGGATGAAGCCTTTAGTGATGTATGAGTCAGGGATTTCCCTCAAAGTGCTCATATTGTGGGCTTAAGTGAATTAAACACCCCAGAGGCTGTTTCAAAAGGTTGAACTCCATTAGGGGGTGTGTGGGTGTACAGTTTTTAGTTTTTACTGTACTTTTTTTATGACACTGCAAGGTAGGTTGTAAAATGTAATGTAGAGTGATTTACCAAAAGTCTGATTTTACACTACTGTTAAAATGTTTGGAGTCAGTAAGATTTTTTAATGAAGCCCGTTTTTCTCAAGAATTCTGCATTTATTTGATCAAATATACAGTAAGAACTATAATATTGTAAAATATTATTGCGATTTAAAAAAACTGTTTTCTATTTGATTATGTATTAAAAACATAACGTATTACTGATTTTAGATTCATTTTCAGCAGCTATTACTCCAGTCTTCAGTGTCACATGATCCTTCAGAAATCATTCTAATATGCTGATTTGGTGCTCAAGAAACATTTATTATTATTGGTGTTGAAAAGTTGTTTTAATGGAATTTTTGTGGATTTTTTTCTCTAGAATTCTTTGATAAAATTTAAACACTGAATTTATTTGAAATAGTAAATTTTTGTCTTTTGCAAAAACCACCTTTGATCTATTCACTGCATCCTTGCTGAATAAATGTATTTATTTATTGCAATAAATAAAAGTAAAATAAGAAAATATATTTAAAAACATAAATCATTGATGTATGTTGAAGATTTTACTTCATAGCTACTTCACATAATGTTTTTGGAGTTATTAAATTGAAATGTATGTTGTATATAATTTGTTTAATATATTTTGCAGACAAAAAGAGTTTAAGACATAAAATTGGTCTGATCCGAGTCAAGTACACTGGAAAGCCCATTTATATGTGTACAAGGTTAGCTATACTTGGGCCAGCTTTTAACAAATGTCCTCAAAGATGTAGTAAAACAAACAAAATAAGCACATTTGAAGTGGCCCTGCCTGTTTGCTCTTAAATCAACCAAATTATGTTTTGCTTTAAATCTAATAATGTTTTTCTGAGGGCTACATTCGAGAGCATCTTATATGAACACGACTGCATCTGTGAGAGGTCCTCACTGATAGACCTTAAAAGGTCTCTGTGTGTACATCTAAACTTACTTAACCTTACTTTGAGGACATGTTTGCTAAAAAATATCACGCAAAGGTAGCTAAATATGACAAAACCTTATTTGGGAAGAGAAAAAAGGTTCATAAATAAACTAAATAATTATTTATAATGCGAAAAGTTTTCCTTTAGCAAAGAGATACTGCATGAGTTTTCCATTTGTGTCCACATATAAGCGTTTATTTACTCTGAGCCACATTCTGTTTCAAGTAAAATGCCTTCACAGATTTCACTTCACTCTTTCACTGTCCTTAAATTATTCAGCACACAAAAACATCTCAAACATTTATAAGCCCATTCTTAGAGGGACGCATGAGAAGTGTGACCTCGCTGTTTGGCATAAAGGACTGGCTCAAACCGAGTCGAGATAATGGATCAAAGCATAAACACACCACAGTCTCTTCAGCCGGGATATGATCCAGGAATTAAACTGAAAAAGAGTCTTCCAGTAATAGCATTACAGAAATGACAGGGAATCAAGCCTGTAAAGAGCAGGTCGGCTTAAAAATATATAATATGAGAAAAAAAGCAGAGCTGTCAGGATGAATTCATTTTTCCTTATTCTTTTCTTGCCTTTCTGCATAAGAGTACGAAAAGAGAGAACTATCAGAAACAGGATAGAGATCCAGAAAGTGCTGCTGGCGGTAATGGGAATAATAAGGCAGAGAGTTGGTGAGATGGCGGTAAGCTGAGCGTGTCATTACGCATTCATTGAGATTAGGTTATGTCATCTCTCGCTCTCTTATAAAAGAGACAAAAAAGAGAAAGAAATGAGGATGGAAAGACAGCGCTTACAGTGAATGAATACTGTCTGATTGCAGTAACCGCGCTGCCGCTGTTGGACATTGAGGGCAAGCAGATTGGTTAATTGAAAGTGATCTGCTAATGAGGTAAATTGACTACATTACCCACGTCTGCCTGTCTCTTAGGGATGGCACAATGGGGGCTGAGTTTCTCATGCTGACTGTAATGGTCTCAATTACGTGGTTGTCTGAAACAGTGTGTCTCCGTGGCTGAAAGGTTAAGGACTCGGGCTGTTTCTCTTCTAATGAACCCTCTCCCCGAAACGTCAACCGCCTCTATCCTCTGCTCTTTGACTTCTTCTCTTCTGCTCCTTTTGAAAAGTCATTTTACAGCCCCTCTCTCTCGCTTCATGTCATCTTCACTGAGGATGTACTGTTAAAATTAAAAAGGGAGAGAAGAAGAAGGAAAGAATGATGGATGAATGAACAAATGTAGGAAAGACTGAAACAGAAAAATGAAGGCTGTAAAGAAAATGAACCGACTGAGGGGACGATTGAATAAATGGAAAGAAGTAAGGCAAAACAGAAATGGGAAGAATTAAAAGGAGAAAAGATTGAGTCAATCAATGAATGAGTGAATGATAGAAAGAATGAGGGAGAGAAATAAAGAGTGACTGAAAGAAGGAATGAGTGACTAATGAAAGGAAAGACTGAATAAAGGATTAAAGGATAAGTTATGACTGAATCAAGAAATTAAGGATGGATAGAAAAAAAGTGTGTGAGTGAAAGAATTAATAGAAAAAGGAAAGACTGAATAAAGGAAAACCAGAAAGGAAGGAAGGAAAATGAATGATGGAAAGAAAGGAAGAAAGAAAGAAAGAAAGAATTGATGGATGGATGGATGGATGGATGGATGGATGGATGAATGAATGCAGGACAGATGGTTGCTTGGATGGAAAGAAGAAAGGATTAAATGAATGCTGAAAAGAAGGAATGATGAAAGGAAAAATAAATTATGGCAGGAAAGAACAGATAAGAGAATAAATTATGGAAGGAGGAATAAAATCAATAAAGAAGAAGCAAATAGGAATGAATGAAGCATAGGACTGAAGCAATGAATAAATGATGGGTGGATGGAAAAAAGAAAAAGGAATTAAAGAACAAAAAATGGATGGAAAGAAGGAAAGTAAGAGTGACAGAAGCAGAAATGACTGATGAAAGAAGGAAAGAACAGACAAATCAACAACAGATTAAAGGAAGGATTAAAAAGAAGAAAATAGAAAATGATGAAATAACTAAAACAACAAATGAACAATTGTAGTATGGAAAGAATAAGGAAAAGAAGAAAGAATGAACAAATTGGTGAGTGAATGAATGATTGAACTAATGAAAAATAAAGAAAACAGATGAATCACAATGAATTAAAGCATAAAAGGAAGTACTGAACCCATCAAAGACTGATGACATGAAGTCAGTAAGAACATTCAGACATTTCTTGTGTGTGTGTGTGTGTGTGTGTGTCACAGGAGACAGAGATCCTGAACACAGCAGTGCTGAACGGGAAAACGGTGGCAGTGCCAGTGAAGGTGGTGACAGTGGGCACAGATGGGACGGTTACAGACGTGTCAGACGCGGTGCAGTGCCTGTCCACTGATGAAGACGTGGTTAAGGTCAGTCTGCTCATTAAAGATTCACTCAAATGAACAAATAAACCAAAGCATGTTGTGTCATGTTGATTCAAATGAAGCTTACAAGAAATTGCATTCATATTTAATGAGGTTTTGCCAATGATTAATGGAGGCGATAATTAATTATCATTTCGGGGATACTTATTAGAATTGTAAAACTGCTTCAAGAATCAATCTGAGCTGGAATGGATCTGTTTGAAAATTCTTTTGAAAAAGAAAATGCATGCAATGACAGTCATCTACTTGACTGCTCTCACTCTGACACTTATTTAATAGAGATCTATTTCTCTATTTTTATATCAGCATGTTGCAACAAGCTGGCTTAAAGTCATGTGTCGTGACTTGTATAAAAAAAAAAAAAAAAAAAGAAGAAGAGGTATATTTTAGCGTACTGGTAAAAAGAGTACTTGTTATAGAAATCAGTAGGTATGAACTGAATGTAATGTTTTTGGACACAAATTTGGAAATTTGCTGACAATTTACTTCCTCACCAGTGAATCCTCTGCAGTGAATGGGTGCTGTCAGAATGAGAGTCCAAACAGCTGATAAACATATCACAATAATCCATAATCCAAAATACCCAGGCCACCGATCAACATCTTGTAAATCAAAGTTGTTCGTAATAAACAACTCTATCATGAAGACATTTTTACTTAAAAACCAATATCTTCTAATTCAGACCATTTTTGTTTTTGAACAAACAATATTATGGATAGGGGACACATATTTTGGCTGGAAGCAAAAAATGTCTTTATGGATGCTGTTTACTTCACAAGACATTAACTGATGGACTGGAGCCGTTTGAATTATTGTGAAGTTTTTATCAGCTGACTCATTCGGACGGCACCCATTCGCTACAAGTGCACATTCAATACAATTAGGCACACTTCTTATTCACAAGGGTTTCACTGACCATTGTGTTTCTATAATTTTCTATAATTCTTGTCTTTTTGGGTTGCATTCAAATGCCTCCAGCTGGATCTCGGTCACATATGAGCTCAGATTCAATCATAGCGTATATAATTATGATATGTTTGATTACGCGTGAGCCGAAATCTGCTGAAGCTTGTTTCGAAACAAGACTGGATTGTAAGATTTTTTTATTTTTTCTAGAGATGGTAATTTGTATTTGACAGGCCTATTAAGTTGAGGTTGTTTAGACATGAAATTCTCTCATTTTAAATGACCCAAAAGACTTATACGCAATCAGCTTCCACTGTGGGAGTGATTTAATGCCGACGGCATTCGTAAGAATGTTTTTAATTGCTAATTTCAGTGTATTTCTTCACAGTTAAACACAGCTGTGCTTCAGCTAAATCTCTCTCTTAAAAGCATTAAAGGCTCTGGTCGTATGCAAATGATTAAAATGTTGTATATGTTTACATAGACTGCAGTAATCCAACATTCGGCCTAACATTTCATTCATATTTATGAGTAAAACTTTTAGCTTACTCCAGTTCATACTGTAGCTGAAGATGTGAAAATTACCCTAGATATGCCATGGAAATGGAATGTGTGCCGTTATTACCTTAAGGAGCTATTTCTACCTGATTTGATCCTTAAAATGGCTTCCATTGGTTTAATCTAATGTAGTCAGGCTGATTCACTCATTAAATAACCAGGTAATTTAGATGTCACCACATGAAGCACATATTTAGCCTGAAGTCAGAGTGTCCCTCCAGTTTAAAACTTAACTTTGAACTGTTAACTTTACCAAAGACGGGGGAGTGTTTGTAAAACCGCTCATTATTCAGTGACGCATGAGGTACAGAAACTACACACTGCAGCTTCAGAGTATACCCTTTATGTGACTAGAACAACGCAGAACAATACATTATTTATCATCTACTCTGTAGAAATGCTACAGTAAGAAAAAAAAAACAATTAAAAAAGTAAATGGCTTAACATTGCATTATATCTGTAAACTGTAAAATACTGTAATTTTTTGTGTGCTGTCAAAAAATTAATTGCGATTAATCGCATCCAAAATAAAAAATGTTGTTTACATAATGTATGTATGTGTGCTGAGTATATTTATTTTGTATATATAAATACATGTAAATATTTTGTAAATAAATATTTTTGTGTGTGTATTTATGTATACATAATAAATATACATAGAACATATATTATGCAAGCAAAAACTATTTTTTGGATGTGATTAATCGCGATTAATCATTTCACAGCACTATTATTTTTGATTTTTTTAAAGGACATTGCAAATGTTTATATTATATATGAATAATTCTATAAATATTAAATTATAAATTATAAATTGATGTTAAGTATACAAGTGTGACACTGCACTGTAAAATGTAATTAGTTGACCTTACGTAAAAAAAGTGAGGAAACCGATTGCCTTAAAATTTCAAAGTAAAGTCGAATATTAATTTTTAGTTTGCGTAACTTAATACACTTTTGTAGAGACAACTTGTTAATCAAGTAAACTTAAGTACTGTTGACTTAAAATCATTATTTGAATTAACTTTCTATTAGTATTCACATTACTAGGAAAATGTTAGGAAACCGATTGCCTTAAAAATTCCAAGTAAACTAAACTCAAAACAATAAGTTAAGACAAAAGCAACAACTGAAATTGAGTGTAACATTGTGTATTATGTATTAAATCTCTTCAGACACAAACAAAAAACACAATGTTGCTCATGTTGATCTCATAAAGCAACTTAAAAGTGCAGTGCAAGTGCAGGTAGAATGGTCCACCGGATGCTGTCCAAAATGGTGCTACAGTGATGTTACGCTGCCGAATCTTTGAATAGTCATTTTTGTTTTCTTTTTGTACAAAAAGTTTTCTCGTAGTGCATAATGTTACTGTCACGATCGCCAGCTGTAGTTGATCGCGCTTGCGCTTCCTCGCGAGCAGGGAGAACACAGAGGCAGAAATCTAATTAAACTTAACATTTACTAAACAAAACAAGAACATGGAGAAAAACGCGATGAGCAAAGCAACGAACTACAAACAGACATGCAACGTTATCGACTGACAAAGAAACAAGACTTGGGGTGTGAATTTATACAAAGGCTAATCAAGACAAAGACTCAAGGCACCTGGACAACACAGCTGGCAGAGAATCAAACACTAATTACAAGGGCGGGGTTACAGATGATCAGAGCACATGGGGGAACAGAATGAAAACAAAACACAAGAGCACATGGAACAGATATCAAAACATAAACACAAGCACATGGACACATGACATGGTTACAGAGCGGGGTTACAAATGATGAAGACACATGAGGGAACCGGCATACAAACAAACAAAGAGCACATGGACAAGGTAAACAAACACATACAAGAACGCCTACGGCATTACAGAGCCCTCCCCAAAGCGCGGCTTCCAGATGCAAGAGTCTTTAAGGGGGGCGGCAGAGACGTCCACCAGGGTGGAGCAGGCGGCGGAGATGGCCACCTGGGCGGAGTAGCCGGAAGAAACGCCCTCCAGGGCGGGGCAGGAGGCGGAGACGCCCACCTGGGTGGAGCAACCAGAGGAGACGCCCTCCAGGGTGGAGCAGATGGCGGGGATGCCCACCTGGGCAGACAGGACGGAGGCGATGCCCTCCAGGGCGGATTCGACGGAGGAGCAGCCCACCTGGGCCTACCAGGCAGCGAAGATGCTCTCCTAAGCCGACCAGACAGTTCATACGCCTTCCAAGGCGGAGCCGATGGCGAAGAAGACCACCTGGGTTTACCGGGCAGAGAAGATGCTCTCCTGAGCCGACCAGACAGTTCGTACGCCCTCCAGGGCGGGGCAGACGGCGGGGAAGACAATCTGAGCAGACCAGATGGTGGGAACGCCCTCCTGGGCGGGGCAGACGGCGGAGAGGCCCACCTGGGTTCACCAGGGAGCGGGGATGACCTCCAGAGTAGAGCAGTTAGCAACACCGCCCTCCAAGGCGGAGCAGGCGGCGGAGAGACACACCTGGGCTCATCAGACACTGACAGTGCCCTCCTAGGCCGAACAGTCAATGAGAATGCCCTCCTGGGCCGAACAGTCCATAATAGTGCCCTCCTGGGCCAAACAGTCCATAATAGTGCCCTCCTGGGCAGAACAGGCAACAATAATGCCCTCCTGGGCCGAACAGTCCATAATAGTGCCCTCCTGGGCCGAATAGTCCATAATAGTGCCCTCCTGGGCCGAACAGGCAACGATAATGCCCTCCTGGGCCGGACAGTCCATAATAGTGCCCTCCTGGGCCGAATAGTCCATAATAGTGCCCTCCTGGGCCGAACAGGCAACGATAATGCCCTTCTGGGCTGGACAGACTGTGCCATCGCCCTCCGAGACTGAATCAACTGTGGTTGCACCCCTCTTGGCCGACCGGACAGCGACTCAAAGACCTCCAGGGGTTGAGCAGCCACTGGCGGACCCGACGGAGACTCTGAGCCACACACAGGCTCTGGAGGTTCGGGCCATGGGGGTTCACAGTCCTCCTTGGGCTCAGGCGACTCGTTAGGCACAGCAGACACTAGTGGCTCCAGTGACAGTGGACCCGGACCACACACCGGCTCTGGTGGATCCGGCCACAAAGGATCGGGATCACAGACGGGGTCTGGCGGATCCGGCCACCAAGGATCTGGATCACAGACTGGGTCTGGCGGATCTGGCCACAATGGATCTGGGTCTGGCGGATCCGGCCAGAAAGGATCTGGATCACAGACTGGGTCTGGCAGATCCGGCCACACTGAACCCAAATCGCAGACCATAACCTCTGGACACGGCTCCTCGTACCGTGCTACGGGGTTAGGACCCGTTACTGGCGGGCTAGGAACCGCGAGGATGGATGACAGCTCTCCTGGCTGCGAAACCGGAACTGACTGGACAAGACACAGCCCCTCTCGCTGTGACACGGTGTCGGGGGCCATCACTAGCGGATCAGGAATCGCTAGGATGGGTGGAAGCAGCTCTCCTGGCTGCAAAACCGATACTGACTGGATAGATCACGGCCCCTGTCGCCGTGAAACGGAACTGAAACCCGTTATTTGCGGATCAGAAACCGCAGGGTTTGGTGGAAGCAGCTTTCCAGGCTGCACAACTGGTACTGACTGGACTGTACACGGCCCCTGTCGCCGTGAAACGGGACTGAAACCCGTTTTTTGCGGTTTGGGAACCGCGAGGAGTTTTGACGGTGCTGGCAACCGCACTGGCGGATTTGGAACCGCGAGGATTGGTGACGGCGCTGGCAACCGTGATGGCGGATTGACATCCACAGAGATGTCTGCATTCATGGTAACGGGATGATCGGGTGGCTGAAGTCCCAGCGAGTGAACTCGCACGGCCATCAAACAGGAAAATACTGCCGATCTCCATTCTAGATCTCTGATGTCCGGGAGTTCTACGGGACTAAATCAGTGAGCAGCACTCCAGAATGCCGCGGCTAGGATGGAATCTCCGAGGAATGATTGCTCAGCGAGCAGGAAATATTCAGCCACAAATTCCTCAAATGAAAGGTCTTGAAGGGTGAGCGCGCTGAGTCCCGCTGTGAATGCCATCTCTTCTTTGTTTGGTCAGTCGATCTGTCACGATCGCCGGCTGTAGTTGATCGTGCTCGCGCTTCCTTGCGAGCAGGGAGAACACAGAGGCAGAAGTCTAATTAAACTTAACATTTATTAAACAAACAAAACAAGAACATGGAGAAAAACGCGACGAGCAAAGCAACGAACTACAAACAGACATGCAACGTTATCGACTGACAAAGAAACGAGACTTGGGGTGTGAATTTATACAAAGGCTGGCAGAGAATCAAACACTAATTACAAGGGCGGGGTTACAGATGATCAGAGCACATGGGGGAACAGAATGAAAACAAAACACAAGAGCACATGGAACAGATATCAAAACATAAACACAAGCACATGGACACATGACATGGTTACAGAGCGGGGTTACAAATGATGAAGACACATGAGGGAACCGGCATACAAACAAACAAAGAGCACATGGACAAGGTAAACAAACACATACAAGAACGCCTACGGCGTTACAGTTACGGTTGAACCCCTGATGTCAGATTCAGAGCATTCAGACGATCCCTCTCATACTTTTCCAGACCTTGACAGTCCTAATTGTTTGGCAGTCAATCGGAGAGTCACAAGCCTCCCGGTTTTCATCAAAAATGATCTTAAATTGTGTTCCAAAGACAAACTAAGCTTTTACAGGTTAAAGACAAAAAAAATATTTTGGGTGGAGTATACCTTTAAAGAGTTGACTTAAACATAATTGAATGCCTATATGATGTTTCTGTGAGGATTGTCCACATTTTTCTTGAGGTAAATATGGGCACCGCCATTCGTAAATTGTATGGGTATAGCTACCAGTGTCATCTGCGTTCAGCTATTTTTAGCTGTACAAAACAGTTTGTTTTGCTGCTTGATATTATAAATGGGGGTCTCTTAGTGTATTATTTTATTGTATTATCTTAATTATGACAAACTGGTTTGTAGTGCAAAGTTTTACCATTTACTGCACGTTGTTATTCTGTTTGTTATTTACCTAGAGCAGCTGATGAACCAGAAGCCTTACCCATAGGCTTACTTCCACGTTGAGTAAAAAGGTGGATAGTAAAGGTACTTACCAGTGCTGCTGTAAAAATGTCAAGAGGAATCTTCTCCAAGAATGAGTGGAAGGCCATGAAGAATGGCTGAGCGCTTTGCAGTGATGTCAATGCTTGGCAAAAAAAGATACAATTACATATTACAGTGCATGTATAACAAAAAATTATATATTACATTTATAAATCAATGAATCAGAGTAATCAGTAATGTTTCTTCAGTCACTGCACACATTAGCCCACATTCTTGAAATTTTCATGAAAATGTAAAAATAAATTTACACTAATAAATGAGCGTAAACACTCATCTGAATTTCACAAATGAATTATGAACCACAGATTTGACCATCAAAACCCGTGTCTGTTCAAAAAAATTACAATAATTTATAAATAGTGAACGTGTGCAATTCATTCAGCACTTAGACATGGATTATCCACAGCTGCTTATATTACACCAGCATCTGATTTTGCATATAGTTTATTCTATCAACAACTACTGGATATATAAATGCAGTCACACAGGCAATATTAACTTCTCCTTTTTTGTTCAGTAATTTTAACTAAGTGCAGTTTGCTTAAAGTAATACAGAACGTTTGTATGTTTCGAGCACAATTTACATGTGCCTGGAAGCAGTTGTAAAGACCCATTCACACCAAACATGATGACTATAAAGATAATTACGTATATTTGAATCCACACCATTGAACGATATAAGCGCACTCGCGTCTATTGCTTTAAATTCAACACCTCGAGATAACTATATAATTTCTCTCTGCCTTTATCATTATCATTGTGTGGTGCTATTCATTAATAGAAAAAAATATTTTTAAAACTAGCCTATATCTTTATTGTTATCTTTATAGTTATCGTGCTTGGTGTGAACGAGCCTAAAACCTACTAACATTAGAGAACACTTTCATGAACCAAAACATTTACCTCAGAACGGAATGAACAACTTACACATTCATTCAGGTGAATTTTGTTAGCCTGCTCAATTCGATGAACACAATCCAGCACAATCCAACAATTTGATAAAAAAAAAAAAAAAAAATATAT
>JAUMHE010000055.1:12671822-12688685 GCA_032359235.1 Enteromius mattozi
ATGACACTGAGCACCTTCTATATATGTTACTATTTAAAAGCTACTTGTGATGAGCTTTGGTTCATCATGTGACTTTCCCATCACCACCTGCCTTTGGTAGTTATCAGTGTATTTCAAAGGTACAAAATAGATTTTACTACTTTAATAGGTTGGTATATTAACATTATATTAGTTATTAGAAATTACGGTATTTAACTGTAAAGTTAACATAATACCGTAAAACAAAAAATATTGATACCGTATTTTTCACGGTTTTATTCTGGCAACCACAGCTGCCGGTTTGTACCGTAAATTTTACGGATTTTTTTTTACAGTGTGGTTCAAAGTGCTCAGTTGTAGAAAAGTGGCCCTCCAGGAGCAGGATTGAATACCCCTGCAGTAGCTGATAAGGTGCAAATATATCATGCATTTATTGCTGATACTGTCATCTTTTGTCTTTCTCTTTACGCTCTGTAGGAGGCGCTGATCAGTGCGTGGCTGCAGTTCAGTGATGGCTCTATGGCTCCTCTGGACCTGTACAACCCGGAGCACTTTGTTCTGAGCGCTACCTCTCTGGATGAGGATGTAGTGTCTGTACGACAAGATGCAGCAGGCCGGTGGCCAGTTATTTCTGCACAAGCTGAAGGTCAAGGTCTGCTGGTGCACGTTGAAATGACCGTATCTGAAGTGTGCCAGAAATTTAAGCGTCGGAGTGTACTGGCGGCTGGAAACTGCAACATCCGTGTGAAGTTCGGTCGTAGCGAAAGCTCCTTGAGACCGGGCGACTTCGGCCAGGATGAGGACATGGAGAACAGACCAGGAGACCGCAGACAAAACCCGTCTCTCCCGGATAGAACAGGAATAGACAGCCACTACTACGGAAGCTCCATCTCAGACATGGAGGATGGTATCATGAGAAGAATCACCACTACGACCAAAACGGCAATCATCAGGAGACCAGGCGGAGACAAGCTCTCAGATGATGGGAGCCAGGTGCCCGGCATTCCCATTGACTTCTCAGACTTCCCCGCTCAAGTGGACCTTCCCCGAGGACATAACGTAGAAGAAGATGACCTTCAAATACCTCATGGACTTACTGACCTTGAAATAGGGATGTACGCTTTGTTAGGCGTATTCTGTTTGGCTATTCTGGTGTTCCTTATCAATTGTATCTCATATACCCTCAAGTACCGACACAAAGAGATGTCGATTGAGGGCCAGGAGAGCTTGAACCACGCCCACGACTGGGTGTGGTTGGGAAATGACGCCGAACTTCTGGAGAGCCACGTAAGTTTGTCTCCGCAGACCGATGAGCATATCACAATTATGGATTCCAGCTTAGGAGGGTTAGAGGAAGGGAGCCACCTTCTCAACGGCGGTTCTTTGCAGAAAAACGTTCAAGGCCAGGTGCACCGAGGAGCCGAAACCGCTACAGTCTGCACCGGGAAAGACAGCAAAGGCGATTCGCCAACGACCAAAAGAAAACGCGTGAAGTTTACCACATTCACCACCATCCCAGTGGAAAGCGTTAGTCCGGTTAAGGAAAAGTTGGAAGTGGATTCTGACAATGACATTAAGTGGGTATGTCAGGATGTTGAGATCGGTGACTCCAAGGAACTACGAAACTACATGGAGCGGCTAAACGACAGTGCTTTAAAGGAAGTGGCATAGTCGAATCAATGTGTGCGAACTAAACTCACCCTTTTGCCTTTGTAATATAGACAAGTACGAGCCAGGGAACAACTGCTACATAAACCTTACTGGACACAACACATCAGCTATTACATGATAAAGGATGTCTAGCATTCTTTTGGTTTGACATGTCAACGGTACGACAACGCCAAGACAGAGAGAACAGCAGACTTATGGCAAAATATGACATTTTAACAAGATGAATCAAGTCTTTTTTGTATGTTCATTTTTATTATGTTCTCTATTCTGTTCATTTTTTAAATGATTTTATTTTAGCACCTTTTGTAGTTAAAAACTAAACTGTATTTCCAGGCTTGCCAATGCTCTGCACTCACTTATGAGGCTACAGGACTGTATGCAGATGGTGACATGTAGATTAAGGATTGTAATATTAATGAATCATTGTAAATAAAGTGCACATAGAATGGTTTGGATCTGGATGCCCTACGAGTGTCATTTCTGGCCAGTGTACTTGCTTGCTAGATTCTGGATATATTTAGATTATTCACCAAGAGACCTTGAGTCACCAAGTTTGACATTTGTGTTTCAGTCTTTTTTTGTTGGTAAAGAGTGTCACAAAACCTTTTCCTCAGCCTGTGCGGTAAACATGTTATTCGGCCCAGAACTGCCTAACTAAATCAATTACACAGTTCCTCAAGGCTCTGTTTAAATTATACTTTATTTCCCAAATCTCGGTTATAACCTTTTGTTGCTTGAAGCGTCAGAAACAAGCTGTTTCAACTGAGATAGGAACCTTATTAAAGTACTAAAGGAAGCTCAGCTCCAGTCATTTTTGACCATGGAAATGTTTTGGGTGTAAGAAATTAAGTCAATTATAAATTCCAAAACATTAAGGCAATCAATTCCAGACTAATTCAGAACAATAGTCCCAACATTGGGAAAAAAGGGCAATTCGAAGATGCCAATATTTATGCAGCATATGATAACAGTCTTGCTTGAAAAAGGCCAAATGAATTCTATAATGGTTGTACTACATGTTAATGTGACATTTCCACTGCAATCCTTCAAGCCAAAATATTGTAACCTTTCACTACACAAATGCCAATTATTGTCTAATTAACCTACAGTAGATACCTCTCGAAAGTGCTCAATGGTATTTCCTTCTCAGTTTTATTAATGGGAAACTATCAGTCTTTAGTGAAAATCATTAACAGCATCAGACCTCTGAGAGCAAGACGGAAAGGAAGAGATTCTGCATTTCCAGCCAATTAAAGGAAAACTACAAAAATCAGTGTAATTGACAAATTTCGGGTTTAACTAAGACAAAAAGAGCCACATTTTATTTACTTCACCCAAATTATGTATTTTAGTAAAATAAACAACAAAACATATTAATTATTAATAAAAATCTAAAACAAAATGAAAATTGTTTCAGTTTGTTATAGGACAGGTTATGTAAGAGATGATGTATGTCACCATCAGAAAATAAATCCAGACAGAATGATAAGGGCCTTATGACCAGCTGAATGTACATTATGCCGCTACTAACCAAACAATTTCAACTCAAATCAATATTTCATGCCGATATACTTGTTTGTATATAAACATAAAATATTGATTTTGTATTTATATTTGAGCTAATCTCATCCCCTATAACAAAATAAACACTGCTGCTTGTATGTGTTATGTTATATAGATCTGAAATCCAAAGTACTATGTCTATTAATTAATGAGCTAGCATTTTTAGTTACAATGCACCTTATCTTCATCTCTCAAGTTCTCTGTTCTTTGTCTTTTACTGATTCCTCCTTTTTTTGAGTGATGTTTTAATTTTCTTGCTGTAACTGGAGACTTTTAGCCTTTTAACTTTTAAAATATTAATCAAATTCCAGAGCGGAGAGTGATGAGAGAGACATGAAATTAGCACTGGTATGTTGCAATTGAAAACTGTCAAATATAAAGTTTAAAGGTCATTACACAAGAGTACTTCACCAGCACTCAATGTTGCAATTAACCATTAAACCTGTATATTTATTTTTTGAGGTTTTTATATTTCCCTATTGAAGTAGAGAGGAGCTGGTCTGGCATGCCAGAAATAGTCAGAAGGAGGCATATAATAATAATTCATCATTTACTCACCTGCATGTTGTTTCACCTACATCTCTAACTCTGATTCTGGAGATACACCATCTTATAGATTTTGGCTCCAACTCCAATCAAACACACCTGAAGCAGGGTCGGTTGAAATTGAGGTCTGCAGGACGGAAGCTCTCTAGAAGCTGCAGTATTTTCAGCTGTCCTAAAAGAATGATTGGCATCGTGAAGCAATCGTGGCGATTTCTGTGATCGTGGCTCCTAAACGGTGGTCCTATTTTGTACAGTGAGAGAGTTTCAAAGACAGCCGTTGTCATGGTCTTTCAACAAAAGATAGCCAACAATACGGCATGATCACCGCATAGTGCATTTGCTGTATTTTTATCGGCTGGTCAATAAACATGGATTGCAGCAGCAAACACACTGTGGGATGATCATGCTGAACTGTCAAAAATTATCATAGGATACTGTATCTTTCATCGCAAAAACAGCCAATAAAAATGTGACATGAAATCAACATGACATGGGCTAAAACACAAAACAGCTTACCTCAAGCTCTTATCCCTTCCTTTTTAGCCACTTCTACTTATTTCCAGCACACATAAAAAACTGATTCAGAATATTTTTAGAAAATACTATTTTATTCTTTTTACTTTAAAACATCAAGTTTATTTCAGTGTTATGTGCCATTTCATTTTTTAACTATTTGTGAAATTTACTAGCAAAATCTTCAATTTTCCATTTCTATTTTTTTTCCAGTGTAGTAAAAGTCATAACATAGCTTTGCACGAGTGACAGTTTTGAGACAGTTAACAAGCAATGCTGTCAAACTTGGCGTGACACGTCTTCATGCACCATATCTGAATGTAGGTGAACATGAATGATGCAGTGCTAATGACTTCAGCCTGTTTCTCACTCAAAGCCATCATACGCTTTCAAAAGACTTGGAAATTATTTTTTGGTCCTTATTCGATTTATGTAGCAGCATGACGATCCACAATAGGCATCTGCAACTTCACAAGAACCTCTTTTTAATAACAACTCTCCCACTCATGTTCTATTATAATTATTCATTGGTTACTCTGCTTTTGTTTCCCAAATTTGTTGAATACGCACCAGTAGCACCATGTCTACACAATTACAGTTGCAGCTGTGAGTGTTGGATTATTGATCTCCTGCTCTAAGCCTAATGAAAACAACCGTATTGAATGAAGTCAGTGTGTACAACGTTTCTAATCCGCGTTTCTCCTCCTCTGCCGTTCCGCTTCTCTCTTTTATCAGGAGTATCATATCAATCACATCCTCTCTCATTGCCCGAGGCCCTTTTTTCCCGTATCCTGTCTGACATGATCGCGCCTTCTGTCTTTCTCTGACACGCACACAGACAGTTTTGTTTTCTAGTATCCTGAAAATTTTTTTTTTTTTCTCTATTTTTGTTCAGTCTCCCTGCCATTAAATTTGAATGTGTCTCTATCAGTGGCGAGATGGATATATGGGGAGCGTGTTGCGCAGGGGTATAGTGAACGGCGGTGCAGTCTGTGATCTGTGAAGGGCACTTCAAGCTGAGCTGACTAGGGGAGGAATAATCTGCGGCACGGAGAGGGAGAGTGACTGATGGATCTCTGGCTGTAATTAACAAATCTTTTATAATCACGTCTTCTCATTTTCCAGCATCATCAGCAGGGGGGAGCGTTTCATTTCAGCATGACGTATAACATAAAATCCTGTTCTTCATTTATAAACTGCCTTTTTTTCTCAGGCATGACATGTGCATCTGTCTGCCGCTCACTAGGTGCAGAACATGTTGAGCCACGGGATCATCAGTCACATGTAAAGGGTCAAGGTTTGACTGGTTAGCATGGTCCAGTTAGTCCCTGCTGGGAGAAGGCATAGCTATGCCATCTGGCAGAATAAAGCCTTTTAATCCACTGATGGTATGTGACATAATCAACTCTTTGCAAGGTTTAGCACCTCCTGTAAGGTTTTAAGCTCTGTTTTATACCCAGTTCATTAAAAAGTGTAATACACTTTTATCACACAAATTGTATATAACAATTAAAGTTATGTTATAGATCACCAAAAAAATTACATACTGTCATCATTTATTCCCCCTTATTGTCGTTCCAAATCTGAATGACTTTCTTCTGTGGAACATATAAGAAAATACGTTTTATTTTTAACAATTAAAAAAGTCAATGGTCACCAAAATGTGTGATTACCAACATACGTTATCATTTCTTGTTTTATTTATTTAGCATGAAAAAAGCAAGTCTAATGTTTATCAATGTGAATTTTATTGGATGCAGTTTAAAGCATGTTAACAGTCTATCTATTATTTTATCATTCAAAACAAACAAATTTATTGTAATAAGATGTAGAATGCAAATTCAGATTTTTATTTTTTTTATGTGGTGCAAGTATTCAAATATATAATAAATAATCACCAGTTTAATTGTGCAGTCATTCTTGTAAAATAGTACACTTTAGCATACTTATAAAGAGTACTCAGTACAGTATAATAAATGATACTTTCAATTATATTAAATTAACTGCATAATTACAGTCTTTGAAAAATGGTTAAAGAGTCTTTTCATCAATGCATCAGCGAGAATTTTTTTTATTAACCTTTACTTTTTTGTCAAATGAAAAAGTTCAAACTTGAGCATGTTCTGTTTTATTTTACAATTATTTCATTTAATATGTTGTTTCAACTTAGCACTTTTTTGCTATTTTTCAAGGGTTATCCTTGGTTAAATGCTATATTAAGCAATATCACACAAGCAAGAGTCTTTGGAAAGAGTTGTAATGTTCCTTAAATAGCTTGGCTTCAATAGATGTGCTGAAATTCAGACTAACATGCTATTACGAGTGCCACAAAACTCTTGGAATGGAAAAAAATGCAGAAAGCAAAATTAAGAAACTACAAACTAAATCACAGCTGAACGAACTGTCGCATAAACAAGACTTCAGCTGCTAAATTAACTAGTGTGTAGCCTACTAAGAAATTTAGTCAATTATATTACTCACCCATTAAAACAGTGACTTGTCGCCGCCTACTGTTACACCTACGATGTAACTTTTTAAATCCCCACCACAAAATACAGGCTTGCTATGTATGAGTATTGTTTATATAACCAAAGACATTCGACCAGTCAAAATAAACTATATAAGTTACCTTATGCGTCAGAGAAACAAGTGCGTAACGTTAGCAGTCATCTTTAAAATTTTGCCTTTCAACTTCTGTTTTTACATCGCGTTTAAAGCTGATTTACTTATTTTAGAGTTAAGGTAAGTGATGTGCATTGCTCGAGCGGATGTCGTAAGAAAAGTCAGTGGACCTGGAAGATTCATTTGTAAATTTGTACGAACTTACATTCATGCCGTAGACAACAAGGCTGCACTGCGAAGGGGCGGGGCTACTCGCGCTTCATTAGTTGCCGCCCACTTTTTTAGCGTTATTTTCCCCCGTTTATTTTTCCGTAAGAACTGTCCTTGTTAAAGCATTGTAAGCCATGGACCAAGTTATACAATTCACAACATTACAAAATTTTCATTGCAAACAAGTTTGAAAATCAAAGAAAAAACTTCATAACAAAGCCTTCAAAAGAAAGTAAAGAAGACAAGATGCTGTTTTTTGAATGTGTGAAGAAACAACTTGTCACTTAATGAGAGTCCAGCCATCTTCAACATGTCTAACATTGATTCTGGATTAACATATTTTACACTGGGAAAAATTTAAAAAAAGTCAACTCTGACAGCAATTAAATGACGTCAAGGCTGGTTATCAAGGCACAGGCTACATGACTGTTACACTTTCTCCAGCGGTAGAGCATGGAGGTTGGCATCTTCCCATAATAAGAACATCTCTAATATAAATATGCCAGAATAAGTAACAGGGCTGGAGATATAGCTAAAATTGCACTGTCACTCAGAAAGGGCTAGCGAGTTTGTAGCTGGATTGCAATATTCTATTAATATGGTAATCACATTTCCCATAAATTAAAGTATAAGGACTGCTTTAGGATTGATTATAGACATTTATTACCCATATTACATACAACAGAAACCTGATTTATTTTCATTTTATATTACATCACAATCAAATGAGAACCTTGTATTCATTAAATTTACTCTTCAGAGCTAAAAGCTGAATACTGTAAATAATCTATTAGCAATTAGAATGGGAAGGTAGTTATTTGCAAATAGAGTTCATGTTAGACAAATCCAAACCTGTTTTAACATATCAGCCTCTCTTACAAGACAAGAGTAATTTGGGAACACTGACCTCAGACAGGTTAACAGAATCACATAAAGTATCCATAATTTATAGACTGTGCTTACACCTCAAGCTCTTCTGCTTTTTTAAATAGAGCATAACACTGTAAAAAACTGTGGAGGTGGTAGAAATATATAGGCTGTGTCAACAATCTGACTCAGAGTGAGAGGAAGAAAAAGAGCTGTGGAGTTCAAACAGTTCGCTGACGGTCACACTCTTAGGAAACGACTCGTCAGTCTAGATATGCTTGGCTGAAGAGCGACGATGTTCTGATTTCATGCTCATCTGATGAAATCAGACAAATGCAATTGAATGTGAGAGATCACAAGGTTCGCGTGAGCTAGGAATATGTGACAGCTGTAATAAACGGGAGGCTCATATTTTTCAGACACAAACACTAGAGTTCAAACGCATTTTATTGAACAACAACAAAAAGAAGAAACCTTTTCATTTTAAACACAAACAAAAGCCTGAAAATAAAAATCACAATGCATGTTTCCACTGCACAAATTCAAAATGAATGAATTTTACTGTTTGAGAAAAAAAAACAGTAATATTATACACATTTAAAAAGCTTTAAATCAGCATTTAAATATGCCCAGTTAAAATAAATGATGCCCTTTCCTCGTACTGTGTCTTTTAATATTTCACCATTTTGATCAGATTCAAACTGCTCTACTGTCAATACTGTCTGTCAAATCACATTCAAAAGGATTTCGATCACTTTGAACTACCTAATGTAAAAGTGTGAGGATGATGCATCAGTTGCAAGAGTCATGTGGAATAACTCGAAGGCACAAGGCGTAACTGCTGAAAAAGTGCAACGCAAACCACAGAAACTACCCGTGTATGAAAACACATAAGAAGAACCAGCAAAAAAGCATAACGGGAGTGTTGTTATTATTTTGTTAAGCTTGTGGTCAAAGCAAAGACAGCGGACTTAGTTAATTAGTTGGTAAAAACAGCAACAAAAAGTGTTATCTTCGCAAAATTTGCATGAAAATTACATCAAGCACGGTGCCCTTTTACAGCCTGATGGCATTACGAAGCTGAGGTATACATTTTTACGGGATTTATCATAAGCCTGCATGTAAAATTCATCATTCTGTATACTCAATTATAACCATGTTGTTTTTTTACTAGAGATTAGTGCAAATGTAATCTCACTACATAACCTCATTCAGATGAAAATCTGAGCTTGAGGTTTGTTTTTCATCAAAAAGTCTTATACAAATCTAAAAAAAAGTCATGAATCATTACAAATAAAACGCAGGTGTTTCCAAAGGAAACACTATTCATTTGCATTTGCAGAGATATTCCTGCTGTAATGATGTCAGCTGAGCTGTGTGCTTCATGATATCAGCACTCCTTGTGCAAACTCCTCATTTCTCAGATGATACACTCATATCATAACCATGATAAAGAGCAATGGACTGCTTAGCCTTACTGCTTATGATCAAAATCATTAAAAACAAGCTAATAGAAACCTATTGCCTGATAAAATATCTAAATATCTAAAAGTGAGAAACACTTATAATGCCACAGGTTTAGTACCAACGTTACAAATTTAATCAAACTGTTAAGGACACAATTATGAATGTGATTCTTAATAATAATAATAATAATAATAATTGTTCAAGTCTTTTGCACTGTAGTTTTATAAACTACTTCACTGATGTTTGATGATGTAAAAATTCTGTATGCAATTTACTGGCTACCATCTTAAATGAGTAGCCAACCACATTTGCCCTTTTAGACATCAGCCAATTAGCATCAACAGCATAAAAAACAAATTAAATTACGTTTACAGTAAATGTACCAAATATACCCAATACAGTGCAGACGGTGCCTAAATTAGAGGAGAAATAATGTTTAAAAAAATTTATTTTTTCAATAACGTTTAAAAAGTATTGTTAAAAATGTGTTTAAAAAAAGGTGTACCACAAAAACATGCCCAGAGGGACAATTTTAAATAAATCTGAACAAGAGTATTGTCTTACCTTGTCGTAAACTATCAAAATAAAAGTTTCAATAAATATTAAATTTTAAACAATTTAAAAACCACATTCATTTTATGAGTAGGTGAATTTGTAAATCGCGTTGACATAGTCAAAACAGCAAAAAGCTCAAATTGTTGCCCAAAGTATACACTACAACAAACACACATTTTATAATCCGCTTCACTGATAGAGTGGACAAACCTCATTTCCAACTATTTCATATGAAAATTTTGTAGATAATAAGTGGTTAAATGTTGTTTTGTTTTCTTTTGTGAATTGTCTCACGTATATAAAATGGCAAGAGAACGGCCAGTTCCAGTAAACACAAGGGGCTTCAAGTTAAATAATTCAAAAGTCAAATATTTTAAAACCTATTTTTTGAAACACTATGAGGTTTAAAGTCTGGCACGTGATTTGGTGGCTGAGTAACGAAGGTGAACGTACGGCTGGTGAGGAGGATGGGGGTCATGAGTTGGTCAGAGACGCCCTGTGGC
Organism: Enteromius mattozi; assembly: GCA_032359235.1. Taxonomy (NCBI): domain Eukaryota; kingdom Metazoa; phylum Chordata; class Actinopteri; order Cypriniformes; family Cyprinidae; genus Enteromius; species Enteromius mattozi. Next base: position 12,682,319 of record JAUMHE010000055.1, read on the forward strand.
TCCCTGCTCTGGGCTTCTGCTTGTCATACTTCACAGATACAATGAGGAATACAAGGAGTGTGACTCCCTGAATGGCAGCCAGGAGGAAGAAGTAGTAATTCAGTGTGCACTCGTTGATGTTACCTACAGAGAGAAGAAAAAAAGTGAGAAAAAAAAAAAACTCACTTTGATGTGAATTTCACAATACCAAAATTTCAGTAGCGGATAACAACCTCAGACATGATTTGGAGCACAGAGATCACGCAACCTCTGTATACTGGTTGAAACAGAATTCTAATATAATTTCTTCAGGAGCAGGTCTTACATTTTGTGATTTTGATTTAAAGTTAACAAACCAAACCGAGATGATATTTAATATAAGGGCCTTTTGCACCGCAGGAACCATTTCGTAGTACCAAAACTAATTGTGGAACTACCCACTTTTTCGCACCATAGGAATTAGGAACGATTTCAATTCCAGGAACTCAGTTTGGAGAAACTAAACTAGCTCCTACTTCAGAGTAGGGTCTAAAACAGTTCTAAGAACTATCGGTGATGTAAGTTGTAACGCTGATTATCTAAACGGGTACAAAAATCACCCACCTTGACTTCGTCCACAGCATTTTCTGCTTTTATCAACCTCAATGACATGTAGCACTGCCAATTGACGTTGGAGATTCTTAGTCTTTCTTTCCATTCTTTAAATCATTTATGTCAACATTTGACACAATGTCCATTATTTTGAAACCCGTGAGACACAAAAAAAAACACAGCTCCTATCACAGCGTCCTCCATCCCTCCTGTTGTTAACGTTGCTCTTCTTTGTTTCCGTTGTTGAACACCGCGCTCACATGATGTCAGTGAGTACTAAGTAGTGATGTAAGCCGGTCGACACTGTTGGTGCAAATGCAACCCTTTAAAAGGTACTGGGAAATAGTTTGCGCAAAATCGTCCCAGTACTTTAGTACTGTACTTTTAGTTCTGGAACTAAAGCGGTGTGAAAGGCCCTATATTTAATACATTGCATTTACATATAAAGGATATACAACTACTTAGGATCCTTAACTTTGGAACTATTCAAGTAATCATTGTTTTTCTGAAAAAAGATATAGTAATACTTCTTAACATCCTTCCATTGCTCACTTGATCAGTGGAGAGATTTCTGATTAATTCTAAAGGCGCGTGTACAGGTAGATGAAGAGAAAGTGAACATCTGTGTGTACATGCTGCATTCATACGTCAAAAGAAAGCAAAAAGCATATGTTTGTGCTTGTTGGATCCCCGAAGGCAACAGAGCGAACAGGCAATCTGCTGTCTTCATACTACCCTACAGCGGCAAAGAGCTTTAACTGATAGCATGTCTGTCTGCACTGCTTGTAAGCATCCATTGCAACCTGCGAGCCCATCTGACTCTGGTTTATTCAAGCAAAACCTAAACAAGCATTCCTTCTCCATCCAATCTCTCTTTCATTTCCCATCTCTATATAATGCTTGAGAGCAGATAGAAGGTTTACATCAATACTTACACAAGAACCATAAACAAAAAGCCACATCTTCAGAGGATGAAGGAAGAGCCTATAATTCACCATCTTGGGAGCTTAAGTGAAGCACACTTGCTCGGATTCTGCTGGCATTACAAACTCTGAGCCCTCGGCCCTGAACTAACTCTCCTGTTGTTTAAGCCTCTGACTGCTCGGGGCCATTATAGTCCTGTGTGACAACTGTGTGTAGTATTAAATACAACCCTCTACTTACACTAAATTCAGTACACAAACACAGAATTGGTTTAGAAATGTTTCCTGCATTATGAACCATAAGTCTAAACCTCTCTCTGGGCTGAGGAAAAAGCTGCTTAACACGTCTGATCTGTTCAGAGAAGAGGTGGTCAAACCTCCAGGGTTGAAAGACCATCAAAGAGAAACTCTTAATAAGTAGTTCAGAGAAGGGACTGTAGAGTCTCGAGAGTGTTTCAGACTGGCTAAACCAGGGCCCTGTAGCAATGCTTAGCATTACCTATTATGACATCTACAAACATATATCTCTATGAATGTATTAGCATTTAAATAGATGTATTCACATGTCCACATCTTGCTGAAATAGGGTCAATGATTAGAACAAGGTATTACACTTTAGAGAGAATTCTACTTCAGTTTGAAGATGTCATTAGATGTAAAAAAAAGATTCAGAATCTTTTCATAGCAACCAATTGGAGGAAAGAAGGATGAAAAAGTTCTGCTGACCTCCAGCTGAACCTTTGAGGAACATCATGAGCAATTCCATGAAATATAATTATCTCCGGCCTCGAACACATCTCAAGCAGTTTTTATCTTCTGCCAGATGAGAAGGCTGCAGACATGAAAGCATTGATTTATTACAGTATAAAGCTGCAATGTCTTCCCATCCCAAACATGTATGAAAGTATATCCAGAAGACAATATTTGGTTAACCATTATGTGTAGAACAAGGCCTAAAATAATCCAGATGCTCACAGTGGTCTCGTCCTTTCAATAAAAGCAAATTTTTGAGTACTGTGCAAACTATAATAAAGAGGTGTCTTCCTATCCTTAAGTCCAGGATTAGCAATTTTAGGTGCGTTTAGTTAGGGTTGGAGCTGAACTCTGCAGGGTGGAGAACTTCAAGGGCAAGGGAGCCCAATCCTGCTATTGGGCATGGGTTCATCAAACCTGGCCATGGAGGTCCACTGGCATGGGTTTAGCTCAACCTGATCCCGTGACAAAAATGTTACTCTGGGAACTTTTTTTGCAAGACACAAAATACGTACCGCTAAGTATGTTTTGTTGAAATGTCCACCGGGTGGCACTAAATGAGTGGTCCATTTTTTCATAACACATACTATTTGCACTACACATAAACCTAACTTGAGTGTCAATAAAAGCATGCAATTTTAGCTTATTTTTCCATCTGTCATCTTTGAGCTCTTTCATTGTGTTTTCACAGATATCGCACCCAAGTGTAACCATGGCAAAAGTTAAGCCTTTTAAAATGAAAACACACTAGTGTAAATGGGGCCTAAGTCCAATTCTATGCCTGGTGAGCAAGCTTGTTATGTCCGGAAAGTGAAACATATGGAGCTTTAATCATAAATATGTATGAAAACTATTATATAAGTGCTCGCTCGCTCTATTGTTCATTCAACTGCAGTGATATGTAGTTATTGGCAAGTATTTTGTGTCTTGTGAAAAACTTCAAAGCTCCAACCCTGATGAAACTCCTGTGCACCACACCGGTCTTGAGTTCCATGGAGGAGCTCCAGAAGGAAGTTAAAAGGAGTGACGAGAGTGGACCAATGGCCTGGTATATTTTTGTTCTGTGCACTTCCTTCCGTATCTACAAACCGTGTTCCAGGAGGCCTTCCAGAAGTATGATCTATCACCCTTGCCATAGAGCAGGCTTCATCAAATCTTAACCTGGAGGTCCAATGCACTGCAGAGTTTAGCTCCAACCCTGATAAAAAAAAAAACTCACCTACCTGTGAGTTTCTAATGATCCTTATACACTGATTAACATGCTCAGGTGAGTTTGATTAGGGTTAGATCCAAACTCTGCAGTGCATTGGACCTCCAGGGTAAGATTTGATGAAGCCTACCATAGAGTGTATTTTCAGGTTTTCAAAAATGTATTTGGAAAATAATTTAAATTGCTTTGTTAATTTCTAAGCTGCATTACATCTTTGATGGCCTGAAATTGTATTATTTGGGAGCATCATTTAGCACGGAGGTTTCAGAGCCATGGCCTTGAGGCGACTGGCAATGTTAAGTCCAAATTTTCACACAAGTTTGAATCCAACCAGACTCTATCCCATCCCGGTCTCTATCCCCAATCATTTACTTTCTCTTCTTCACTGTCTCCATCCAATAAAAGTGGCAAGCCATGTTATGGCTACAGGAACCTCCTGATCAATTTCTCTGCTGCTTTAATATACTCTGTTACAGCAGTCTCTCCCCAATGACAACAAGTGTTACAAGCAGGTGGACAGTTTGACTGAGAGAGCAATAGAGCTTGAGATCTTGCTGCCCTCCAGCAAGGGGAAACAAATGCCCCTGTCTGCGAAAAATGCTGCATTTACAATACCCACATGCCAGAGTAGAGCTAACAGCAAACCAACAATCAATACCCTCAAATGTTCCCCTTTCACGCCACAGGCTACTCCAACTCGTGGAAATAAGGAGAGTAAAATATGGCTTGCTATTGTTTTGAGTTTGTTTCCCTCATCCATGGTGTTGTGGTGCGTTGGCGGGTGATGTGGCTGTTCTTCCTATGCTTCCAGGAGATGACATGATTTAACAGCAGCGCTTGGCAGGATGTGGAGGTGCTGGTCGCCTACCTGAAAGGCAGGGCCGTAAAGAATACTCAGTCAAAGGACAGAGTGGGAGATATATCACGGCGACACGCTCTGGGAAGATTGCTTGCACTTCCCTCAGGAAAGTGGCAGCTGTCGCAGATTTGGCTGCGTTTGGGCAGTAATGGAAAAATAAACATTACTGGAGCACGACTGCATGTTCCTGAAGCCAATCTCAAACAGGAAAAGCAGTAAGCAATGAAAGGATCGGAAAAATCTGTAGAACACAAAACGTAGATCTTACACTAAGAAGAACGAGTTAAAGTCCCCATGAAATCAAAATATGGTGGTCTTATTAGGTGGTCTTATTAGACCAACATTTTGCTACTAACACCCAAAAAACTTTACTTTTATAAGGCATATTTTGGAAGATATAAGTATTTGAAGCTTGCAGTTTGTCACTTCTGCCAAAAATCATCAATACAATTTTTTTTTTGACGTCAGCTTCTCATCAAATCTTCTGACCAATCAAATGCTCTCTAGAATCTGAAGCACCTGCCCCCTACACTTTAAATAGATGCTGAAGCTGCGGCTGAGATCTGTCACTTGTTCACAGTGTAGTATATCCTGTACAGTGTCTGCAGAGTGTAGTATTCAGACTGTTGGAGAAAATGAGGTCTGGTTTTGCTTTGTGTAACACAAACCTCGACAGCTCGCATCCATCCAGAGACGTAATCGTAGGTGTGGATCATATGTGCCAGCTGGCATATGTTAAACACTTTTAAAAGTAAACAGCCTCAGCATGATTATGGTGATCAATAGTTTTAGTAAGAGTTTCATATTGAATCTAGGGGGTAATCTATTAGACTGTGGCTGTTAAATTCGGCTTTACCGAGCACAACATCTCTGGCCGGAGCAGATATTAACAAAATTCTATTGGCTGGTGGGCAGGGCTGTTCGATATGTCCCACTCTATCTTCCTGTTTCAGTTGGAATTACGTCACCACACAAAGTAATGCTGCGTGTTTCAAGATACTTCAGGGGACCTTTAAATATAATAATCCAACTTATCCTGTCAGTTTTGATAAAAATCAGTCTCAATCTCATACATCCTACTCTATGCAAAAAAGTAAATCCCAAATTAGATCAAATCTGTATAATTCACAATATATGCACACTTTTTTTCCATTTCATTACTAATAAGACAATCTTAATCCTCTAGTTTGATGACTTATTTTATAATAATAGTTTGAGAGGGCAAAACTTTGACTGGAATTCATGAATTTTCCACTATAATGTAGTCCTCATATAATTTTCTCTCCATCGTTACAGTCCGCATGCCCTCATTTCATGTTACATTGCACATTCAGTCTTATATGGCAGCTACACAAACATAACAGCAGGCACCTGGAAGTCTCACTCTACAAGGGCCGGCAACTGAATTTGTCTTGCTGCAGGCCCTCTGCAGTCCATCATCTAATGATTTTATTAACCTTTCCTTGGCATGTAGTCCCGTATGACACACATGATGCTCTTTGTGTTCATTTAACAAATATCGGTATTTATCTCGTGCGCTTCAAAAGGGTATACCTGTCATATGTGAGGGCTTATCTGGGGTAATTGGAGAAGCTGGAGAATTAAAGATGGAGGAATAAAGGGGGATATACGAGAATTAATCTGGCTGACACTGTGAGAATGTGGCAGCTACATTAGGCGGCTCACGTGTCACCAGGCCTAGCCAGTCTCCAGTCTTTCAAACTAATCGAGTCCTTTTCTCCACTTTAAAGGAGTGGCGGAAGCAGGGAAATTCAAAAGGAACGTCAGAGGAGGAAAAGTATGAAAGACAGATGTACAATCAAAGTAAAAAAAAAATAAAAAATTTGCATGTGCAATCTTACTCTGCTTGACAACGTGTAAAGTCATGTAAAACTATGCTTTATAGGCAAGTAAAATTAAATAGACACACTTATTTTTTATTTATATATATAGGTAACACTTTATAATAAGGGTACCTGAATAATCATGTACTAATGCCTAAATTAATACTCAGTTCATCACATACTAATGATTATTCAAGGCATTAACTAA